>VWZY01001639.1:162644-181088 GCA_013399075.1 Chloroceryle aenea
TGTGGTTGCCTGCAGGGTTAAGAAGGATGCGCCGGAGCACGGTGAGCTGGCAGCGGTACGGAGGGCACGCTCTCACACACCCCCCGTGCCCGAGAAGCAGCATCAAGAAAGAGCTGTGCAGCAGGAGAGTTTATTTGTGGCTGTCAGTACGAAGACTTACACTGTCTTCCCTATGAGTTCCAGTAAGGTTGGGGCCTGTTTTCAGTTCTACAGTTACAGGAAATACTTGATCAAACAGGTGCTGCAGGGAAATTTTCCTTCTCCCCCCCATCAGTACAGTTTAACTTGGAGGGGTGTTGGACTGCAGCCTTGCAGGACTTGTGGTACCAAATGGTTACATTAGTTAAATTTCAGTCTTCTGAATTGTCCTTCCTTCATTTGCACAGCACAAGGAGGAATTGGGTGCTGGTTTTGACTATAAATGTATGTGCAAAACCTAGTGAAAGCTACTGTAAAAATGACTGCGTGGATAATGACATTTTTTCTCTGAATTTTAGTTCCTTGAGTTTTCTTGCAAGTGTTGGTAGCTTTAATTCAAACTGTTTCACTGCTTGGTTTTAAATATTCCCTTTCTGAATTAAAATGAAAATACAAACAATTAAATTTCATCCTTGCTTGGTTTTTTTTAGGGAAGTATGTAATGGTGATGGGTGTGGTGCGGTCCTGCAGTCCTGAGCCTATTCTTCGAGCAATAAAGATGACAGATCTTTCTGAAAACCCCGTGCATCAGAGTATGTGGAACCTGGAAGTGGAGGATTTGCAGAGAGTTATCCTGTAGACACTTTTTCTTCTGCCTAAAATAAGTGGAACTGTATTTTTATTTTTTTAGTGCAGAACACTGGGCTGTTCTGTACATTTGTGGTTTCAAACAATCACCAGTTACTCTTGGAGTAAACTGAAGAGGAGTCACACTCAAGAGTTGAGTGGAGGAACAGTGCTTGTCTGATGATAATCGCAGTGTCCAACTCTTTCACTATCTCCTTAGACCAACAGTTTCTGAAAACACTTGCTGCATTTGTGTAAGATGTCTGTGCTATCAAGAATACTGTGTTTCCACACCTGTTAGTTGCTGTTTCCAGGAATATGTATTCAGATTGTCATTCCTGTAGCAGTGTATTGTTGGCCAGAAGCTCTGCACAGAACTCCTGTTACTAGGGTGAACTCGGGATCTGGAGTGAAGGCAAAATGCGTTTCTGTTCGTTTAGACTCTGGTTGGAATGAAGATCTTTGCCTGTTTTTTTCTCTTTCTGTAATAACCATGTCAGTAAACTGTACTTGTAAGACAGATGTCTCTTTCTAACTGTAAGCAGAGTTGTACTCAAATACCTCTCTGTTTTCTGTGTTTGTGACATACTGAAAGTGGTGCAGTAATTACCCCTCTGTTCCAGTGAAGTGAAATTGACCGAGATGATGTGGTGCAGGATTCCTTGGAATAGGTTCTTCAGGTTCAAAATGCAAATATTTTTACTACCTCATGAAACACGCTTGCTGTGCCTAAGTTAATTTTTGCCTTTGAAGGTTTCCTTTCTTGTTCCAAACTATGGTATATTTAGTTGTTTAAATCATTCTGAAATGTAATTTATTTTTACCTTTCTTTATGTGAAAAAAAATAACAAAAACAAACCAAAACCCAACAAGAAACTACAAAATCAAATCAGAAAACCTTTAAAAAGCAGAACTGTTACTACTCTTTATTTCCCCTCTTTCCTAAGCAAAATTAGAGTCCTAAAGAAAGCATTGCATCATCCAAGTGTGTGGCTTTGTGGTTTTGGACTGTTGGCCAGCAGTACAGTTATGTCAATTAGGATTGCATGTAGGAAGGGAAGCTACTCTTTGTACAATTTAAGACAAGAATCAAGTGGTAGTAACTACATTTATAAAACTATGGGATTATGTTTTCAAAGCATGTGGAAATTAAATCTTGTTCGTTGAAATCAGTCTTTAGATTTTTACAGGTTAAGGCCTGGATCTCACAGTGCAATTCCAGCCTTGAGTTTAGTATTCCAAACTACATCCGAGACAGTTGTATAAGGGACCTCCTGTGCTCTGAGACCCTGCTGATAAAATGCCAAAACACATACATAGGGGATTTTGGCAGTCTGGGTTTATTTATTGTTTTTAATGATGGGGAGAAGACCCTCTTGTGGAATGTTGTCACCTTTCAGAACTGATCCACGTGGTTAGCATACTGGTGGCTAGTTTATCTGGTGATTGACACTTTTCCATTTGCATGCTTCTTATACCAGGAACTTGAAGCTTGTTCCACATAAGTTCACTTTTCTGTTCTTCTAACTAGACAGTAAAACCCTAGAAATAATTTCTTTGCATCTTTCACCACCCTCTCTCATCCCAGGGCTCGTATGTCAAAGTATCTGGGGTTTCTTTGCTCACTTGCTACCAGTCAATTCCAAGCATAAGATCAAGATCTATTTGTTGCTTGAATTTGGTGTTTCAGAGTCTATGTACTGTGCACTTCACTGGAAACCCGGCCAGAAGCTGTGGTTCAAACCCCTAGCAAGTTTCTCATATTTGATCAGTACAAAGCTATAAATAGTGCTTGGCAGTTGCTTGGAAGGAGATCTGCTGCTCAGCTGAAGTTGTGCTTCAGAAAGGCCTGCAAATATGTCCCTAAACCATTCACTTTTGAGGGTTTTAAAGCCAAGACTGGATGTTTTAGAACAGTTCACATGAAAATGTGCTTCCCTAGGAATTCAAAGTAAAAGACACTGTTACCAAAGTTGAATGTCAAGCTTCTAAATGAAAGACTTCTGTTGATTGTTTTGACTTTGAGTTTAGCTGTGTTTTGCCTGTTGAGTGGCTGGTGCTGCTTATGGCTGTTAGTAGCTTCTGTACCATCCAGGCTTAAGGGTCAGGCTGAAGCATCTTGTCTCTGGTTTCCACAGTTTGGCACTGCAAGGCTCTACATAGGGAGAATTTCCCCTTTTCCACATCTTAATTCTTGTTGTGAATTTACAGTAGAATGTGGGTTTAGCTGTGTTTGGTGTTTTGGTTTTTTGTTACTGTTACACAGCAGAACACCTGAGAAGTCATAGGGTGAGGGCCTTCTCTAGCCCTGGTTTGCAGAGGGGGAGGTCAAAGCTGGGCTCTTGTTCTGAGTGCTTGGTATTTGGACCATGAAGGGGCAGGGGAATGGCTGTAGATTGCCAGAAGGTTTCTGTGCGCTCTGTATTACCTCTGTCATAACTGGAACAAATCTGGATTTATCTCTGAGCACAGACCAGTGTCTGGATAACTCACCTGGCAGAAACATGAGGCTCCACATGTTTCAAACCTTCTCAAGGTGTGATGGATCCTCAGAACCTCAGTTTTGCTACTAAGTTATGCATAAATGTCTGTGAACCTTGTAGATCTGGAGTTCTTGTTCATGACCTATGTAAAGGTGATGTTGAAAGTGAGTTGTAGGCAGTAACATAGACTTGGAAGAATGACAACCTCTCAGTGTTCCTGTAGGGACAGCTGGGTGGGATGAGTCTGCTAAAAGGGCTTGGAGCAGAATGAGTTATAGCTGCAGAAGGTCCTGATCCCCAGCAAGCTGGGAGGAAAGAGCAGAGCCATTTGTATTGTGTGATGTGCAGCTCCACCGTCTATTCAGTGGGGTTTGTGTTTTCCATAGGACAATGCAGTTTGTGTATTGCCTTATCATCACCTGAAGCATAAACATTTCAGATTATTTCAGTCAAGGTGTTGTAAAATGTGCAGTATTATCAGTACTTAGTATACTAAAAGTTATCCCTGATAAAGCCATGGGTAGTGCAGAGAAAAATCCTGGGTTTGAAATAGTGAACTGAAGTATTGACATGAGAAATGATTCAGTCGGATCCTGCCAAGGGGTCTCTTTTTGGAGGATCATGTCTGTGAGGAATCAGGCGTTTTAGCCAGCTTGAGGGATGTCTTTGTGGCATCACCTCATCTTGGCACACTCCCGTGCAAATTATGAGCAAGGCGTTGAAAAATCAAGTGAGGTTTGGTTGTTCTGGCTTTCTTCTGTTATCTGTCCCCCGTCCCAAATTGTTATTCTGTTAGTCCTGTTCGGGTTAAGCTGTGCTTTGTACAGACTTACACTGCTGCTGGTCTAATGCCCTGTTTATTGTTGATGACGTGAGCCGAGTGCCTTGGGATGGCCCTTGGCCCAGCAGGCAGGAGGGGCTGAGGTGTCTGCTGACCCTAAGCCAGGCCAGCCTACAGCAACCTGTGCCCACCCTGACCTGCAGAGGCCCCAAGTGGGGTTTGGACAGGGCCCTGTTTGAGTTCTTGCTCCCTAATGAGTATCTTAACACACAACATAACACACTCAGCATAAGCTGAGAGCATCGTTGAGACATCTATCAATGTGTTGATGACAATGATTGTAGGAATTTTTCCTGACCAGTGAGAATCATGTTTTACTTAGAACTGGTATAAAACTAAAGTGTTAAGTGTTCAGAAGACGAGCACAGACTAAAGGAGCATACACAAGATAACTGAAGCCAGCAGCTCTTTTTGTCTCTATGAAGCATAGGTGGCATTTAAACCCATCCAGTTCTAACTCTGTAGATCAGTACAACTGTGTTCTTAGGAATAATAAGTACAAATTAACTCCAGTGCAAAAATAAGAATGTCAAATGTTTATTAACATCGTTTCATCCTTCAGAACGCTCATTCTTTCAATGTTTTCATGTGATAGAAAGATCTGAAGGATTTTGCAGCGTTCTGTTTTACTCAGGAACACTTGCATCCCTGATACTGGGCAGAGAAAGGTAACATGTTGGGGTTTTTATCAATAGACCTACAATATAGAAGGTAATTTAACAGATGAGACACTTTCACACAACAGTATCTATACCACTTCAAACCACTTTATGAATCTGATAGGTGTCAGTCACCTCTTCCTGATGTGTAAACTGATTGCTGAGAGGGTGGTTCTAAAGACACAGAGGCAGAATGGGAAGCTGGTGAACAGATACTAAGAAGGCAGTTTCTCATTTAACAGTGTATGCATTAATAAGGGAAAAATCAGCATAAAAAATGAGAAAATTATCAAATGTTTTCAACTATTTAACCATCTTATTCCTTCCTATCTTAGCCCTCTTGGGTGCTGGGGCAGCTGAGTTTCAGTTCTGGAGCAGAAAAGGCAGCATCTCTGCACAGGTTCACATCTGATACACTTCTTTCACCAGGTAGCCCATGTAGTAATCTGAGCTGGAAAAGACCTTTCATCCTCTTTGAAAAGTATTTATGCTGTGGCTCAAGACTTGTGAAGGGACAGTTTTGCCAGTGGATGGGAAATTTTTTTTTGAAGTAACCAATACTCATATCCAGTTTCTTCTGATTATAGTTTCTTGTCACTGTACTGAAATCATTCCTCTTACCTTCAGATGTTGTTGAAAAGCTTTCCTTTTATATGATACATGCTTCATCATACTCACAGTGTGTTTGCACTTTTACTCTTCCCCCTACTATTGGTTCTAGCTTGTCTACCTAAAAGAGCTGGTTTATTTTGGGTGCTGAAAGCATTCTTTCATCTTCAGGCTGGGATCTGCCATTCAGAACTGGCTCAAGCTGAAATGAAGGAGAAGTGAAATCCAGTTAAGTGGAGCCACCCTAAAACTGTTTTCAGCTGAATATTCAGGCACAGATTTAACAAAACTTGTATTTCATACTCACAGGCTGAAGAGTTTTATATAAACTCTTTGAGCTAAGGCCACTATACTGCCCACAGAATACTGTGCAGAGATTTCCTGGCCATCTACTGCTTGCACACTGTGTAAACTGAACACGAGGCAGCTGACAGCATGGAGCATCATTGCCATGTATGGGACTAAGGACTTAATACAGGCTTTTCCTTTACACGAGAATAATTCTTTCCTGAAAATTCTGTACTTCTGGAGTAGTACAGATACAGTTAGCAGAACATGACTCCAGTCTCTTAGAGCAGTAACTGCCCTAGTTGGTTGAGCACCTTCACCCCAAAATGTGAGGATTGCTGGCTAATTTGCATGATAACAACAGAAATGGGTGAGGATTTTCATGCCAACAGTTTCAAACCAGCACTACTGCTCTTTTCAGGCTTTTCAGCTTTCTTTGCATTTTTAAACACACTGCTGGTAGATGGCTCTCTGGGTGACAGCTGCATTAAAATACAAGTATTGATAATACTGAAAATCCAGGTTAAGTTTAAAGAAGAGATAAATGTAATTAAAAGAGACTGAAAAGCACAAAAATAGGTCAGTGAGTATGCTCAGTGTGTCTGTATAATATATCACTGTTAACCTGAGTGCATTATTCAGAGGGAAAAAGCAAAACAAAACAAATGGTATTTGTGAAGTGGAATTCCTAGGTACAATCACCATATTCTACAAGCATCTTTCTCCCTCCTCCTACCTAACAAACTGAGAGAAAGCAAAGCTATTAGAGAGTATGAACTGGATGGTTTATGGTTTGTTTCTCAGTCAGCAGAAAGGGTGAGATAGACAAGGAGCTAATAGAGTAATGCCAGGAACAGGGTGACTTTGCTCATGCCCACAGTCCAGTTTGTTGATTTTATTTTCCTGTGTGTTCTTGTGTAACAGACATGTCAGTACTGGAGCAATGCAGTCAGAATCTTCAGGGTGAAAAGAAACAAAACTTACCACTGAGGAGGAATTTCCACAGGGACAAAATTGCGGTTGCACAAATGAACAAAAGCTGCTGCTAAACTGCAGGCTGCCTTCAGCCCCTGTGATTGACAGGTGTCATCTATACACATGCTGTAGAATGGGTCAGGGTCCACCTGTGACACAAAGGGGACTGTTTGGAGGAGTGTGTGACAGGTGCACACGTACATCTTGTCTGGGGACAGCACTGGGGCAATGTACCTGCAGGTGAACTGTAAGGGACGTTTGATTTCTCTCTCCCTGCCCCCATCCTTCTTGGGACCACCCACAAACCCTTATTCTCTTCCTAACTGAGGGATTTATTTGTATTTGCAAATTCTAGATCATTATTTAGTATGGTGCAAAGTCATGCCACCATTCTGTGGATGTCAAGGACCTTAATAATTTATATACAGTGATGTAACAGCTTTTTTTATGTCCGGATGTTGTTCTCATAACTTCTGAAGTTACCTGCAACTGACCTGCTATGTCATCCTTGCAATAATTGTGTATATTCCTTTGAACTATGACCTTTGGGTATCCAGACAGTCCTTTTGTAACTTAAGTTATACTTACAACTTTGAAGCAGTTCCTAAGAAGTGAACGTGAGTCTTCAAAAAACACTTTACAGATTTTTTGCTTAGCTGTAATTGGACAAGTCTTCACTTTCTTCTGTCTGAGACTGCACTTGTTCACCTGGGAAACAGAATTGCTCAGCTCAACTTGGGTTTTTTGTTTGTTTAGGTTGGCTTTTTATTTTTGTGGGTTTGTTTTGTTTGTTTTGTTTAACATCAGTGTAGTTGAATTCTGTACATTTCCAGTGAGATTGTTTGAAGGAAGATACAGGCAGCTCAGTACACTGCTCTGATTAACATTTATTGTTCATGAATATTGAGAAGTATCTTGCACTCTTCATAAACAAAAAAAAAAGTATGCCTCATAAACATTACAGACATTGTTTCCTTTTCCTGTTGACTTTGTTGTTCATTGAAGGATTTTGGTGTGTGGCTGCTTTTGATGGAGAAAAAAAAATAATATGCCCATGCTTGCTGGGTTGTTCACAGCTGAACAACAACAGGGAGGCTTTAAAAACCCTAAACGGAGGTCCCTGTAATTACCAGCAACTTGGCACAATGAAATGTGAATGGATTTGTGTTTTACGTGGTTCAGGTAACACCAGTCAAAAGCTGATGATACCAATTATTAACAGAACTAGAAATGAACAGCATTTGCCAGAGTTTCTTAGGATCTGTCTGGACCAAACACTGCTTTTAGTACTCTCTGTCAGATCAGTGACTTGGTTATCTTTTTTAATCAGTAATTTCCTGGCAAGTTATTGAGCTTAGAAGTTCTTTAAGCAAGTGTAAACTCGGGTTACTTTAATTACTAAGAAAAAATTCACTGCCAGTAATGTCTCGGATAACCCTCATCCTGCAGGAGTCAGGCATTTGCAGTCTCCTTATTACCCATCTGGTTTTGTACAGCAGCTAGTGGGGTAACACTAGAACTTCATGTCATTTACAAGGTCAGCACATGACAAAGGCTTGTAATAAAGCTCTTGGTAGCAAGCTGCCGGTCTGAGTTTATAGATTGATGTGAGCTGGCTCCAGCAATGCAGAGTGACCAACTGCTTTTACTTCAGGCTTTGACACCTGCCCAGATTTAACCTGATGGTGCTTTTTTTTTTTCTGTATTGCATGCAGTTGTGCTAAATCTTCTGGACAGGAAGGATCATGCAAGCTCCATTTTATCAGCATAGCCAAGTACATTGCTTTTGGAACCAGGTATTTCCATCATAGCATCCTTCCTACCACTTCAGAAAAGTCCCCAAGAGTTTGCATGAACTCCTGACTTGGCACGTAGTTACTTCTGGCCATTGCTTTAACACTGTTTGACAGCAGTACCTCACTGGCAAGTCAGCCTTCTTATTTTTTCTGAACAGGATATGACTGCAAAAGCAGAGACTTCAGATCAAGTCATCTGTACCTTTTTCTTGGCAGCACACAGCACTGCAAAGATGTCATGGCCTACAAATAAAGTGTACCAATCAATAGTGGCATCCATTAAGCCATCAGCCACTTAAAGAAGGAGATACATGACTTCCCAGCTTGTTTATGGCAGTAAGTTTCTTGTGCATTGCTTTTAATTGATTATTATTTTTAGTTTAACATCTGTGGGTAGTTTTGCATTGGAAAGTTGCATTTTTATTGATATATTAGAAGTTAATATTTGTAGCAATTTTTGGTAATAGATCCTAAAAATTAGGCTTGAAGAGATGTAGAGGATCCTGTCAAGATGACTTGAGAGCAAAGTAAAGCTACTTTTTTTTTAGTCACTTGCATTCACAAATGGCTCTGTGCACCTGCATGTTCTCGTATTTAGATTATGATAAATTACATGGATAAAAGTTAACTCTCTTTGAAGCAAAGAGGTGTAACATTACTGGTATAAAAGAGCTACAGCATAGTTCTAGGTAGTCCTTTTATGCAAGTTAATAATGGAACTGGTAGCATCTAGTCCTCCCAAAATGCCTCAGCAAACAGCTCTAAAGAAAACTTCAAGAGGGAAAAAAATCCTATTACAAATTGTGGCCTGACTGGTGAACAGAGAGATTTGTTCCCCACCAAGTACCACCTGACTCTGCATTCCACAAAGGTGGAATTTTAAGTAGGAAAATATCAAAGATACTTGGTTCCACCATCAGTTTGTTCTAACAGAAGCAGCAGCTTCTATGATTTTTTACCTTACACTTAGGCCAAAAATGCTCAATGGCTATCTATGGGAAATTCTTGTATGGTTTTTAGGAAACCTGCAACCTTTTCCCTGGTTAAACACAGGAAAACAAGTTATATACAGTATGCTGCTGTTTTTACTATCTAGCACAAAACATCTAGCTCATCTAAGCCAAACCACTATGTTAGATGTTGCCCGTTGTGCTCCAGCCCCATGGGTTATAGGCACAGAAAGAAGCCCTTCAGGTTGTTACCTCCCAGCTCTGTGTGAACTCTTTCAGGTTGTCAGTGAAGGAATGATTAGGAAGTATCCATTCATTTCCAGCTTCATTATCATTGGTACCAAAAAGCCCAGCTGAAATACCTGGAATTAAATTCAAATGGAATAAAACAATAATTGGCATGAGTTGACCCAAGAAGCTGTTAGAAGTTGTCTCTGTACAGCAGAGCTCAGCTGTAATGTGGAAGATGGAAAAGTATGCCCAGACATCCGTCATGGATTCTACTCAGACTGCATCACCACCTCGTCTCTTAGCTGTTCTTTTCCTTCTCCTGAAGAGATCAAGACATTGTGGCCATCCTCTGCTAATCTCAGTTTTAGTGTGGGGCCCATGGATAGGAATGTACTCCAACTATATCAAAAATCCTGGAAGTTTTTAGGCCTCCTTCTTCTGTGCTCTGGCAAGTTTGATAAGATAAATCTGCTATAGAACAGGGATTCTCAAACAGGGTTTGGGGTTGGGCACTCTCTCTGCCCCCTATTTCTGTCTGCTTTATTTATTATTAACCTAGGTAAACAGTTGAGCTCTTCCTGGAATAACACATACTGTGTGTGATGTGGCAGTAACTGGGAATGCTTAGGGCCACTTCAAGAGTGTGTATGCATGAAGAGAGGAAAAACAAATGAAAGACAACCAACGTGCTGCTACTGGAGGTGATGGTAATTTAGTTATTAGTAATTTTTTCTCTATCTCTAACAAATTTGGTATACTGAGACTCACCATGGTGCCATCCAGACAGAGTGAGAGTACAAAGATTGTACCGGAAGTCACAAGAGAGAGAAACTCCTTTCTGATTAGACACTTCTAGTTTGGTTTCTCTCCTTGAAGTAGTGGTATTCTTTTCAGGGGAGTGATCCAGTCCTTGGCAGTTATCTTCCATAAAGGCAAAACTATAAGCCCTGGATGTCTGTTTTAAAATGAAAATGTAATTTCAGATATGCTAAGGTTAGCTGGGAGGTCACTGTTTAGCTAACAGTGTGTGAAATTCCCTTGCAGGTACAGTGAGGCTTTCTTCCCTTTTCTCCTCTCCTTTTTCTTTTCTCCCCTCCTTTTTTCTTTTCTCCCCTCCATTCCCTCTTCATGCCTTTATCATCTCGCTGCCTGCCACTGCCCACTCCTCCCCCCCCATTCCTCCCCTTCTATCATCATCTTCCCTTTTAGCTGCCTCTTCCTCCTTTTATCATCTTCCCCTTTTCACCTGCTACCATCAGTGTTTGACTTTAGCCTCATACCTTCAGTCTTGGATAGATACTGATCATGGTCTGGTTCATCTCCACATACAGTGACCTTGAGTTTCCAGTTTCCTCATTTAGTATTACAGTGAATGTATTATGAACAAAATCCTTGGCAAGCAGTACACTGCATTTTGATGCCAAATCATACATTTTTCCATCAAAAGTCATAAGATGCTTGGTCCCCATTAACATGGCATGGTCTAGAGAATGGTATTTCAGAAGAAACATCAGTGATTTTTCAGAGTAACACAAACGTCTTTTCCTTGGCAGCTCTTGAAATAATTTCTCAGGCTACTATTACATTTTAATTAGTCACAATTTGTTCTGCAACAAAATTCATCCAGAAAGAAAACAATCTAATAACTTCTCATTATAGACAGACCTGAGTATCCTGGAACTTTCAGGAACATGAATTAGGATTCAACCCTCCTCTTGATTTCTAGTCTTGCTACTTGATAGTCACATTTGTAACCCCCACTTTCCCCCAATATACACATGACACATCTCTAGGCAGAGAACAGCAAGAATATTAACTGTTGGGAAAAAAACCAACCCAACAACATTCCAGGACACCCTACAGATGTACCACTTTGACTAGTTGGTGACTAGGACCTACTTTCAGTGCCCTCCATGGTGTCTCCCTGCTGCAAGGAAGCCTTTAAAAAGGGCTCTTTCTGGAAAGGTAAACTACTCTTCCAAATGCAATCTGTAAAATTTCTAACTAAGTGGAACTAGACCCAGTTACAAACCAAATCAGCACTTTGAAAGGGCTTACATTCGAAGGGGCTCTCCATCAGCCTCCGTTTGATTCTGTAATACTCTGCAGCTATGTTGATGTTGTAGAGGTCTTGGAGAGGCCTCATTAGCTTTTCTTCAATGAGATAATGAGTAACGTTTGCCAGATCCAGTGAGCCATCTGCTTTAGGAAGCACTGGCAGTTTTACTGCCACCGAACAGTTCCTGTCGAATACAAATGAAGCAGCATTGCCCTTATCTGTGAAGCTCATGAAACACAGTTGCTGCTTTATTATTAGAAATGTGGAAGTGAAATATTCCTAAGAACTGTAATCTCGTTAGAATGGAAAAATAAAGCCATACAAACAAAGGCTATGACCTGCAATATACTGTGTCATGTAAAGTCAGTCATCACAGTTAACTGCTATTGAGGGTGGTCCTGAGTAGGTGCTTTTGAAATGCAGCCTGGTAGCCAACAAAAATGCCCACCACAGTGTGAAGCCATGTTTCCAAAGCAAAGAATGGTTGGGTGGTTGTCTGCATCCCGCAGCCTCCAAGCTGATAGGAAGACTAACTAAGCACACACCCATTTAGAACACTAGCCAGCAGTGGGGGTCCTGCACAACCCACCAGTTACCTGGCTGAAAAGCTGTAAAGCTCGAGTAAGGACTTCCGGATCTTGCTCACAGCTCTGGAACACATGGCCTCTGCCCGCCTGAGCATCTGCTGTGTAGTCTGTTGGAGAGCCAGAGAAGGAGATTACAACACTGACTTCAGTATGGCTTCAGGGCAGGGTCAGTACTTGATGGTTTTAAATCAATAGTGAAATGGCACATAAGTCTCTCTTGCATTTGTCAGCGGCGTGACATTATCTCATCGTTTCATGGTTAATGCTCAGGGCAGACACTAGGCACTACAGCAACGAAATGCACAGAAATAGATTCCAAAGGATTGGATGATACCAACCATATCTAAACCTGCTTTCAAAACCTTTAATGCCACCTGGATTGGTTCCATTAGCCACACATCTTTTATAATCCTGGGTAAAAAGGACTGGATTTTCTTCATGTACTCTTCAGTCTTTTCTTGCCAAACTTCATCCAGTGGCTTCAAGGTCACATCATAGTAGGCATCCTTCAAAGTTGCTAATGGCTCTGAAGCAAACACATGAACCAAACATTAAAGACCACAAAGCAAACCTAGATAGTACGTTACAGAGGTTTGTTTCTCCACGCCAGTCTGGCACATTTCAGAGTGTCCCAAAAAAGGGAAAGAGGCTATAACCCTGATCCTTTCCTGTGTCTTATAAATACATTGCTGCTTTCCAAAACAAGTGTTTTGCACTATGCCACCATCAGAGCTGTACAGTTTAGCCTGCACCTGCTGAAGGAATGTCAGGACAGTTAAAACCTGGGAGGGAGATGACACTTTTGAGTGGGAGGAGTTTAGAGGTGAAGTTTTAATCTTGTGAGAACTGAAGGTTCTCTCAGCTATTATAACTGATGACACTTCTCAGTGATTTCAGTATGAGCCATAGTCCAGCTGAACAGTGAGTTGGTGGCTCTGGATGGGCTTGGAAAAAACAGACCAAGTAAAATCGGGTTAGTCCAAGCACTCAAAACTCAGGGATGGGTATGAACAGCCCTTGGGGATGAAACACTCACCAGGGCACTGTTAGCAGAAATGCTTCAGCTTAGAAATTAGGGCTCTGTTCTCAGCCAACTGAGCCTCGACTCCCGTGTCCAAGATAATGCCTCTTCAGAGATTTCATTAGAAAGGCGGTCACGCTGAGGTTACTTACAGCTTATTGCATCAAGGTCCCCACTCCCAACTAAGAGCCAAGGTCAGCACTTTTTGCTAGATCAAAGTAGAATCATTGGTGCCATTCAGTGTCTTTTATATTCGTTTGTTTTGCCCTGTACTGACGTTGTCCTTACTCTCACGGGTTTACTTACTTTGCAATTCACTCTGCATTTGCTGGACAGTGCCCTGAATTTTATCCAGGTAAAGCAGGAGCTTGTTTCTCAGTATGTGCCTGATTCCACTTTGCTTCCACAGCTGGGTGACAGCTCTACCCACACCACGGAGGAATCCTGCTGCCTTTTGCAAGGCTATCAAAGGCCAGCCCGATGCTTCAGACAGAAAATCAACTTGCTGCACCTACAGTGGTTCCCCCCGAAAAAAAAATCAAAACACACAGTTATCAGAAACAAAGCTTTGGCTCTATTCCAAGGCAATCCTGAACTCCTACTGTTGGTGCAGAGATACAGGATCTTTACTAAGAAATGTGCTTTTTTTTTCTATTTATGAACTGAAGATTAGCACAGAATTAACCGTTTAAATGTTTGACCAAAACAAACCAACTGCATGCAATGTAAAGATTTTTAATTACCACTGCATGAACATTTTGTGGTGAGTTCACAGCTGATGTACAGATACTTACCAACCTCCTGAATCTCCACATATATCCATCAAACTTCTTCATCTTCTCCATCAGTTTGGCTTTCAGAAGGCTCCCAATTTCATTCAGTTTGGACTGTGAGAAGATTAATAAAAATCTTGAATTTATGATTTAGAATTGCATCTTCTGGGTCCAAATCCCTCAAAGTTTGTACTAGTTTAAAAGTCAGCAAAGATCCACAGTGGCCTCCCATTTCTGAGGGAAAATGACTTTTGTGGTATTTAGTGGTTAGAAAAGGGAGCAGCAGAGTCTAAGGATGAGAAACCAAATAGCCTCCTCCAAGCAAAGAGTATGTGAAATCTGACTAGAAATAAAAGCACATTAAGTATTTGTAATGCTAGTTCTGTAACCAACATGCTGAGCAGCCCTGGCACATTATTACTGCTCTCAATTTACCCTCTTCAGAGGACACAGCATGTAGGAGAGGGTCTCATATTTTCTATGCTTCCTAGGTATAGCTGGGTGGTTTAATTCTCACCATGGTATCTTTTCATACCAAAGTGAAAAAGACTTTCAAAATTACATAATTCCCATTTTCCCTGTTTACTCAGCAGAACTTATACCCAAAGCCTACGTGGAAGATGCTCCATCAACCTGACAAAATTAAGCAATATTCCAGAAAAAAAAAATAATTCAAAATCGCACTGCAGTTAACTGCTGCTGAAGGGTCTCACCTCAGCCTTAAGAACTGGATCCCCACATCCATGAGCTAGAAAACTCAAGCTCCCATTAACAGCAGCTAGGGCCATTTGTCCCATGTTTTCTTGCCTTTCACCATTGATGTTGAGATAGGTATTAACAGCAGCCATCTGTTGCCCATCAGTACAAGCACTGGCTTCCATTCCTTCCTCCAAACCCCCTTAGAGAATGAAGAGAGAGCTTCATTTATAGGAACAACACTGACAGACATTGTTTTTAAAGGCAGCTTTATAATTACTTAAGTGATCAATCAGTGTCTGAGTGTGTTAGGTGTTGGTGGAAAAAAACCCCAACAAACCAAGAAGAGATAAACAGTAAAAACTAGACCAGTACCAGTGTTTGGTTTTTCTCTGTGGCTTATGAATGATTTACAAATACAGATTTGCTCCTGCAAAGAAAGCACTGGATTAATATAAACCTAAATCTCTCAGCTTCAGTGATTTACAGCCTTTTTTTTTCTAGTCTTCCTCTCTCCCTTGTTGCTGATGTTTCAAAACTGCTTAGGTGTCATTCACTCATCCACTCACCACACACATAAATGATTTCTGCTTAAGTACTGACAAGCATAAGCAGAAATGGTTGGTGAAGTGTACAGGGACTCTGGTGGATGAGTCACAACATAAAGCACTTGCAGTAGGTTTCATTACATCCAACTTTGGTCACCTAAAAGTTAGGCCCCATCTAAGCCAACAGCTCTGTTTCTTCCTGCTGTCAGCCAGAGCTGACTGCTGCTGAGAATCACCTGCCGAGGGTAGGGTGATTTCATATGTCCTGTTTCATACATCTGTGTTCAGCATGAGGCAGAGTCAGCCTCTGAAGATGCCTTTCTCTTTTCCTTCACTGAAATCAGAATGTGATGATTATCTTAAACAAGGCACAAAACTTTAAGTTGGCAAAATCAAGACGGAATTAATCCTATCTTTGATCACCATCCATTGTAATCCTTCCTTGGCTCCCAAACTGACCTTTGTATAACAAGTTTTAAGCTTCAGCTTTTCAGCATTTGAAAGACCATAGCTTGAATTACCATGAAACTGAGCTAGTTTGGCACTAGAGACGTAGCCTTTCTTCCTGCCTTTCCATACCAATGACAGCTGTCAATCAAAGAATCGCAGACTATCTCAAGTTGTAAGGGACCCACAAGGATCATCAAGTCCAACACCCTGCTCATTGCAGGACTACCTAAAACTAAATCACATGACTAAGAGTGTGTTACGTACCTCTGTGAAGTTACATACCTTTCAAGTACCCCAGGTAGCACTGAAAACACTCCTTTCCTTTAGAAGCAGCTACTTTTACTTTCTCTTCCTGATCAATAATCCCCTCCACCAGGATTTGGCTCTGAACAGGTGAGGAAGTAGCAGTTCCTGTCAGTCCTAGGCAAATATCTTCAAAGGCTCTTAACTGTAGCCATAAGGGAAAAACATTTATTCAAAGCCACCACACAATTAATGAATGTTCAGAGACAATGCTCAAAGATCAGTGCTTCTCACAGAAGGGTAAGTGGTGAGGGAAATGGTTCCCAATGCTTGTGCACTACACAGGACTTACACTCTTGAGAGGCTCAGGCATTAGGATGATTGGCTCAAGAGCTGGATGACTGGATAGCACAAGGCTTGTGGACAAGGTTTTAACGGTAGCAGTAAAAGAAACATAGTCTATAATAGTCAGTTCCTTGTGAGGCTGCTAATTTGTGCCGTTTGTTAAAGAAAAAAAAATAGAGAAAGCCCAAGTAGAGCAGATGATAATTCTTTCATCTCCTTTCTTTCTAAAGAGAGAGGGGGAAACAATTTACTATTTATCTTAGCCTGTTATTGATTAAAACATCATTTTGTTAGGGAATGGCCTCCTGTCTCAAGTTAGTTACAACTGGCTACCCACATCCCTTCTAATGAAGGGTATGGATGCACATTAAATTTCTGCCTCACTCTGTTGCCACCATCTGCTTCTCCACATTATTAATTTGACAGAAAATTCAAAGCAAATGCAAAATTGAGAGAGAGAGAAGGAGGAAGAGATTTGCCTCATGATCAAATCATATGAGCTGTTCTATGCCTTTCTTAAGGCCAGTTCTTTTTTCTAGCAAATGATGCTTTGTACAAGTCTTACATTTTGGTTTCCTACATTTTGTTGTGTTTGGGCTTTTTTTCCCCATAGTGCAAGAAAAGCACATCTTACCAAACAGAACAGTAATACTGAAGAAAAACTTTTTATCTACTCAGTTGATAGACTCTGTATTGGTCACTGAGCTCTGCACATAACTCACATTGGTGCCTTCCCTTCTCTCTCGATCACAGCACATGCACATTGCATACTACTCCTTTAAAGACAGTTTATGTTGCCTGTCCTTGCCCACTGCTTTAAAGTCAGGGGCTACACGTGATCAGTTCAAATGAGAGATGGCAGTAGGCCATTACAAACAAAAACCTGCATTTACAACCAAAATCCACCCTCACAAAGGAAAAACCCAGACTCAGTGCCACAAGAATAAAAACTCACTTCAATTTCCAAAGAATAGTTCTTCACATCAGCTGTACTCTGATTTTTTAAGTATACTCCAATCAACCCCTCATCTCTCCCATGATCATCAGCAAGGTAGAATCTGCCCTCTGATTGCAAAATGATGTCATCTTTGTTAAGCTGGTGTTTTCCAGAGAAAACAATTACCTAAGCATCAACAAAAAAGGTGCTGAATTAATTCTTTCAAAGAAAGGGACTCTGCATAGAGTAGTAAGAGGTTGTATAATGTTAGCCATCTCATGAAATTACACAATGAACAAAACTTGTCATTCCAGAAACCAGCACATCCTCCTTTTCACACCATGTCTTCCTAACATCTGTGGTATAACAACCTGTGTTCAGTGACTGCAGCCTAAGACAAGAGGAACCCCTGGAATGTAACTCTGTTTATTGAAATGAGGTTGTTTGGGGTTTTTTTTATCATACACTTCTCAACTATTCTAGGTAGGCTTTGTGACACACGCCTTTGAGGAAAAGGATCCAAAAGAATACAGGGGCACCTGATTTTGAAGTGACATGCATATACATTTTTTTGCATTATAAACAGGCTCAAACACATCTTGGGCTTGGAAAAAGTTTTCACTGGCAGCAAAATTTGGCTGCTGTGTCCCATTGCTAACAGGGTGTGTGACCTGTGCTGACAGTAACAAGGAGACCAACTGAGATGCAGTTTAGCCCCTGGGAAAGAGACCACACTTAACACAAGTTCTAAGTTTTGTGCTGGTTGTGAGTATCTACAGGCAACTTCGGGGTCTTCTTCGGGGTGCACTTAAGGAAGATGATGTGTGGATCTTCAGTTTATGTGTGTAATCAAAGTCCAGATGGAGAGCAGTGACAGGTGGTGTCCCTCAGGGGTCCATACTGGGACCTGCATTAACATTTTTATCAGTGACACAGACAGCAAGATCAAATGCACCATCAGCAAGTTTGCAGATGATACCAAGCTGAGTGGTGCTGTCGACGCACCAGAGGGATGGGATGTCATCCAGAGGGACCTGGACAAGCTGGAGAGGTGGGCCCAGGTGAACCTCATGAGGTTCAACAAGACCAAGTGCAGAGTCCTACACCTGGGTCAGAACAATCCCCACTATCAATCCAGGCTGGGGGATTAGAAGATAGAAAGCAGCCCTGCAGAAAAAGACTTGGGGG
>VWZY01001639.1:181148-211683 GCA_013399075.1 Chloroceryle aenea
AGGCCAATCCCATCCTGGGCTGCAGCAAAAGAAGCGTGGTCAAGAGACATGATTCTGCCACTTTGCTCTGGTGAGACCTCATCTGGACTACTCTGTCCAGTTCTGGAGCCCTCAGTAAAGGAGGGACATGGACCTGATGGAGCAGCTCCAGTGGAGGGCCATGAAAATGATCAGGGGGCTGGAGCATCTCTCCTACAAAGACAGGCTGAGGGAGCTGGGGCTGTTCAACCTGGAGAAGAGAAGACTTCAGGGAGAGTCTTCTCTAATAGCAACCTTCCAGTATCTGAAGTGGGCCTACAAAAAGGCAGAAAAGGGACTGGTTACAAAGGCCTGTAGTGACAGGATGAGGGGCTATGGTTTTAAACTAGAGAAAATGAGATTTAGCATGAATGTTACAAACAAGTTCTTTACTATGAGGGCTGGTGGAGCACTGTGACAGGTTGCCCAGGGAGGTGTTTGAGGCCTCCTCCCTGGAGATATTTAAGGTGAGGCTCGATGAGGCTCTGAGTAACCTGATCTAATTGAAGATAACACTGCTCACTGCAGGGGGATTGGACTAGATGGCCTTTAGAGGTCCCTTCTGGCTCAAACCATTCTATGATTCTTTGAATATAAAAATAAGGTTCAAAACCACATTGCTACCAGCAGAGCAGCCATAAAACCCAGTAAACTTATATGTATAGAGGAAGGAAAGAATTTTTATTTCTCTCTAGTGTCCTTTTTATCACTTCTGAGCCTGTTTTGATACTGTCCAGAAATACGAAAGTAAAAGACCTTTGAGAGAGGAATAGGAAATAAAGAAAGAACATGGAAAAAGTAGAAATGTTTACAATTGTAACAGGACCTGCAGAATATACTACAGCAGCAAACACAATCCTTCTGGCTCCCATCAAAAGACACTACTTATGGTTTGTTAAGTTACAGAAGTATGGCAGTTTTCATTAAAAGATGCAGCTGAGGAAAACTGAGTCTCCAAACCAGGAATTACATTGAAAAGTGAAGTAGGTTCAATATCTCTAGCTGAGACTTACATTTGGAAGGTCACAGAACTCAAAGCTCATATAATAGTCCAGGCAAGACGAGTAGTTGGTTTCTATTTTACCCAGAATCTTCTGCTTGGTGCATGAGGTCAGAAAAATATTTTCCAGAACAGCTTCTAACTGAAGTTTAGCAGGATATAAGAATTGACTTCTCTGCAATGAACCAAAAAAACAAAGTTAAAACACGACAACAGAATCTCTGTGCCCACGCACCCCAGCTCACCTCATCCTGTCCCTGCACTGCCTTTGATTATTCCAGTAACTTCAGGGTCTTAACATTTCCAAAATGTAACATTTCCACTGGACAATGTTTTGGCTTATCAGCAGTTACTGGTGCCCACCCCACAGAACTGAATTAACAGCTTTGCAGATTTAGGGCACAAGTGTGGCCTCTAGTTTGCAAGGAGTCTCTTTTTTTTAAAAATTTTAATTAATTATGCTACATCAAGCTTTCTTCCTATGCAGAGAAATATGTAAAAGGTAAAATGAAATAATGGCATTTCACAGGAAGTGGTACTCCACAAAAGCTTTCTTAAAATCCACTCTAAATTGCATATAAAAACTAAATAAATTCCCATCTGTTAAGAACAGCTTCCATAAAAATGGTAACAGATTCAGCTGCCTTCTCTTACCTCATATGTTAACTTGTGTTTGAATTTTTTGTCATTCCAGGTCAGATCTAGATATTCACTAAACAATGCTGACCTTTGCTCTAGAGACCCACATGCACGTAGATGTTCCATATTTAATACTCTCTGAAGCTGGAAGAGGAGAAAAAAAAACCTAATTCAACATATTAGTTATTTTCTAAAGAATGTGTTCAATATATACTAGAGGAGTATGCTCTCTGGGAAAAAATACCCCCTTGTGAGAACCCTTGAATGGCCTACATCCATAAATGATTGTATGAAACTCCACCATGAAACCTGAGGGGCTGATGATTGTGACCTGTGGGAAAGCTGCATCCCAAATGCAAACATATCTGACAACATGAAACAGAATTCTTCGGAGTGTTTTTCTCTTCCTTCGAGACAATAAAAGGTTGAGTTCAAGTAAAGGCTTTCATAGTGCAGAAAAAATTCATCTGTGAGATTCAAACCACCAGATTTAGCTACACCCATCCCTCCTTAGGCTGCAAGGCTCATACCTGACCTGAAGCCAGTGTCATACAGCCATCCCAGGCAGTGATGTTCACCTTCGATTTATCCTCCAGGGTCAGTCGGATGTCAGCAGGCTGCCCACCATTCCCTGTGAGCTGCAGCTGGAACCAGAAGAGAAGGATTTTTGCAGAGAAGCAAGACTATCAGAAAAGCCTGCATGGTGATCTAGAAGAATGATCTCCACCCAGTGGAGAAAAAAAAAAGAGCAGCACAGTTAAAACTGCAGCAAAACATCGTGAAAACTCCACTGAACTCCACGTTGCCAGGAAGCTCAGGGTCTTAGACAGGCACACAGGGAAACTCCAGTTTTACAAGTGATGCAACCACGCTCTTTCTGCTGCCTTCTCTGGAAGCTGCATTGGGTCTGTCATGCATAGCAATTAATGATGCCAGTGGAATAATGACACTACAAGAGAATGTAGTCCTCTGAATATGACACTTGAGACATATCAAGTGCTTAGTGTAAACAACCCGAGAGCACTCTATGGCACCACTGAGTACCAGAAAACCTCTGGATGAACAAACAACACTGCACAGTTTGTACAGCTTCAGTATGGAGCAGAAGCTCTTCAGCCTCAGCAACTGTAGTGACCTGGCCCATTCAGTGCATTGTAGACAGAAAATATTCAGTAGCCTTTGATCTTGAAGTGTGATTTGTGGAGTTTCTTTTTCCTCATATATGCTTTGCAAGAGCACCTCACAGCTGTATTTTAAAGCCTTCCTAGTCTCACACATTTTCACACTTGGGTTGCAATTACCTATATAATCCAAAAAATTTAGGTTTGCTCTACATGGGCATCAAAGGGTCTCTTCTGGCCCTTTTATTGGGGAATAGGAGTTTGTTCACCCCTTTCTGGGCAGAATTTGCCTCCTTTTCACTGCTAGGCTTGCTCCTGTGCACCTCTGGATTCTTACCATCCGAAATGAAATGGGTCAATGCTAACACAGCAAGACAGATATTGTCAGCTGGCAACAGTTATGCTTAGAAAAGGAAACAATGCAAGTGATTTGGACCCAAAGAGATAACAGCACTTGGTGCTCTTCATGTTTTTCAGGATGCTGTCTGGTTCTGCCATTCTTTGAAGTGAGAGGTATACTAACAGTAGGTACAGCATTACAGTGTTGTATTTTGCAGCACTTTCTCACGCTCTCACCCGCTGGTTGTACTTTCTGCCTCTTCTTTCTGACAGGGAATGGACCTCCAGCTGCTTCAGAGTGTAATTAAAGGGGTGGGCAACAGTGGCTCTGTAGCTCGTACGGTCTCTTCCAAACTTCAGAGAAGATGACACTGATACCTTATCCAAATCAAGAGATGTAAAAGCAACTTGTGAAATAAAACACTTCTCACATACTGACCTCAAACATACACCCAGCAAGTTATCCCTGTACCTTTTCCTCAGATAAATTATGTGTGTAATAAAGTCCTTTTTGAATTAGCAAGGCAAATTAATGTTCAAATGGGGATATTCTTGCTACCTAAATTTCCTACACAGCACAGCTGGAAGTAAAACTATTCTTTGTATTTTACTGAAATCATAAACCATGCTTAAATTTGATAAGTGTTAATTTTGGTCTATTCTTTGGGCACTGTAGGATGCCACAGACACAGACTGCTTAGACACACCTTGCAAAGTTAAGGCACAAGAAAAATCATTTGCAGAATCAGGACCTTAATTCTGTAATGTTTCTGGAAGCAAAATATTTTGTGTGTCTATTTAAATATTGATGGCATTTAAATAGTTGTCGTAATTTAAGTAGTGGTCCTGAAATAGATTCTATACAGATGTAAAAGCAAATTTTATATGTGATGTTCATCCTATTCTTTCTGTCTACTCTCAAAACCTGTCCTACAGCCTTTGCAAGTATTGGGAATGGCTTTTATCCAGTGCTTTGAGCCACCTGCATTTCATTGCCTTTGTTTATACAGCAAGCTGGGGGGGGTACTGCAAACAAAAAAACACAAAATGGCCTGAAAATGCTTCCAACAAAAATATCAGCTGCTCATCTTTCATAGTCATAGCCTTGTCTAATTCCAAGAAGGAGGATAGCTTGCCTCCTACCCAAATCCCATGGCTTGCTCAACACCTTCTTATTTTTCTTTTCTTTTTTTTTTTAATTGGTAATTCTCCTGACATTCATGTAGTTGCTCTGGGCTGCTGTACCTGGTCCTTCTCATTCCAAACGACAGTAAGGTCATCCCGGTGGCTGCGAGCTGAATGTTTCACATATAAGTTGACCCTGGCATGCCATGGGAAAGGGATGGAAAGAGGATGGAAAAGTTCCACTAGAAGGAAAGAAAAGCAAGTAAGTTTTCCCCCCTCCCAAATTGTGACTGTTCATTTTCTGATGAAGAAGGCAGCAGGGGACATATTCTCCCACAGGCAGCAGGACAGCAGTTGGATCCCAGAGGAAACGTGGTCTTTGCTCATAGACCACCTCCCAGGTAAGTATCCTAGTGCCTTGGCTAGCATGGAATTAGCTGCAGTACTTCAACTCTCTTCATTAAATATTTAAAATATTCAAATGCAAATACTAAAATAAACCCAAATGTTTCATTTGATCCAGAAAACTTCTGAAATGCTTTGTAAAGTAGGAGTAGAAATTTTCACAGAGTCACTGACTGTTCATGGTTGGAAAGGACCTCCTGAATCACCGAGTCCAACCATACCCGTAACAAAAAAACACCTAAAAAACCACCTAAATACCCTGACCAAAATTTCCTGAAGCTTTACATTCCATATCCAGAAACAGATATAGGAAATGGAAATAGGCTCTGGAGTGCCTATTTCTAACAGCCAGACTTACCACGAATTTAAAACAACCTTAGAAGGGCTGGATTGAAGCCATTTGGAAAAGAGATTTATGCAAGTTAGTTTGTTTTGTAGTCTGCTATTAACACTGGCAAAAGACCTGAGAAACCTACCCTGAATGTCATGACCTCCAGGCACCCTTGGGAAGAGTCCAGTGTAAGCACCCGTGACCTTTATCTCTTTGCCATCCCACAGAGCAATGTGCCTCAGCGAACGGGTTCTGTTGCCTTTCTGGTAAACTGTCATAAATACAAGCTGTCTGGGGAGAGTTTTCAACTAAAAATAAAAGAGAGTAAACATATTAAATCTCTAGTTCTCTGAAAAGTTAAAAAGCTAACTGTCTAATTTTAATCCTGCAAAGTCCTGTGGAATCTAGCTTCAGAAATGGGTTTATAAAATGTCTAGGAGAATGATAGCCTAAAGGCCACTGCTTTTATATGAGCAGCTATTAATTTCTGCTTGACTTCCTTTCTACAGTAAATCATCTTCTCTCATAATGGAGCATACATAAACTGAGTATCTTCTTTACAATAGTTTTTGCTTATTATATATTTTGATTTTCTCTCTCTTCTTATCTCACTGAGTAATTCTTACACCACCAAAAGCCCCACTATTGCAGAATAAATTCAGCAGACACCACAAATAATAATATGTATTTGTGACATTTTTGCATTATAAAAATTGGAAATTAGTTGGCTTGTAATAAATTGCTTCTCTTATTTTATAAATATTCTGTATGTGCTCTGTCTACAGGAGAAACAAATATAAGAATCAAAGAACAGTTTATACCATTGGGCATCCAACAAATCTACAGTGTAATGTTTGTTCATACTGCTGGGGAAATCAAGGGCAAAACACCTGACAGCAGCTGGAGCTGTACCTGACCTTCACTGTTTTCAGGCCAGCATCTTGAATGCTCTGCTGCAGAAACTGGGCAGACACAGCTTCCCTTCTGCCATCTGAGTTGATACCAACCTGGGGCATTGTCTGTATTATTTCAATGACATCAGTGTAGCTGGTTCCAGTGAAAGCTAGCTGAGCTGTAACATTGAAATCTCTTTTTTCCATCCTGAGGTAGAGTTTGCCTTTTGCTTCACTCATATCATAATTTACCTTTTAAAGTTCCCATTAAATAAAATAAAGACAGACAGAAAGAAAGAAAGGAAAGAGAAAGGGAAAATAAACATTGCAGTTAGGTTGTTTGCACAGTATGTTATATATGGTCCTCAGTACCTAAGAGAGATGTGACTTTCCCTTATGTTCATGTTAATGAAGGCACAGCTCCAGAATAGCATAAACTCAATTATACACATAAGAAATGAGGTTTTCTGTTAGTAGGAGTAAATGTGAAGAGTTTGCCTGACAAATAACCCCACTCATCTTCCTTGCTTATCCTTGCTGCTGTGTATTTATTTCTGCACTGCAAACAGCCAATATCCAGAAGTGCTTTCTGCCCAGTCTCTCTTTAATTAGTAGACAGAGTAATTAGAAATGTTCCTGACAGGAGTCTACCAGAAGTCATACTTAATGCAGATGCACAGAAGCAGTGTCAAATAGAATAAAACATTTCCAGTAGGCTGGGATTGTTAGCATCTCTGAAAGATAAACATCCTCAACAACAGAAAGGCCAGTGATATTAGCATTGAAAATCATGCAGCTTCACTCCTAAACGTTAGACAAGTAACTGGTAGTGAGATATGGGACAGAAACTTGCAGACAGTTACCTTAGAAGACAGTATTGCTGCACTGGGGAAGGACTGTAGAAAGCAGGGATGAGTCTGGAGTACTTCTATGTTCAACTCTTCACTAAAGGGAAGAAGTGCACTTCTGTTCAACAACATTTCATGAAGTTGACTCCCAGTGACAGCACAAATTCTTCCAAGTAATGGAGTCTGCCACGGTTTTCAGAGTTACAAACCTGCCACTGAAAGCTCACCCAGCTCACATTTTGTTGATGCATTCATGTGAAGGTGAAGAAGACCAAACAGCAGTGCCTTCTCTGACCTCAGTGAATAGACTGTGTATACATCCCAGGGGCAGAATGTGGCCCACTGGAACAGCAATCACCTTGGCCAGTAATTAATTTACTAACCACAGGACGTGCATCAGCTTTCTAAAAGTAAGACAGGTATTTTGCATTCTGACTTTGCAAGCACTGTCATGGTTTCCAGACTTAGAGTTTACAATTACTACAGAGCTTAACAGAACTTAGAAGACTTTTCAGTGCAAAGTCTTTTGCTAGAAACTTGACAAATAAATATATTCAGCCTTGGGGTATTTCAGATATGAAAACCTCTTTAATACCCTGAAAAGCCTCCTGTTTTGTTTATATGCTATACTAAATATTTCTGTTTGGACACATTTTCAGATATTTTTTTAAGTACAGAATTATTCAATTAATTCTTCCTTTATTTAAAGAACTTTGACAAATTTTAGAAGACAAAATAAATAAGAAAAATTAGCCCAGCAGATATACCCATGCAGATACCAACTTAGAAAACTGAGTCACTCTCAAGAAGCACCTTTACAAGGTTCCACTGTGCCAAAATGATTTAAGATTTAAACAGTTATGTCAAGTTAAGGTACATTTTAAAGTACTTGTCTGGCTCAGACCTAGAATTTTCTGTATTATTTCACTGTCTGCTACCTTGATGCTGCAGGGGCTGGCAAAAAGACAAGTGTACCCCAAGATGAGGAGGGGAATCTCTCTACAGCTCTTCATGAACTCCCTGAGGTACACAGACTGTCTGGTGTGACCATTCACTTTGCCAAAGATTTGTTATCCATTTCACTAGTCCTTTGATGACCAAACCAGTAATTTTTTCCATGGAAAACTACTCTGGCCCAGTGAGGCCACATCTGAAGCACTGTGTTCAGTTCTGGGCTCCCCAGTTTGAGAAAGACAGGGAATTACAGGAGAGAGCCCAGCATGATGATTAGGGAGAGGAACATCTTTCTTATGAGGAAAGGCTGAGAGACCTGGCACTGTTTAGTTCAGACAAGAGCAAACTGAGTGGGGATCTGATCAGAGCTTATAAATATCTAAAGGGCACGTTTCAAGAGGCTGGGCCAGACTCTTTTCAGTGGTGCCCAGTAACAGAGCAAGGGGCAACAGGCACAAACTGGAACACAGGAGGCTCCATATGAACATGAGGAAAAACTTCCTTCCTTTTAGGGTGACAGAGCACTGGAACAAGCTGCCCGGAGAGATCATGGAGTCTCCTCCTCTGGAGAGGTTCTAAATGCTCCTGGACATGATCCTGTGCAACCTGCTCTGGGTAACTCTGCTTTGGTAGGGGGGCTGATCAAGATGATCCACAAAGGACTCCTACCCCTACTATTCTGTGAATCACAGTGGCCTAATGACACTTTTAGAGTGCTCAGAATGATCCTTTTACCCTTTCTGGTCTTTTTTCCTACTGATCGTAAAGGAGAAGTTTGTGGTTTGTTCATAGGTCAGCCTCAGAGCTCCTTCAATTTCATTTTCAGTCAGGACTTCTTGAATTGTTATCTGTGAGGGCGAAAATAAACAAATCACAAGCCATAGCTTCTACCAAGCATTTCACCTAAACTGAGCATAATCTCTTGACTGACTAAAGCCATCGTCTTGACTGAAGTTTGTCTTCTAGATAGGCCTTCTAGATGCTCTCTAGACCTAAACCAAAAGCATCAAGAGATGTCTTCCTTTTTTTTTTTCTTTTTCTGTGAGTATATTTCCATAGCTACTTAATCTTCTCAAGCTACACCATGAGAAGTGTAAACTGGACACTGGGAGTTTTTTGTTCACTGAAAGGATTGTCGGACATTGGAACAGGCTGCCCAGAGAGGTGGTTGAGTCACCATCCCTGGATGTGTTTAAAAGCTGTTTAGATGTGGTGCTTGAAAATATGGCTTAGTGGTGGACTTGGCATTGATCTTAAAGGTCTTTTCCAACCTAGATGATTCTATGATTTACATTATTGAAAACTTTTAACCCTCCTTTCAGTGTATCCTTATCTAGTTTAAGTCTAAAGTCACTGGTTCTTGTTTATTCCGCCTCCACTCTTACTTTCCATATACTGTAAAAAACCTGCCTTTCTTTCTTCTTTGGATGAATCAGATGGACCTCCACAAATCTTTTGCTCCAGGGTGTTTTCTTTCTCCCACATTTGCTAGTTCATCTACGGCTTCATCCTGATAGTGCTAAAGGATCCCTCTAGGGAAGATGAGCACCCTCTCCCACCCTTAAATATCAACACCAAAGTCTCTGGGAACAGTAATTTCTGAATTCCCATGATAGTGTTCAGACCTTATACATAAATAAGGCACCTAAAAAATTACCATCTTTTTTTCACTCAAACTTTTAGAAGATAATAGATATTTCCCTAAAGATTAACAGGGAAGGAGCAGGGGATATATCCAATAATTTCTAATAAAATGTTGGCATGAAATATTCCCTTGAAACATTGATACTTAATATTCAGGTTTAATATTGATGTAAAATTTATTTTCAGAAAAGTCTTCCTTTAATCTTGTATCCTAGGTACATATCCTCTTGTTGGAAGAGGGTGATGGGTAACTTGGATGCCCTACAAAAGGGAAGGAGACTTTTCAACTAATACTTCTTTCTCCCAAGGAATGAAAAGGTACAGCCTTTGCTGATCCTCTGAAGTAGTTTGGAATACAAATCTATTTCTGTTTATTCAACACTGAAACATTTAAGTATCTATGCTACTTAAGGTCTAAGTAAGCCAAGGAATTCTCTACGTATGAAGGACAGCTGTTTTCTACTTCCTTTCTACTTAGTAAACTGTATGAGTTAGGAAGTGACCATAAATGAGTGCCTTCCTAAAATGATTAATCCTGAAATAGGGGAGGTCAGGTACCTGCTGAGTTTTCTTGGAAACAGACCATTAGCTGTGTACTTAAGTTAAACAAGGATTCAGATAAACTGGGCCAAGTCATCTCTCATCTGCACTGGCATAGATCTGGCATCATCTCACTGAGGCCACTGGAATTGCTCTGGATTCATTCTAGTGTAACTCTGATGATGGCTCTAATCAAAGCACAACAAAAGATCTACAGTTTATTACCTTAAGAAAGAAGGGAAGTCCCAGATGGTGGAGAAGTGATATTGAATGCTTCACCTCTGTCACAAATTCAAATATGCCGTGGAGTTGAAAGCCTGTGTCAACATCCACTGTCAGAGTTATATCTTTGTTGTCGCATTGGATTTCACAGATAGTCTTGACTTTGTTTTCTAAGGAGCAAGAACAAAATAGCATCATTTTGAGGGACTCATTTTCAAAGAATTTCAGTCCTGCCTGCATAAAACAAATCCAACCAGCTCTTAGGTTCATCATTCATCATGACAAAGGCATCCATTCCGATGACAAGAGCTTTGGCCTGTGGTTGGAGGAGTGCAGAGTTTTTTTGGATGTCCTTGAACATACAGTCTTAACAGAGCTTGTGTACCTACATAGAAGTGTTGAGTGACAAGTCAGTTCCCAACAGTAATGTGTGTTTGCAGCTTATGCAGCCAACTGTAGCACTTGGCAGGTAGTAGCCACTCCTTCTAGAGAAGAGCTCTAAGCTGTTTCAACCTCAAGTGACTCCTACAGCAGACCAATGCTGCTCAAAAATGACTTGAAGACCTTTCCCCATTTCCCTACCAGCTTTTCATATTTGAAATCAAAATACAGAGCGATAAGAGATAAAAATGAGATGAGATGTGAAAGCCCAAACTCCAAAGAGCAGACAAAATCACAGACACGTATGCAATCATTCAGTGACCATTTGGGCAACTGTTCTGAAGCCACCTGTTGTCCTGTTGCTTTTTCCAGAATGGGTGAAAGGAGATGGGGCCACTAACATTAGCATTGATTAAGTGCCTGCTAACCTCAATAACCCCTATTCTTTGGTGCTCTCACAGGTTTAGGGTTTGGGTTTTTTTCAACATGAATATACTCCCATGTGGGTACTGAAGGTACTTGACCACAATGTAAATCAGCAGTTCGTGGATATGCAAATAAGAGACACACCAGGACAAGTTCCACAGTTCAAACAACAAAAGCCATTTAGAATGATTTCCAAAGCCCACTTTACACTGGAATTCGCTTTTCAAGGTTGGTGGGTTTTTTATGATATTGGAATCTTAATTTATGCAACTAAGTATCTCAGGGATCACCAGTTTTACCAGGTTTTGTATCCATAGGATCTTTCCTGGAACTAGAAAACCAGATGTTATGTAAATAATAAACAGATGCAGTTTAAGATACAAGAAAAAGCCCATTTTTAGGTACTACCAGCAAATCTTAGTCAGTTTGTAGCTGTTGAAGGAACAGTTGAAAATATCCTCAGAATATATAACAAGCAACCTGCAAGGAATGGCAGATACCTACCTGATTTCTGTAAACTGAGAATCAAGGTGATTTCCTTTGGGTAGCCAGATGCCTGCAGTGCCTCACTATTATGTACACTCTGGCAGAAGATATCCACTTGGTGGCCAACATAATACGAGTTTATGATGTACGTGATTGATGTTTCTCCAGCTGCAATGTGCATGTATCTTTTCTGATTAGTGCTGCTCCCTTGAAAAAACAGATCTAGCTAAAAAATGACATGTGGATTTAAGTTATTGAAACAGTATTTAAATACTGGTTAAAATAGAAGACAAATGGAAGTGAAAGTTCTCTCTAGTCTATACTTCAAAAACCTATCCATTAACAAAATCTTAGCCTTTCATTAACCATCTGTCTTCCCACTATGAAGTCCATTCAATTGGAATGAATTTCCCCAGCCTCATTGATTTTTGTCAGATTGCTTTATATGAAGGATCATTGTGTACTGCCAGTATTTCCTAGACAGTAGGTACTCTAAAACTCCCCCCAAAATAGCACTGAAAGAAATATTTCTTTAAGTATAAAATTCTTATTAAAGAACATAGGAGCAATATTCCCATTTATGATGCAAATCAGCTTTCATCCTAGACCTTAGAAAATAGCTTTCATGCAAGTCATGAGCTATTCCTTTAAAATAAAGGACAACTGTTGTAATGGAGGGGGAAAAAAAAGAAAGGAACCTACCTGTAAAGAGGATGGGACTCCTACTTGTAACAGCTGTGGCCAAGTATGATGGAAATTCCCAGTTATGTTGGTAATTGTTTCAAACTCCTGGATCTGGCCTTCAAGAACTGTTAGGTGAGCACCATAACACACTTTCATCCTAAAGCTCTTGATCACCTTCAGATTCAAGATAGCCTGTGTGCAACAAAGGTAAACTGAAAAGGCAGCTTTGTAACAGGTGGGGCTCCTGTTAGTCAGGGTTCCTCCTTTGGTTCAGAGAGCATCATCTCAACGATGAGTAAAGAAAAAATAAATGGATCATTTTATAACACAACATAGTTTACAGATGCCCCTTTTATTTTTAAATTCAACATTTGAAGATGTATTCTCCAGTATGGCCATGCCTTAACCATAGTCAAACTGTTAAATGATTAATAAAGAGTGAGTGTTGTGCTGTAGGCTTGTGTATCTCAGGTAAAAAAATACACCAGGTAGGTAATTAGGCTCTGAGAGAAAGATGTTATTTGAAATGTCAACTGCAAAATCCTATCAGAAGTCACCTCTGTCTGTCCTGTACAATGTACACTGCAGAACTCTCAGACAGACCAGGCAGAGGAGCTAGAATGCATTGCTCTCCTCGTGCAGCTCATGCCTCAAGCTCAGCTGTGGCTTCAGCTGTTCCCACACTGGCAGCCAAACTCCACCCTCTTATTCCTATGAAAAGCTCTGCTCCAACAAGCTATTGCCTCAACTCCTTGAAGAATGAACTGAGATTCTGTACTGCCCTCCACCCTGAACTTTAGGGGGGAAAAAACCTAAAACAGAGAGAGAGAAAGAGAGCAGGAAGGAGAGGGAAGAGGGAGAAAAAGAAAATATAAACATTTCTAAAACAGAAACAGGCAGTATGACCCACATGTACAGGGACAACCACCAAATTCAGGAAAATGTTTCTCCTTCAGGAGCATAAGCAGCAATGTCCTTTTCCATCTTCATGCTCCATCTAGAGAGCACCTTCCCCAACTTCCTCATACTTCCGATGGGTTACAGAGCTCAGGAGTACAATCCTCAAGGCAAGAAAGGGACTGATTTGTTACCTGTCCTTAACAGAGTGACATTTCATTTTACCACCACCAGACATCTCTGCCTTCTATTATCCCACCACTTTCCAGTATAGTCCCTGTGTGCACAGGAAGACTTCAAATGTCCCAGACCATTCATTTTGCACAAAAAAAAATTACAGTTTGCACATCCTGCAATGCACTTTCATGATGAATATACCATACTTCACTTACTAAAGGACTGAGGACACTGCTGCTCTCTCTGGCAATTGAATTCAGGGTATGGAAGGCACAATTTAAGTAGAGTATAGGTAAAGGAGAGCACGGGGTATAGAAATAATTACAAATGAGAATGAAAGCTGAGGTGGTGTGACAACACAAACACCTTAGATTCAGAAGGATACTTTACTGAAGTTAGATTGTATTTTAAAATGTTGAGAACAATCTTTCCTACTCACACCTGCAGCATTAGGTGGACTGTTTGCTCCACTTGGGCTATATTTTGCAGCAATAAGCTTTTTCTGCTATATAAATATTGACTTTTAAGTGAAGTGGTATTATAAATCACCTTTAAAAGCTGTGCTATGATCTTATGCAAAGATAGCATAACAGAAAAGATGATAAAGATGCCAAAGTTAACAACTGAATGAGTAAAATTCTACCCTCCTTGAGAGATATAAAATTTCAGCTAAACAGCAAATGCAAAAAGTCACATCTACGCTCTCTTTTTTGCCATCTGACTTCTACAGCTACTGCTTCCATCATGGTGTGATCCCAGGCTGGGTTCACATCTCCCCTGTCACTGTCCCGTAACTTACCTCCAATTCAATCCTGTCTTTTATTTGTAAAGTCTTCAGTGCCTCTATGTCATGAGTAACTTTGTAGTTAAAGGACACAACATCCAAGGTCTGGACAAAGCTCAGTTCTTCTACGATCTGTTCAGTCCAAACAAAACGTTCAACAGAAGTTAACGGGCACATGTCTGACATGGAGACTGCTCTGTTTAATTCTCATTATTGTATGCATTACACACTAGAGAAAAATTATGAAAAGTATGAAAAATGTATGGTGAACAATTGTATAAACTTTTTCTCAATCACACCTTTGTACTCTAATGGGGAATATGCTGCACCAGGGGAAGATACTCGATACAAAAGGTTTGATACAGTTTGCAGATGGGAGTCACAGAGAATTGCTGATGTCAAATTTGTTGCTAGAAGCGATTGCACAGGAGTGGCTGAAAGATCTGCCTCCTTTTCATGAAGGCCTTTAAAACCAAACCAGCTCCTGCAGAGTATTCCTGTAAGGGCCTCATGCATGGATCCTTCAAATGGAGAAACAATAGTTACAAAATCAATTACCTCACTTTAACCTCTATTTCATGGCTTACAGACATGGAGCACATACTTACTTGATTGCTGTTCACACAGAAGTGAGTAAGTCTTCTATAAGAGTCACTGTTTTTTTCTGCTATCACGTCAATTAAGATCCTCCTAGGAATGCCAATGTCAGCAGCTCCTGGAATGTTATGGGTTAGCACTGCATCCAGCTCTTGTCTTTCCTGTTAATATTTCACAGCATGTGTAAAACCCAAAGCCTGCTACAATACACAGCTCAAAACAGACTTACAGGCAAATCTATCTGTCCTACATTTAACACTTACTAAAACCAATTGTATTGAACTTAGGCAAGTCACACTGGGAATGAGAAGGAAAAATCAAGCTGAACAGATAGCATAAAAATATATTAAAAAATCAGTGGGAAAAAGGTGTAAATGTTTCTCTCTGGTGTCAAAGAATTCCCACTAGCTACCTGCTTCTCTACAGCACAGAAATATGCTGAAATTACCAATTATGGCAAGAAAATAAATGGTCACAAGGAAGACGATACTTCTCTCTGTGTATATACTTTATTCTCCTACACCAAGGACAAAAGAATTCAAACTTCTAATGCTCAAAAGGAAAGTAAAAGATTCACAGCCTTTCTTGTGATGTTGCCTTACTAAAGAAAAAAGACCCAACAGTATCTCAATTAATCATTGCCTATTACTTGTCACTGTAAGGCCCAGAGACTGCTCTCTAAATGGCAATCCTTTGTGTTCTTGTGCATTGCTGTACACTTTCATGGTGAACCAAGTGTGTCACACTAGAGCACCTGTTGTATATCCGGAGTGACATCAGCACTTGTGGGTAGGCATGTCTTGCCATATATCCCACATAATATAAGAACATCAAATAGTACAATATAAAAAATAAATAAATTTATACACACAAAGAGCATAGCAAGGAAATTATGACTTGCCACAGCCTGTATCCTATGTGTCTGTTTTACTGGGCATTACAGATGCCAGATTTTCAAAGATTTTATTTTTATTCTGGCATTTATTACTAACGCTTGATTATTTCTTCCCAATAAAACTGTTTAGAGTTTATCACTCAGCAGTTGTATGTGCAGTCTGACTGTCTGCAGGGGACTTACATCAGTGACTTTTAGTATAAGGAGTCCTTGTAATTTACTTTCATCAACAGTGATCAACATCTGCGAATCGAGGTTACTTTTATCCATCAAAACATAGCCTGAACCATCAACTGTCAGTGGTGCTCCAAGATCCTGTATAATGAAAAAAAAGAGAATTTTTACACTTACCCACTTTTACATTAACCCACAAACATGCTATACACCTGAAATTTTGTATTCTTAGTAAGTAGCTCTAACAGCACCTAACTGTAAATCCAGGCAGCATATCCATAGGATGTCTCAGAAATCTTGACAGATTTTATTACATTTTATACATTTTGTCCTTTTTATTTTGAATACATCTGACATATTTTTGGTGAGTCAGCATAAACAGAACACATGACAATGAAGCAGCTCTTCCTGCCTAAGTGAAAAGCCAATGAATTTTCTATGGTTGGCACAGCTCCAGTGGCCAAAGCATCCCAAAGTCTGGTGAAGATAGACAGTGTACATAGGTTGACTATGGCAGCTCTGTTTTTCAAAGTGGGAAGGTGAATCTCATCTCTGTATATTCAGCTTTCCCCTGACACGCATACTGAATCCACAGATCATTCTGTGATAACATCTCTCAAACTGGGAAGACAAACTCCTGGGCAAGAATTGAGGTAAAAAGTACCATTTTCCACTCCTCCATCAAAAGGAAGTCAGCATGTCATGCTAGCTAGCTCACTGGGATCACAGGCCACTGCCTTTCTATGTCTGGGAAGCTCTGAAAGCTGCCTTGCTCCCCAGCTCATGCAGCTCCTCCCAGCAACGACACTGTGGACTCCTGGGAGGGCCTGATGCCAACCAGGTCCATTGCCCCAGAGACAGGGCTTTAGTTCCTTTGCTTTGTACGAGACCATACCCCAAATGATGGCACATTTGTGTGAGTTAAACCTCACTAGTGAAATGGGAGGAGTGACCCAGGGGGGCACTGTAGACAGCAAGGCTCAGCTCAGGGACCGTTACACTGACAGTGTTTGCAATGGCTTACCAGGACAGTCCAAACCAGCTGCTTCAATATGTTATTCTCTCTTTTTCAACTAAACTCCCTGAAAAATTCTCAGCTGAGGTCTTAGGGGAAATTCATAACTGCTGTTTAATGCTGGCTTTTTCACTCTGTCTTCTCTGAAACAGTATTCACATGCTACATGGCAGTTTGTTGGCAACTTTGATCTTCTGTAAAGCTGAGGGAAAATTTTCTGCCTGAAGATTGTCTATTTACATTATATATTTTTAAATATTTTTTTTTTGTACTTTCAATATTATTTTATTGTGGTCATCACTCACTCACTGCTGAGTTTGACAAAAGAAATTTGCTGATAAAGCTGACTTGGAATATTCATTTCTGAAGATTAAAATCCTGCAGATTTCTTAACCATGCTTTTAAAAAACAGAGCTAGTACAGGCAAGTTCATTACCTGTAAGTACAGGTTTTTTTCACAGAAAATTTGGCTTATACCATGCAAAAATGCATGACTGCTTCCAAAAGTAAGATGTAACATTAAAATAAGATCATATTTTTCTTGTTTCTCTGCTACCAGTTAAAGCATTAGACCATTTTCTTTTGACTCAGCAGGTGCAAAGATCCTGGGTTACATGTATTAAATTAAAGAGTAAAGCAAAAAAAATCCTTCCAGTACCTGCATTGTTTGGCATTTGCTTTCTGTAAACATTTTCCACTGAAGCTTCTTTTCAGGGTCTAAGTCCCCACTCATCTGAAGCTCACAAGCACCCAACTTCATTCCTATTCCGATATGATATTTTAACTGGTTTTGTGCAGTGATGGACATCTTATTTTCCCTCGGGATTTCCTGCAGCTGAGGGAGGTCATGTCTGAATTGGATTTCCAGTGTAATCTTTGGCTGGCACTCTGCTCTCACTTCCAGATGGGCAGTGTTGCCTTCTGTTTCAAGGACACAGAGAAATTCTGCTCGGCACTTGTCTTTCTGAACAGATCCTGTGAGCCGTGACTGAGTTGGGATATGGAGATCCTGCAAGAGATTAAAAAACCCCAAACAATCCTTTGAGTTACACATACATTTTAAGATGAGTCGGTATTGAGTTTTTTTCTTTCCCCTTTAGCAGGCGAGAAAGGAGATTTTATGCTACTGTATCAAAGACTAAACCTACAACCTTTGTGCTGCCATTTTACTCCCTCCCAACAGTAAGATAGCAATTTTGTCTTAATAAAGTCTGAGGGAAGATTGTAGAACTGCCCTGCAAATTTTACTTCTGTATCTGTATGAAGATTTACTTTTAGAAGAATAAAAAATGCTTGTCTCTCGAGAGTGGAAAGGTTTACTTAGCATCCTCTACTTCATTCAGACCAGACCAGACCAGCCTCGATTTTCAGACAAACCAGGTCACAGAAAATAATGGGCCTAACAGACACTTTCACATCTGGTGTCACAAGGATTCTTTTATTTTAATTCTAAAACTTCAAGTTTGTCTTGTGCCATATCCCAAATGACCTGTTTCCTCTCATTTCTTTGAAGTATTTGTAAAAACACTGAAAATGCTATTATTTTAATATTTTAAGTGTTTTTCATTTTCTCTTCACTATGCACTTTCCTGTCATTTTGGGGTTTATATTGCTACTTTTCAGATGAAAATGTTAAAACAAATGATTTAAACACAAAACACAAATGCCTATCAGTATGGAAATAATCCCTAAATATGCAATAGCCATTCTTTCTAATGTAGTCAGCAAGACCAGATGGAAAAAACCTAAGAAATTTCACAATTTCTATGTTGATAAAAGTGACAGACCACATAATATCTTTTTTTTTTTTTAATAAAGTGTTCAAATAAAAACTGCTGTTGAACCTTAGAGGGCAGTGTCAGTCTGTGAAGGCAACAAGCAGCAAAGACAACTAATCTCACTCTCCAGAGAGCACCTATGAGCAAGATACATTAGACACTTTCTTTGCTTGATACTGTAAACCAGGCTTGTCTTTAGAATGGATTTCCAAACCCAAACAGTGTTATTCTAGCTAAAACCCAATACAGCTTGCATTTGATCCCAAATCTCTCTTTAAAAACCTCCAAGAGATACCTGCAGAAGCTGACATTCTGTTTCCAGTGTCCATTCAGCTTTATTCTGAATAAAGAGATCTCCTCTAGCCTTAAGTTTACATTTGCCAACCTGCAGCAACAAAACGCCCTCGGTTGCGGAGTCTGCGGCTGCAGATAAAAGGAGAGAGTTTTCAAAAGGCAGCCCAAGCTGACTCAGCCAGTGAGCTGAATGCCTGAGCAGCCCTTGGAGTGCATATTCACGCTCGCAGGAAGTGTCTATCCGCACATCAACTGCTCTGCCATCGCACTGGAGGGTCAGTAACAGGGCAACGTTGCAGGTGTTCTGTTGAAACGAGCCCCCAAAGGTTACAGCATGAGGCAATCCCATCCTCTGCAACAGAAAAGGTTATGCTATTTAAAGCACACAAGGTTAAGCAACCGTCTCCCTAAGTTGTTTCTAATTAATGAGAAAGCATTTCTTCTTTCTGAACCAATATGCCTTTGGAAAGGACCATACCAGGAATCAGAAATTTCTCTGTGAAACATGAGAAAAAGAAACCAAAAATAAAATGGTGGAAAAAAAAATATCCTACAACAATCTTTTCACAAGTACTGTAGAAGGAAAAGGTTGTAACCCCAGAGAAAACTACAACATTTCAAACAGAAAGGACATGCTTTTCATTAGATTCTAGGACAAAAGATTCTTTTAATTAAGAAGCTATTAGTAAGCAACTACAGCCATAAGGCCCCAACAGTAACATCTACCATCTACCATCGTATTACTCCCAATTCTCATATTCAAATACACTCTGCAAGCACTTTCATTCATTGCTCTGCCAGAACAACTTCAAAGACCAAAACTGTTCTTTCCATAAAGTGCCTGAGGAGCTGTTTCTCCATCCATCTTAATGATCTGAAACACACAGACTCCCAACAGCATGCAGAGAAGAATCTAGGCTTACCTCTAGACTGAAGCACTTGTTTCTAAAAGTAAATACCCATTTTGCATCTGTTTCATTACTTGACAGGCTAACATCTCCAAGAGCTTTTAAATTGCAAGGCCCAAGGGCAATAGCAAGAACACCCTTGTACTTGTCACTTCTTGTGGCTGACACTTTCACTTGGTTCTCTCTGGCAATTCCCAGAGACTGAAGCAAAGGCAAAGAATGCTGGAAGTCAATTTGTAAATGAGGCTGAATGTCAGTGGTGGCATGAAGTTGCAGGCAGGCAAACATGTCATCAAAAGAAAGATGTCCAAAGAAGATGACAGTAAAGTTGCTGGTAAACATTGATCCATTCAGTGAAACTCTTGCTGGAGTCTGAAAAATTACGGGAAAAACTGTTGTCAAGTCTGTTTTCCTGTCAGGCCATACACTGCTTTTAAATGCTTATGTTACTAGAAGAGAACTATTTCCCTACTACCCCGATACCATGCTGTATTCATCCCACATATTTATAAATGCCTAAACAAATGGAGAGATGGCCTAAAATCTTCATTTCAGAGTTCCATAACAAGAATAACAGGAAAAAAAAGCCCAACCCCACAACTCCATTAAAACAACTATTAATACAAGAAAAAATAACTGCTATTGCTTTTACTACCATTGCTTCTGATTTTACTATAAGTAAATAGAGTTCTAGCACTGTGAGAATGTGTTCAATTCTCCTCAGACCTCAGCATGAGTGACAAGTGTTATGTGTATTGTACCCATGTTACACGAGGGAAGAACTAAAATACATTTATCCTTTGTCATTAGAACATACATGGGAATCAGAGTCTTTGTGATTATTATCTTTCTAGAGAGAAATGATCTTCTTCCCCATGGACTTGGGCATTTTTTGATGGAGAAGTGATCTGAACTGTCTGAACCTGTGAATATTAAGGGAGTGAAAAAATCTGAAAGTGTGTGAAAAGCTTCCAGCTAACTCAAATCTATTTCTACATCTCTGACAGCTTAGATTCCCTTAGTGGTAAATAAGAGTATGTAGTTCACAGCAGAGTTTATAAATGAAGACAGTACCTCAAAAGGATGAAATGTAATTGCTCCATTGCAAAGGCCAGAAAGTTGTTTGTTAGCAGATTCTCCACTGCAAGAAACCTGTTGGCATTATCAGCAAAGCAGATTCAGAGCAGGAAGAAAAGCAGAGACGACTGAAATACAAAGAGAGCTAAATGCTGTTTTCAGGGTAAAAAGCATGAAGGCACCAAAACACAGCTTTAAGAATATAAGTTAGAGATCAGCTTCAAACAGATGAAGTTTAGTGGATCTAAGGCTACATCATTTCTCTAATCTTGCATTATCGTGCCAAATGATTATCAGCCTAGCTGAAGAAAGAAGATCTTCAAACAGCAGGAAACCATTTCTTGCTAGCAAGAGCTATTTTTGGTACTCTGGCTTTTGATTTTAACAGCAGATAGTGGTATCTCTTATGTTTGGCATAGAAAACACAACAAGTAGACATTCAGAGTTTCAAATGCCATCAGCTGTGTCCCCACTGCAGAACATGAAGTCCTTGGGGAGTGCTGTTTGCTGCATGAAAACTATTGCCACTATTACTCACTGAGCTGTACCCCCAGCCACACAATCCACCTGCAAAACCCTGCTTTAGCAAGAAGAAAAAGCTGGGATGAGACTATGTTTGTGTGCCTGAACAAGCCATTCCAGCTTCATAATACAAACACTTTGTTACCCACCCCATCTTAAAAATCAAATCTGTTCTTTATTGCTAAGCAAAGAATTTTTAGGCTTCCTGTACTGGTCTTGTTTGACAGCCTCTCTACTTTCTGGCCTGTGTGCTTGCTCTCAAGAAATAAATCTGAACAGCTGAGAACACACAGCAGGAAGCTACATCAAATACACTACAAAGAAGGAGTTCTGCTGACCTCTAGTACACATGGAATGGTGTTGATCAATCCTCCCACATCATGGTGAAGTGAAAGAGAAACTTCTGTAGCACTGTCAGTGGTTTTCTTCTCTACTTCAATTTTTAGCCGTTCCATCTCCACCGTGGTTGTTACCCCTGCAGCAATCTTTTTGGTGAAATTCTATGCACAAAAGAAACCAAATAACAGAAAGAAACAGCATTCCAGCAACGACTGGCAAAGGCAGAGTCCATTTCCCCATGCTTAAATGTCACATCCTGTGTCAGGGCTGTGGCATTGGTAAAATAAAAGTGCAAAATCATTGAAGTGGCTTCATTTCAAAGAGATTTTTCCTGTTATGCTAGGCCTTCTGAATGCTGTGTATCAGTAATTCCTTCTGGCTCCAAAACATGTTGAGAGTAATCAGTATCCTTGAGGATTTGAGTCCTAAGGTATACCCAGTTAGAGCAGTGAAACTACTAGTAAGCAGGGCAAGGGGAACTGTACAGAGTGCCTCCTCCACACACCTCTCCCTCTCACTGTACCAGAGTGGCCAAACTCACCACAAATGTTAGTATGTTAGTGGCCTGAGCCTTCTAGCATATGTTAGAAGCAGCAAACTATTTGAACCCTTCTTTTATGGAAGGATTATGTGAGGTGCAAAGAAAGCTAGATTTCATTTACAGATCTAGAGCAGAAATGCAGATAGAAAGAAGAGTGGCCAAGCAACACTGTACCAGGAAACATGATCTGTGCAGCTTCTGTGGGTATTGATTTCCAACTGGAAAGCCATGCTAAACACTCTTCTGCTCTTTAGGAGACATGCAGAGGATGACATCAGAACTCATTAAACCCAATAGCAGATGCAGTGCCATACCTAGGCTCACTGACACGTGATGGCTGCATCATACATTAGACCTGCCTGTCCACTTCCCATTCATAGGAGAAAAATAAAATTAGACAGGACTCCTGTTCCTACGCAGCAAAGCACTTCACTGAAATGAGAACTGAATGCAGCATCTTACTTGGTCTAGATTCAGCTCCAAGACTTCAGATAACAGGTACACAGTATGACAAAGTAATTTAGCACATCTCAAAAAAGCAGATTCTTTTGAAATAAAGTGCAGTGGAATAACCTACAGTTATGTCATGGTTTAGGGTCAGGGCCAGAATTAGTTCTGTTTTCACTCAAACCAGGACAAGTTATTATAAATGGTTCTAACAGAAATAAAGTAACCATAGGCAGAACTCTTCTTACCTCATAATAGGCAGCAGCTTCCACAATAAAAGGGATCCCATGTTTTTTTATGTTTGAGATGTTGTGCTTTAAACTCACAGATAGCTTGTATTTAGGAGGATCTGTGGACAGCCTGTGACCTCCAAACACAGCTGTAATCCTTTCACTGTCACTCTGTAGAGCAATAGTAATGGTGTGATTTCTTGTGTCATGGTCACATATGGCAGTAAGAATGCCATCCAAAGGCAATCCTATGGACAAGGAAGGAAGCAAAATAAACACAAAACTTATGGGCTGTCACTGTAAAATACAATCTGCAAATGTATTGCAGATTAAGAGAACGTTTCTGTAGTTTTTCATAAGAAAAGACACACTTTAAAAAAGTGCTATCCTCCAGTTAGCTACACTTAATAGTAAGAAAGGACACTACCTACAATATAAAAATCATATTAAAAAGGATTGTTAGATTAAAATGTGGCATGCTCTTTGGAATTCAAGGATTCTTCTTTTCTTAATAAAAGATGTCTATCAGTGGGTATTGTGTATTCCAACTCCAGTAACCAGCTGTTAGAGACTTTCGGAACAGATTTCTTCAGTCAGATGGGACAAAGGGAATTTACCCATTCAAAATTGTTGATAAATCCATTTCATGAATGCCCTTGTGTTTTCTTAGGAAAAAAACACTTGACATATTTTAATCTTCAGGGTGAGTTGGTTACCAACTTTCAATGTTTCAGTTCTAGCCCAAATCAAAACAGGCATAAAAATATGCTTACAGGAAATGATCAGAATCCCAGAATCCAGATGTACAAGAGAGAAATTACTTATTCCGAACTAGTTCAGAGTTTTAAAATAGTTTTGGATCCATTTGGTTGTATTTTCTCAACAGTATTAAAAGGAATGTTGCTAAACCTGTATCCCATTTTGTTCTGGTGTCAGCAAATGCAACTCCCCTATTTCCACTGGTCTGCACTGATTTAGATAAATTCACCTGGACACCCTCTTACACCACACCATCAAGTCAGGGGTTTTGTCCTACCTGCATTTTTTAAAAAGCTGATATTATGTGTGAGAGTCCCACTGACTCTGCTGTGCCCATGACTCATGATAGTGGAAAAATCTACAGAAAGGGCTCTCTTGTCCACCTGGAAGCTAGCAAGCCCTCTGCTCATCTCTTTACTCAGCTCCAGGTGCCCTTGGAGTTTTGCCTCCCCTGGGATTGCCTGAGTGCCATTCTGAAACACAGCAAAGGTGAGATCGTGTACAGTGGTATTCCCAGTATTCCCAAACGCATTTCTCTTCCCGAGGTGGAGTCCATAGAGTGTTTTGTTGACCATCACATAGATGTTACCTGTAACAGGCAGAAATGATTACTGTGGAGAGAGTGCTTTTGGACAGAAATATCCAGCAACATATAAACTAACCATTAATTTAACATAAGGAGGAAGTAAAATAATTTTTATTTTCTTTTTTTTTTATAGATCATTGCTATGATGTATTACTCGTGTAACTCCAGCTAACCAATCCCTCTAGAGCTCTCCAGTGACCTACTCCACCCATACAGCCATTTGGAGGAGTAAAGCTTATTTTTTACCCCCTCCCACACATTTCAGAAGACCTGCACAGGAAGGGTGCCACACGCTATTTCCCTCAATCAATGACAAATATGAAACTTATCAAACTTGTAGCTTGAACACAGTGACCAGCAGTTCATTTTGCATGCCAAACACTCTCTTCTGCACTACCTGCAGTTCCATAAGGAATACCTTAAAAATAAGAGGCTTCCTTCTAAGAAAGTTGCAGATTTAGCAGTAGAACACAAAGTAAAAAACTACCATCATGAGCATTGTTTTGGCACTTGAGTAATCCATCCAGAGAAAGATGATGAGGTATGGCCTTTAATCCAGCAAAGGTGTGTTGGACTCTTCCACTTAGAGATAAGACAAAACCAACTTCCTGCTCCCTGGCTCCCAGGAAATCCACGTGAAGCCTGTTTTCATTAAGCTTCATCTCAGAAGATACAGAAAGTCTAAAAAGACCGAGATAAAAATTGCTTAGTTTGTCCCACACATTGGCAGACTGATTTTTCTTCAGATTTCTTGGATGCTTATGTTACAATTCCTACTAAAAGAAAAAGGTAAGAGCTGGACAGAATTAGAGTTGGAAATGAACTCCTCTCTGTCACAATACGAAATTTATCTTCAGTACTGATTTAAAAGCAGTATTGAGAATTCATCTTAAACAAGAATTTTAACTGCCACCATCATCTGAGTTTGATAAATGAATGAACAATTCTTTCTCTGTATCTTGGCTCAGAGTTCAATAGTATTGGAGAAACACAGTACACCTTTTTAGGGAAAGCTGCTGGAGCAACAAAAACCTCAATTTTCAGTGTTTCAACTATAAGACTGAGACACAATTTTCACACTGCTTTCAACAGCCTGTCCATTGAAGTGTCTGACCTTCCAGACTCCAGTATACTACACAAAATACCTAAAAGTGAAGCAATAATATTTTCATAATGTTAAACATCCCTCCTAGAAATCAGAACCCTCTTGAAAGACTGATGACAAGTAAAACCTCAGTGAAAATTCACTTGATGGGAAGAACTGGACTACATCATTCAGAGAAGTAAGATTTATTTCATCAGTTAGCAACTGAAGTCTGTACAAACTGCATCTTTTTAGCAGTTCCTCAGAAATGTTCAATCCTTCATTTTTCTCTTTTCTCCCTGTAAAATAAACATCCCAAAAATTGTCATTCCAGAAATTTTAAGTGTTCTGTTTTACTTCCTGTGGAATGAGCTGCAGTTAATTGCTGTGATAGCCTATCCTGGTATTTAAACAAATTAATGTGCTAGTGGAAGCCCAGAACTGCAAGTAAGCTGCAGAAACCTTATTTTTTCTTTAAATTCAATGAGCTTCAACTAAGCTGTAATAACTTATGATTTCTTTAACTCTGTCTCCTCATTATCCTTGTCCCATCCAACTTGTAAACTGTAAATCCTGGGACCTCTTCAAAAATTTCAACTCCTTCAGGGCACATTTTTGTATTTGTGTAATTTAAAAGATCAGCTACAAGACAGCTGAAACTTAGGAGGGACATATTTCTATTTCCCATCCCTGACACCTCACAGCTTTCCACAATGCTTAAGAAAACTTTATAATAAACACTGCAAAGTGCCCAATTCCACTGGAATAGCATGTAAATAGTAGTTCCTTACTGCTGAAAGGACAAACAATGGGGAAGAAAACCTGCTGATCTAAACCCAACAAGTCAGTACCACCTGTTAATTCAAGTTGTCTCTAGACAAAATCCTAGGAAAGCAACTAGAACACATTAACATAGCTTATTATATCAATTTATGAAACACATAGAGCAAAAATATTTCAGTAACAGGAGTCATTTTGTGTGTTACATTTGCTCATTAGCTTCTGCTGCAGCTGTCTGAAAATAGTTATACTGAAATACACAGAACATTGTTATCACAGAACACCCTTCAGCTTCAAGATTAACCAGGATTCTGATTCCTCTACCTTGAGGGAAATATTTTGCCCTTGAGCTCGAAATTTATTGATTCTGGGTTTGTCAAGATTGCCTGATGGAGTGAAGTCCTCAGTTTGAGAATTCTGGCATTCTTCCTGTTTCCATTGTTCATGTCAACCTCCAACATCAGCACGTCCCTTCCATCAGACTGAAGGTAAAGAGAGCCATTGAAACTGCTCTTGCCATAACTCTTTAGGGCTGCCTGGGCCTACATATGGAGACAGAGAACAGGACATTAAGGATCTCAAATCCTAACAGGCAATACTGAAACATCAGTTTGAGAAGGAGGACTGCAGACAAGTTGAGCCTGGGAAAAAGCAGGGAGGGAAGTGAAGGAGGAAAAGTGGTTTTAGTTTTTGTCACTGTTTCTCACCATCCAAATCTATTTTTATTTAGCAATGAATTAAATTAATTTTGCTCAAATTGAGTTTATTTTGTCCATGAAGGTGATGGGTAAAGTGATCTCGTCTTTACCTCAACCCACTGATAAAGTTAATCCAATTGAAAGAACCTTTTCAATTACTAATAAAAGCTAGAGATGACACTAGATTTTGCATATAAGCCTGTTACCATGATAGAGCTTTCAACAAAAAATTATTAACTACATTAAATTTTAATTACAATTTAACCTGACTCTCACAGTTTTCTGAATTTCAGTCAAAGCAGAAGCCACCTAACTCCAGCTGCATGTAGCCATCTAGCCAGAACAAACTAACCATAAAAAGTTAACTAGTTCCCTAACAATTGAAACCTCTCCACTACATCCCTTGAATCCTGTATGATTGACCACCTCTGTAGTATACATTTCATACCTACATTGTTCATTTGTGTTCCTGTGCTTGACAGTAGTCAGAATGCAGTTTATAGCACAAAGTTACACAGCTCCCAGGGTGACATGTATTCCTAATGCATGTGACAGGCAAGACACTCACCACAGGTCTGAGTGTTCTAACTGGAAAAGCCACAAGTTAAAGCAACGAGAATGGGAACTGACCTGTGAAGACACGTTCTTGTTGATGATGGCTTTTACATTTACACCACAGTCAAAGTATTCCAGTTTAGTCTGCCTGGAAAACAGCTCCCCACTTAGGCCCATGGCTTGTGGAAGCTCAAGCTATTTGACAAAGTAAAATGGAAACATAATTTATCATTGCATTCCCATCAGTTGCCTCATGTAATTTGATGTCTGAGCTCTTATCATGAAGTAGAGGATGTGTATAAGCAAATATGCATATAAAATTTTGCCACTTTTACCCAAAGACATTGAAAAATAAATGCAGTAAAGAATATGAAAATTAAAGGTCAGTTTGTTTCTTAGAAGGCATTATTGCTAGAAGTGATGATTTAATCTGCTGAGATCAAACTTAGAGCCTCTGTCAGGGCCAGGAATTTATTTAACTAGGAAGTTTTCAAGCATAAATCAACTATAATTCTAAAGATAGTGCAGTAAAACAGACACCAAGACATAGAAATTAGAACACCATAAGTCAAAGCCACCAATACCTGGAATGAATGTGTCACATCCATATCTAAAAGATGTCTAAAGTCTGCCTCACTGGATTTGTCCTGATATCTCAGTAGAAAACTGAGAACATCTTCCTTATTGACCTTCAAGGTAGTCTCAAGGTCAAGCTTCACCTATAAATTAGGAATGGGAATAACTGAATTGCATTAAGTATTAAACCTGCATATCATGAAAAACGAGAAAAGTCATCCACACATATTATGAAAAATGAAAGAGTTGCAAGCTGTTACATTATGGCTTGGAACAAAAAAGAGCAAAGCAAGAACAAATAAGTGCATTTTGATTAATAGCTACATCTAGACAAGGATGAGAACTCTGAACCCATTCCTCCCCTGTACTTGTTACCATTAACAGTATTCATGTATAATACTGATAAAATAATATACTAAGCATTATTATCATATATTACTATACAACATATTATTGTACAAAATACTCTATCAGTGAGGCACCAACCACAGCATTGCCCTGTGAACTTTTTTTGTTGAAGCATTTGAAGAACTGAAGACCTATAGCAAGTTAGGTCTGAAAAGACAATGAACCCTGGAGAACAAGTCTGAAGGGGAGAGGCTGAGGAACTGGGATTGTTTAGAGTGGAGAAGAGGAGGCTGCGGGGACACCACATCACTCTCTACAGCTACTTGAAGGGAGGTTGTAGTGAGGTGTGTGTGGCCTCTTCTCTTAAGTAAGTAACAATGACCAGAAGAAATGGCCTTAAGTTGCACCAGGGGAGGTTTAAATTGGATATTAGGAAGAATTTCTTGACTGAAAGAGTAGCCAGGTGCTGCAACGGACTGAATAGGAAGGTGGTCAACTCACCATTCCAGGTGAGGTATTCAAAAAATGTGTAGATAAAGCACTTCAGGACATGCTCTGGTGGGATGGTGAGGTGTTTTGATTTGGTTTGGGGTTTTTGGGGGGGGTTCTTTTGGTTTTTAGTTTGTTTGTTTGCTGGATTTATGGCAGGGGGGAGGGATCTTGATGGTTGGATGTGGTAATCTTAGAGGTCTTTTCCAACTGTGACAATGCTGTGATTCTGCAAATAAATGGGTAATTAATCTCTCCTGACTAAATTTAATAGGAAATTTACTCACATTTTGATGACTTTGAGTTAAAATGCATATTTCAACATCTTTGGGTAGCAATCTGTAGTTATAAGGATGGGTTAAGCCAGCACACATCTATAAAAACGTTTGAGAGAAAATGCAAGGAATATAAGATACATAAAATAAATCACTCATTTGCTGGCTTTTTTCATGTGCAAGATTAAAGGAAATTCTTTTATAACTCACAGAGAGCTTTTCAGTTTGGTAACCAAGCATAAGAGTTTGGACTGTTTCATCCACTCCATTTATCAAAACTTTTGTTTCCAAGGAATAGTACTTTTGCTTTTTGTCAACAGTAAATGTCTCCTGAAGGAGGAAGCTCTGCAGAATAGGCACATTAAAAGGATGCCTGTAACAAAACAAGGAATAAGCAAAATGTAAAAGATCTTAATAGACAGCTACAAAAAGAAATTATGGAGAGTTCAACTTCAAAGTTTTCAGTTGCAGATACCATCAGGCTGTCAGGTAAAGAAGCAACGTATATAGAACCAGGATCTCTAATTAATTACTGGAGTGTAATTACAGCTTCATACAAACCTCACACATTTACCAGAATTTCTGATAGAGTTTCCATCCTGGATTCAGAAAAGGCTTGGAAGAGGATGGGAAAGGGTAATGCTCTAAAATTCTGACACACATAAGCAGGATATACACTTTATACACCTGCATGGCCAAGACTTCGTTTCAAATAAGGACAGTGTCCAGAAGCTTATAGCAGCTTTGAAAATCTCTCCTTTCTATCACATTTTATGTGTAGAAAAAATAGCTGCATGCCAAGAATCCTCCTATGCAACAGATGTTCAGCCACTACGTAGTTCTCAGGGTAGTTTACTACTTCAGTGTACCATTTTATGGACTTTACTACATATTTCTGCACATTTACTTAGTTGGATGTCTTGGAAAAATGCATTTGCTTTTAAAAAAAGACAGAGGACTGTCTTTATACATGTTAGGATACCTGGTACAGCTCTTCTTTCTTCATTGACATATTTTTTTCCATTACTGAAAAGGCATCTTATAGTTTTTTAGCTATCTCCAAGATGCACAGTGGCTCCTAAAGGAGCCTGTGCATTCCCTTTGACCCTACTATGCCTTAAGAATGCTGAAATGTCCCTAGAGACAATCCAGAGGTCTCAAGTCTGAGCACATGTTTTTACTGAGGCCTTCAAGCTGTGTTTTGATAATGGGTAATGAAGAGAGAAAATTCAGAGACAGACAATATCTAGAAGCAGCATACTCATTTTCATTAGGAAACTGAAACATAATCCAAAATATAAACAAGACCATTTGTTATGTGTTTTAAGAGGGATATCTTTGCCTTCAGAATGGATATATTATTCCCAAGTAAAATTAGAAAACAGGCATCTGGATGGCACAGAGAATAAGATCTGGAGTTTGGAACTTCTCACCACCTCAAAGTTTGGACACAGCACAAAACCTGCTCTTTTCATGAAAGGAGGCTGGATGCTGAGAAAGGGAAACTAACACAGAGTTTTAGGACGAGCAAGAAGAAGTAAAAATAACACCACTGTTATCTTTCAGCCTCATTATACCATTGCTGGATCAAGGGGAGGAATCAGGCATGGACAGTTCTGATAAAAAAACATGGAGGGGGGTTAGAGGTCTGCCA
>VWZY01001639.1:227782-262180 GCA_013399075.1 Chloroceryle aenea
CACAGTTTTTGCTTCTACCCACATAATGATAAACTGGTCCCAGCCCCTCTAACTATGACACCAAGTCAAAACACCTGGTCTCTACTTCCAGCTCTATCAGTTAGGTACTAGCCAAATCCCTTAAGGTTCATGTGCACATTTTGTGTATGCAAATAGTATGTACCTACTATCAGCAGCAGTGATTTGTTTTCAGTGTATTTTCTCACTGTAATGGTAATGGAAATAATAATCATGTAGACCTTGAAAGCCAGTTAAGTTGAAAACACAGGACTGAGATACACCATTCTTCCATCAGCATGATAACCTGGAACTAGAGCCAAAGTAAAGCACACCATACTGGTACCTGAGGAACGTAGTTATACGCAGCTTCCACAACGTACTGCTGCAGGCCTCTGTCTTGCTTAGTTAATGTGACAAGCATGGTCGAAGGTCCAATAAGGGGGAAAACCAAACCGCTAGCTGGGTCAGGATATGACATCTCAGAGCACAGCTGCCAGCCAATAATCTCAGACACTGGTGGGAGACAATAACTGAACATTCAGTCATACCAACAAAGGAAATATGTAAATGATCATTGCACTGAAGACCTTTTAGAACTAATATGTAAAAATAAATTCTAATGAATAAAATGATTGGTTATGGATATTGCAGAACGATCAGGCCTTCTAAGATAAACACAATATCTAGACTCACCTTCCTCCCTAGTGCAAGATCTGGTTTTTGTGTGATCTTGGGAAACATGTATATCTTCTGTCTCATCCACCGCTGTGAAGTAGAGTTTAGAGCTACAACCAAGAATTTCAAATAGTCACTTAAAACCAATTACACTGAAGTTACAGCAATATCTAAATAAAATTTGCAGCTGTCATCTTCACCCAGATGGGAAAAACAAGAAAGAAGAAAATCTGCTAAGGTCAGTGAGTGTTTCTACTAATTAGCACTCCTTTTTATCTACAGTTTCCATGTTTAATCTGTCACTGTCTTGAGCCTCTTCTGCAGTTCCTCACAGTCAGCATCAGATTTCTCTATTCTGAGCAATTTATTATGGTCAGCTTATTGTAACTCCACTCACTTCCTGGCTTCTAGACGTTGGGTTTTGTCCCCTTATGCTATGTGTGGATATCAGTCTGGTTCCAGTCTTCAAGTTCTTCCAGAACTTCACTAAACTACTTGTACAAGAGTCCCGGTTACGAGTTACTGCAGTTAATGCAGTATCAAATAGACTCTGCAGTCAGTCTTTTGTTCAAATAACTCACAACACACTCTGCTCTGTCACCCATCCTAGCTAACAGACTTACATCAGTAAGTTCCCCAGAGTCCTAAGGGAAGGGATGGTTTAAATGTGAAATTAGTATTTTGCTAAATACCATTCTGTACCTGGTTTTGCTAAACACCATCTATAGTGCTAAGCTTTTCCTCCACTACTTTATTATTATGAACTAGATTTTTTTAGACACTAAAGTTCCAGAAACAACACTGATGTTAAGTAGGAAAAAACAGGGGAGTATGAAAAATTAATTTACATCTTTTACCATAAGGCCTTGACTGTATGTATGGTTTTATGGTAAAACAATGTAAACAATGTAAATGCACAAAATAATTTCCCCTTCCTTTTCTTCTGAATGGCAGATTTGGACAATTAGTCAGACTGAAACAGTCTGGTTTCTCATAAAACATATTTCTGATCTATTAATGAGCCTGCCAGTTAAGTTCCAATTCAAGAAAGTTATCACAATTACTATTTTAGGAAGATGTCCTTGCTTAATCTTACCTGAAATTAATTATCTCCATGGATTCTTCTGGAGTGTTCAAGAAAACTTTGAGCTCTTGCCCCTTTTTAACCTGGATTCCCCCATCAAGACTAGTAGATGTCCTCAATCCTGTTAACCATCTTAGGCCAGCTTCTCCCAGAGTCCCCACAATTCCCATTTGGACAGAAAGCTGGACAAATGCACTGTTGAAAGATTCAGATACATATTCTTCTGTGAAAAGCTCTTTATTTTTTAAAGCACTTAAGCTATAGGCTGCTCATCCTCTTAATATATGCACAGTGTTTGACACTGTAACACAGTACCTTCTAATGAAATCATTACCATTATTTTGTTTCAGGGATAACTGAAAAATTATATGTACAGAGACATACACTCCCTAATATGAATCATAGGAAAGTGGTTAGAATTGAGTATCATGGTGTAAGTTTATCTCTGTCTATACAGCACATAGTGAAGGTTAGTAAATGTATTCAGTATGTAAAAAAAAACCCAAACCCAACCCAGTAGCCAGGTAAGGAAAAACAGGGTCAAATCATCCACTGGTTTCTAGATCCATAACCTGTAACTGCATGTCTGAACCTGAGAAAAATCAAAAATGCCATCCCTGTAACAGGTAAAGCATTCAAAAGATCACCTGCATGCAAGCATTTAGGAATTTGATTTAGAGACAGGGGGGAATGGTCATCTGAAAGCAGTACTGGAAAAGCACAGCAATAGAGTTCAAAATCAGACAGGCAGGATAGGAATCCACTGCTGTCCTCAGAGCACAGCAACCATTTAGCAGTATAAGACTGATGACTGCTGGAGCTTTTCAGGAATCTTCTAATTGATTACAACAGCCATTCAGACAAAACATTCGCATTAAGAATTGCTACTTGACATCAGGAACATGTTAAAGTGACACATTTGCAGCAGTTATTACCTTGGCTTGATATAGCCATTTAGAAAGAAATTTGACTGATGTTTGAAATCCGCACTCCCTTTGATTTTTATGTTGATTGCTGCTGAGGCATTGACTGCCAGCTGAACAGGAAAGCCTGAAATTGCTGGAAACTGCAATTCTTCAGTGGTCAAACTCAACCTTTTATTAAACTGGACCTCTTGCCCCTGTGGTGAAAAAAAAAAAACAAACCAGAAAAACATAATTTTATTATGCATAATAAAGCCAGCAGTCGAGATTATTTCCAGGTATAAACATCCATTATGTTTGCTGTGAAAGAGTTTTAACTGAGCTGATTTGGGAAATGAGGTAGAAAGCCTGCATCTGGCCAGGGCATGAATTAGACCCTGTTAACCTCAGTTAAAGGAAGAATTATTTTTCATTTAAGCACAGATAGACTTGAATGAGAAAAGCAAGAGTTAAGAAACAACAGACAACAGAACAAGTCCTTGCTTATTGTACTGCATGCTCTCTAAGCCCACTATATACTGGTGTCTTTTACAGTTCAATTTAGGGAAACGGTAGGTAATATGTTCTTTTACATATCTGTTAGACAGTAATTTCTCAAGGCATTTCCTTTCAGATAAGAAAAAAAGGTTCCTTTTACCTTCAGGAGTTTGAGAGCCAATTCAGACAGATTTAAAGAATATTGTTTCATTAGTTTTCTTAGATCTTCACAATCCAAGAAGCTAAGCTCATTTCCAAAGATTTTCATGCTTAGCTCACAGTTCAGCACCTCCTTTCTCATTTTTCTCTCAGTGAACTGACATGATAAAGAAATAAATCAGGAAGAGAATACTGTTTATATCAATTTCCTTTCAAACTCATAAAAAACAATTCCTCAGTGCAGTCTGTGCTATTCATAAAGACATTAGGCTTCCTTTTGTAAATATTTCAACAACACTTAGACCCCTGGATTAGTACTTGTTCTTTCCAGCTAAACTTCAGCTCCAACCACACAAGCTGACTTTCACTATGAACACAAGTAACATCTAGTCCTAAAATGACTGGGCAAGAGGAGAAGTATTGCAATATACAGCCACAAACACATGAGCCTTTGAAGAATTAAATGTCAACTAATACAACATTATGAGTGCCATGATTGCTAAAAAAACTGCTAAGTAAAAATTTTACATTTTTCCTCTTTATGAATCAATACAACAGCAATACAACATGAACATGAGCTACAGGAAGAAAAAATTCTTAAGATTGAGTCCCAGGAAGAGAGATGGTCTAAGACAAACTAAATAAATCGTGGTCCCCTAGTTTTCCAGATAATACATCAACAATGGAAGTCAATTCCCCAAGATTTCCTGTTATCTACACAGAACACAGCTTCTCTCCAAACACGGGTAAATTCACAAAGGGTCAGGGTAACATCTGACATCAAACTGGGAAGTCAGATCACAAACAGCATGACTCAGGAGCTAAACATCAAGCAGCTGTTTACCTTGCTACAGAAGTCAGTAGACAAAAGGACAGCAGTATAAAGAGAATCAGAGCTCAAAGTAATAGGAGTAAGCCTAAAACATAGGCAACATACTCCCCTGGCTGAGAGACATTGTTTTGAGACAATAAAACAATCTGAAAAAATGAAGATCTAATTCTTTGCTGCTTTTTATTTTATGCAGCTGTTCAGTTCTGTGCAAGTGAGCAGAACAAGTCCCAGGCACTTTATGCAGAGGAGTCATAGTGATACAGAGCAGTTGTCCAATGCTAGATGGATGAAGTTTAAGCAGGGAATTTTTCCAGGATCTACAGTAGTTACCTTTTTGACTAGCTCCCTCATCTTGCTGTACTTTCTAGCAGGACATTTCTGGTTAGCTTTCCTCAACTTTGGCTTGCCAGACCTGGTCACAAGATGATCAGCGGGGCTGTACCGTTTTGAAGTTGGCTTCCTCTGCTTGACCATTCCTGTTGTTTCCACTGGGTTTTCTGACTTGTGGTTTCTTCCATTAGTGTTTGCAAAAAAATAGTCACTTAAAGGAGCAGATTTTGGCCCAAAAAACTTCTGCACGAGAGCTTCAGCGTTCTCTAATCGTACACTAACCTAGAGGAAAGCATACAGTGCTGAGAAGCCTGACACTGAGGAGTGTACACAATGTCCAGTTCTATAGGCAGAAATTAAAAAATACATCCAGATGAAACCCTGAGGTTTTTGTACAAAGCAAGATTTTCCATACAAGATCACAGTGGTCTACAAAGTTTAGTATCCTACCTCATGCAGCACCCAGTACTGGATATTTCAGTATGAAATCTTTCTGGTAAAAACTCTTTGTTGATTACATGAAGCTCAGTAAAAAATGTAAATCCTTTTTTTATTGAGGTACTGGTTCATTTACACCATGTCAGGACTGTTTGAGCTATTGCTCTTTTAGCATGTTACAAACAGTACTTCAGTTGGAAAACCATTGCACATCCTTTTAATGCTCCTGAAATAACACTCTGTTTGGAAGTTTCACTAAAATAGTATTACTAACACATATAAATCTAGGGTATACAACACTGAAAGAAATATTTTGTTTCTCTGCATGCTTAACTTGGGATCTGAAGGCTACATTAAATTCTTCCTTTCACATACACACTTTTACCTGCAATAAGGAGTCCATATGCCAAACCTTGCTTTCTCCTATGGGCAGAGTGGAGGCACAGTTAAAGGTGATGAGGTTGCAGGATGACCATTTAAATATCCTAAGCACTAGATGCTCAATGGGACAAAGCCAGTGACTATCTATGACTATTTCCTGTATGAAAGGAACAGTGAACCTAAGCCAATCAATTTTCCACTGTAAGTCAACCAAAGGAATATTAATATCCTAAAGAGGAGCTAGGCCAGTGTCTCAGAAAGCATTGACTTTTATCTTTCATTTGAATCAACAACAAGATCTGAATGGAACTCACTTGGCTAGTTTATGGTACTATCAGAGTGAAAGTGGTTTTATTATGACCAAGGCAATTACACAAAGTTGTCATCAGTCTGAGGCAACTTTGCTGTAGCAGTGAGAATCATACCTTGCTAAAGGAACTGCAATAGGAAAATAGAAAGACTTTCTTTTTACTTCAATACATCAAATATCTCTGGAGGAGGATAAAATAAAATTTTTAAAAAAATTAAAAAAACCATAAACTTGCCTCCAGTAGATTTATAGCCTGCCCCATAAGGTGAACAGTCAAGTTTGTCATGACTGATCGTGGTAGGAAAGATGCAGGAGAAAAGACCACTGATGCTTCCAGATTTGCACCTGCACCAGCTGCAACAGAAAATATCAGATGCCTGTCATTTGGAGATCAACTATTCTCATATACTTTGCAAGGCTCATTACTCTTTGAGAAATCACAACTCTGCTCACTAAGATAGTAAATATAGGATTAAGTCAACAGCAAAGACTTTAGTGGCCATTAGTGACAGTGGACATTAGGACAAGCCCATTACCTAACCAAAAGAAAAGCTTTTACAATACATATTGTACATAACTGCACTGGAAGAGATAGACAGAAAAATCAAAGTGATACTCTGAAAAATATTATCTAATGTTTTTGCTAAAAACTAATAATGAACAGATAGTAAAATGGGAAAGAATTTGTCCAAATCTTTCCTTATACCAAAGAAAACACATAAATCTGAAGAAAAAAAAATGCAACCCAATCCCCTGTTGCTGCAAAGGAAGCTCACGAGAAAGGAATCAAAAGATGATGTTCACAAAAATAAACTAACAAGTTTGTTGGTTTTTATACTCCTCTCTCACAAAAAGCAGAGTTTGATGTTAAGTATCTGTCTTGCTGGAATCATATCTGATATTCTCCAACTAAGGTCAGAGCAGAATCAAGCCTACACTTTGCATTTCTGGATACCATTAAGTAATAAAAAATTAACATTCTCTGGAGCAAGATGTAAGGGCCCAGAAATGTCATGTAGGATTTTAATAATCCATATGCTAGAAGGCATTAAGTTCTAAAACTCTACATACCTGACTGGAATGTGGCATCAGAATATGAGGAGTATTTCCATGTCTCCCGCTCAAAATCTCTGCTAAGGATTTCATCAGGAATAGAATCTCGAAGGTCCTCCTTCAGTGGATCATCTGTGTCCAGGAGCTGAGAGAGATGACTCCAAACAAAGGAGCCCACTTCAATTAAGAAAAAGAAAAGTGTTTGGAAATTAGAGAAAAAACAAAACAGTTTTAAAAACTGATACAGGGAACATTTTTATTTATTTGTAACAGAATTAATCTCCTGACCACGACAGCATTCATTCATTTTCAGCACCATTAGAATCAGTCTGATGCACGTATCTTTATCATGGTCAACTTATTTAAAGATTGTCTTATTATTTTCACTGTGGCATGTAAGGGGGCATTCACTCCCTGGTTTTATTTATACCTCTCAGCTAACCTAGGCAGGCGAGGAGGGAAAGTTAACCCATTTATTTACTGTTTGCAAAGGATCTTCTATACTAAATTCATAGTAATGCTGAAAAAAACCAACCAACCAACCAAAACCAATCAAACCCCATGATACAAATAGTAACGATGTTAGAGGCAGGCTCTGCAGCTCATTAGACTGTTTCTGTTCCTTCTTCAAGGAACAGATGCAATGGAATTATTTAAAAACAGTTTTAAGCTTTAATTTTGGCAGCATCACACATTTTAGTTTTGAAAAAAAAAATCACTGAAACATAAAAAAATAATTTACGTCTGGGGTAGACAGCAAGCACATGAACATCTTGAAATAACAGCTAAAAACTATCATCAGGAGTAAAGAAAGCCTTTTAAAGGCAAATGTTAAGGAAATTTAAATATAGAGAGGTTTATTAATAGGATACTCTACATGAACACTGCCAGTAGTGTTGGTGGACTTGTAAACCAAAACCAAAACCAAACCCAAAAACCTACCAAACAAAAAAGCACAAATGAAAACAACATCTACAGTTAAAGAGTTGTGATTCAGAGTTCATATTTCTGCACGACTCTGTGCTGATTCAGTTTGGCCATTGTCAGGGGCAAATGCATCCCATGTGTTCTGGAGCCTGGTTCCTAAACAGAGGTGCTTTTTTTGCTCCTGAAGATAGAAGATACTAGACTCCAGTACTAGTTTAACATGCAGACACTGAACACTGATATAACTACATTTTTCACAATACATCTTTTTTTTATATTGCTTTTTCTGAATGTGGCTTCTAAAACCCAGTATGAGGTCCATGCCTTCAGAAGCACTTGCTACTCAGAAGTCTATTACAGTAATTATTTAGGTATAGCATCAACTGAAGACAAAGGAAGGAAATAAACAAAAATCATGAGCATTACATTAAATTCTTTAAAACATGCAACATTTTTGGGGGAGTTGTATTGCTCCTTCACATATCCAACTATTTATTCTACATGGAGCCACAGGGAGGAGAGTAGCCAAGGATGCACAGTGACAGTATTTTGCAGGATGATGCAATTTCTCTCTCTCAACTCTAAACAGAGAGGACCAAGTCCCCTTCAAATCACAGGCTGCATGATCAGGTGAACACAATGCTGAGTCTGAACTCATATTGCTGGAGGATACACTGGTCTGGACATGACATCCTGATAAAACAGATACAAGGATTCAAGTTCAGAGCTGGCCAGGATCCAGACACATCAGAGTGTAAAGTCTGTTTTCGTCTGCCTGCACACAGCCTTATAGACACCTCCTCCTTGAGAGATTTAAACACAAAGGATTGTCCTAGAGGTATTCTTTGTGGAATGTGGTGAAATCATTTAGGGAAAAAAAAAATCCCTCCATCACCCAAAATAAAGGATCAGCTTAAGCCTTTGTGTCCTTTGGTAATAAAGAGCTGATAGGGTTCTGTACTTTTACAGAACCTAAAGTTTCATTTCATATTAGCCCGAACAGCTTCCACTTCAGATAACTTCTTAAATAAAACAACTGGTTTTAAACATACTGTAGAAGGTTTTCTACTCTGCATCAGTTCTCAATTCAGTCTCTCATGTCAGTAATTTGACTCAGATCAGACAATAACTGATCACAGAATCACAGAAGCAGGAAGCATAAATCAGAACAGACAATCAATAATTAAAGACATTACACTCCTGCTAACCTTTTCCCCACATTACTGCTACACTGCTGGCCAGCTGTTACACATTTGGACAATGATTAACACTCCTCACAAAGTCTTTTGCACAACGTTTGTAACACATAACCCAGTTTGTAGGGTTTGCTTTTTCCCCTCTGTTATAAACAGTTTCTTGATACCATTTGTTTGCCATTAGGTCCATGGTTCCCAAACTGCGATCCTTAGCGGACTGTCAGCTGACCTGAACAGATGAAGCACCTCCCTCCTAAACCTTGATGCTAACTGCAAGAAGCCTTAGAGTTCCTAGGTATCTTAAGTCACCTAAATGAAAATCAACAGGCTTTTATTGACAGTCTTCATATCTGCTTAGTTTCTGTCTAATGCTACCTTTAAAATACTGTCTTCACTAACAAACCCATATCAAAGGTGATGTGAAAGGACTGCAAAGGAGGACAGTGAAAGAAAAGACCATGGTAGCACAAGTCCGTATAATAAATATTTGTAATATACATATAATAAGTATTTGTACCTCAAGTCAATTAATAGTACATGTGGAACTTAGGAGCACTAAAAAGGTAATTAGGAAATCGTTCACTTTATACCTGCAGCTTGAAATATATTTTCCTGCCACTTGCTTATTTCTTAAAATGTAATTCAGTTATCCCTTTGTGCTCCTAATGAACTAAGCATCAAAGATGTTCCATGCATCTCTCAAGAGCATTCAGATAATGAAATGTTGCCAGTAGAAAACTAATTCTGTGAAGAGTCACTCCTTACTGACTATTACTAAACAACAATATCACATTTCCAATATAAAATGTGGTAATAATACAAACGATATTTTAAAAACAGCCTACAAAGTATTAAGATTTAATTAAAAATTGCTATGGATTGGTACCATTACACCTTTAAAGTAAATGTTACAGTGAAGCATCACTTAGGAATATGTAAGACTTCAGTAGCTGCGTGACTAACCTTGACTGGATGTTTCTTTCAGCAAAGTCTTTTGTACTTGTTTAAATAACTCTTCATGTGGACATTTCATTGCTATGTAATAAGCAGCAATCCTTATTTCCACATCTTCACTGGTTGCTTGATACAGCTGAACTAATGTAGGATTCTAAGAGAAAAAGACAAAAAGATAAACAAAAAAGAAATATACAGTTATGACTTCCTCCCCCAAAACCCCTCATGTATGCACTTTCAGGTACAGATGGGGTTTTCCCTCTGAAAGAGACAGCTATTGCTTTATACCTGACAAAGTCATGTCATGCAACAAGTATACAAATGAATGCACATATTCTCTGTACTACTTTATCTACAGATTTACAGAACAAACTGGTTTATCCCCTGAATCCCATACCAACTAATTTATAGAGGACTGTGCAACACAGAGCCTCGCTTGCTAGCACTACTGTCAGTGAGGGGTTTACCCCTCTACAGAGGAGAGCTGCTCTGTTTCACACACGTGCCACAGCTAACACACAGACAAGGGCTACTTTTTTCTTTAAGACTGCTTTTAAGATCACTGTTTCTGGTCTTAGTCAAAGGGTAGGACTGTAACAAATCTCTTCTGTTAAACCTTCCCTGGTATCAAAAAGCATGAGTTGTTTGATGAACTGCCAGGAATAAAGACCTTGGTGACTGATAGTAGTAACATTTCTATCAGCATTTAACACCCCCAGTCCACCCTCAGGGTGCCAGTTTAGCAGTTCTTTCACTAGACAATGATGGGGTGCTTCATAATTTCAACAGGAGTAAGAAGCAACGCCTGAGCATCATAACTACAGAACAAGCAGATTACACCAATCCATGCTGGCAATAAAATTTTAAAAGCCAGAGAAAATGCTTCTTTAAGTGCTAGTCCACGTAGAACCTCTTGTTCTTCTGGAGCAAGGCTGCTAGCTTTGCCCAGGCTAGCACTCCTGGTTTTGCCATTCTTTTTATCATCCAGTTATTTGGGATAAACAAGTTTTGTGTTTTCTTCTATTAAACCATTAACAAAATGACACTATGACAGTGTATTGCCAATTACAGCGAGCTCCTGATGTTAATACTTGGCATTTCAGACAATAATACAGTGGAACAGACCACAGGAAAAAATCAAGTGTTACAGGTTTTCAGCCACAACCCACACAGACATCAGCCCCCCAACTGAAATAACTTTTAAAGGAGTCATAAACATTCCCTCAGTCACAGGACACATTACCTCCACTATAGCAAAGCCTATTATAGGTCAGTTCTTCAGCATGGTCCCACCAATCTTTCCAACAGCAGAGGAGCTCTGCTGGAAGACACATTTACACTTGGTCTTTATTTCCTTGCACGTTTCATAACTATGCCAGAAAGTGCAAACTCTGGGAGAGCACCAGGAAGCCATCAGTCACCTGCTGGCAATAAATCACTTACCCTGGCAGAACAGGGAATGCGCCTGAAGGCCTGGATAGCAGCTAGACGAATTTCCACTGGGTTACCTCTCAGGGAAGCACACAAGCCCAAAACAGGAGCTAGAGAAGCTGCTGCCAGTCCTGCATTTCCAATGGCTTTCAACACCAATCGCATCTGTAAATACAAAGCAAGACAAGTGAAATTTTTTTCCACGTTTTCAGCAAATTTATTGTATTTTCTGTTTAAAATTCTGACTGATCACTTGGAGGATTTACTGCACCCCTATTGTACAAGCTGCACTCTGGCTTTAATGTGAGGACAAGACTAGTGAATATGAATGTCTGGTCTAATGCCCCACAGCACTTTTAAGTAAAACCTGGCTTCAATTTGGTGGAATGTAAAACAATTTAAAAAAATAAATAAAAGGCCTGAATTGCATGGAAAAGCAGAAGTCAGGGATTTGATGTACAATAAAAGTTTTTTGAGTAGTTGGACATTTTGTCCCTTTTGATCAGACATTTTGACTTTCAAGTAATTCAACAGAGTTGAACGGAGACGTGGAGATACAATAACCAATGTAACATAATAATTTGTCAACAGATATCATAATGGTACCCATTTTCTCTGCAAACATAAACAACTTCAGAACCCAGCAAACACACTACTGCTGGTCATCAACTGCATTTTTAATTACAAGATCTGTTTTAAAGTTTAGAGCCCAGGGACTTAAACGCAATATGGTGCCTAATTTTCCTTTTACTGACAGTGCTCTAGAAACCACTGAAGCCACCACAATTGCAATATTCAAAAACCTTCTGCAGCTCTCCGGGTCAGAGCCTCATTGACTGTTGGTTTGAGACACCAGGTAGGAGGCCTCTCCTATTTTGCACCACATATTCAGTAAAGTTCTCACCGACAAAGATACCTCCCCCCATCTGTACACTCACTGAAACATGCTGCTGGGTTTCAAAGGGCTGCTCCTCATTAACCAGACAGCTGGTTTTTGCAGAACATGTCTCAAGAAGCTAATGAGAAGCTAATGGAAGTTTTTCTCACCAAGCCCCTCTTTATCAGTTCCCTCTTCTTATTTACTAATCTCTTGGCTAATTTTAATCAGACTTGTTGGAAGATAAAAAGAGTCACAAAAAAGCAATGTTTTCATGAAAACAGGCAGTTGGGTGGGAGTACTGATTTTGACTGGGAAGGAGTTCATTTTCTTCATAGCAGTCTGCATGGTACCATGTTCTAGATCTGGGACCAAAACACCACAGGTAAAGTTTTAGCTGTTGCTCAGCACTGCTGCCAAGCATCAAGGCTTTCACCGTTTCTTACTCCACTTGCCCAGTGAGCAGGCTGGAGGTGGATAAGAGGCTGAGAGAGGACACAGCCAGGACTGCTGACCTGAAGTTACCAAAGAAATAGTTCAAACTAGATGGCATCATTCTGAGCAATAAAATTGTGTGGAGGAATTGGGGGTGTTCCAGGGTACCTGGAACTGGCTGGGTACCAGGTGGTGAGAGATTGCTTTTGCATCAATTACTTTTTGTTTTGTTGTGGAGGCTTTTTGTGATGTTGTTCTATTTGTTTGGTTTTCCTTCACTTACTAAGCTGTCTTTATCTCGACCAATGAGTTTTCTCAGGTTTGCCCTTCCAATTCTCTCCCCCAACCCTCTGCAGGGGAAGGGAGTGCCTGTGTGGTGCTTAGCTGCTTACCAGGGTTAACCCCCCACAGTAGAGCCAAGAAATTAATGCTGTTCCTTACAGAGAAAGACTGCATATAAACCAAAGAGACACTTTTGATTCATTTGGTCAACTGCTAGCAGACTGGTACATACAGGTATCTAGTCCAGGAACACAATTCTAGCTTGGAACTACCCATATACACCCTCCTTGCCCAGCTGGCAGCAAGGGTTATCAGAGGAAACAAGGAGAGCAGATGCTCAGGTAACCATACCCCAGTGCCACTGACAATCAGCGACACTGAAATCAAAGCTTCTCTTGAAAATCCAACTCCACATCCATTTTTGGGAATTAATGGCTTGGTTTGATTTTTTTAAATACTTCCAAGAGCTCAACAGAGACCAGTGAGGCAGCTCTGAGGAATGAGACCATTCCCCAGTGTGGTGATGTCTCTTGCCAATGGAGAGCACAGACTTCAAAAAGGATTCATTAGGAAAAAAAATGGAGTAGATGATGCAAGTAATGGATCCCCAAATGATGTAAAATCCCAATACTATCAAAACAAACTGGGTAACTTCATATAATACATAGTAAGAAACTGAATGTGTACACAGATACTACAATTCTATGGCTAACAGAAAGACAAAGAAGTTCAGCAATGGAATCTTTTCTCTTTTTTTTTTTTTTAGTTAAAATTAAAATTTTGTTCAAGAAAAAAAAACCCAGATTTTTTTGTACAAGTTAACCCTTCAACAAACAGGATAAGAATTAAAAGCAAACAGACTGTTACACCATATGAAGTCAAATACAAATCCTGTGTGCTTATCCTGCACATTGGAAAATTAGACACAAGATGAACTTGGCTTTAGGGCTCTTACTGCTTCCACTGTCACTGGTATCCCTGTTTTCTAAGCATGATGAGGAAGAACCAACTGTTTAAGTAGATCACCAAACTGAAGATACAAAGATATTTCTTCAGCAGCAAATGTCAATAAAGATGTGCTTCTACATGACTGATACCTCGCTGATTTGTTCTTCATCTTGCACACTACAGTTTCCTCTCAAAAATGTCCCAAGTGTCCTCACCACACTCTGCACAGCAGGGAAGGCATCACAGGACAGGTAAGCTGAACAAAACCTATGTAAGAGAGCAGTCACCCCTAAGAAGCAGCTCTGGCTTGCTCCCGGTGACATCAGCAAAGGCTGTAAATAAGCACAAAAAGAACAGTGTGTTTCAGAAAAGTCTCTCTCATCATTCCTCTGAGACACCATAGAAAATAAATATATCCAACTATTTACATTTTAAAACTCAATCTCAACAATGCATATTTTCAAACAGTCCTTAAAGGATTTAAACAAACAAATAAACAATAAGGGACACACTGTAGAGATAGAGTGGGAAATTCTTCTACCTTCACATGTATACCTCTGGGCTAAATCATTGTCAGCATGATACAGATCTCAGCTCTATTCACAAGAAATCATGCCCTGCGTGCTTAGGAAGGAGGGTGAAAACAAATCTAAACTATTTGCCAGGACCCTCAAAAGAGTAAAACCCTCACCAGTGCCTTGTTTCTCTAAGTCTTACCTCAATACTTAACAGAAGTACTGACAGCTCAGTCAGTCACAGGAGTTTACCCATTTTCAGAATGAAAACTAGTTTTTCTGTCCCATAAACCTGTAAATTCCCAGTTCCTGTATCCTCTGAAGCAAGCCTGTTACTGTTGAAAACCCATGACTTCAAACAATGTTTGCAAAGCCCAAATGAACTCAAAATGAATTATTTCACACAGATGCTGTGGAAAGCCCACAAACACTGAGAGCCTTTTTTTGTGATCCCAATGAGAACCTCTGTGATTGGGAACTACCTATTATTTTACCACCCAGAACACTAGGGCTTCACAAAAAAACTTCAGACCCTGAGAACATGGCAGATTATTCTGTTTAAACCCATCAGAACAATAGATCTTTAAAGGAAAAATATACTATCGAATGGAATCAGCATACAATTCACTTAGTTCAGGAAAGATGTCAAAAACTCCAATTGCTCTGCAAATACAAAGGACTGAAATGCCTCCAGGTGCTAAAGACAAAGCTTGTAACAAATCAGATTGGAGAATAAAGCTCTCTGTCCAAAGCAGGGGGTAGCTGCAGCATCATTCTCCACACTCCAACCTGATCTTGAACCTCAAATCTAATACCCAAAAATAGTCTCTGGAGTTCAGAGTAGTTCACGTTTTTGGTTTTTTTTTTCCCCTGAACTCCTCCCACCCTTTTATTTTTTTTTAAGTCTCCGGGCTACAAATGTAAATCAGGCTCCAGTGACCAAACGTGACTGCATTCTCTTTTGAAATCAAGATTAAAACAGCCAGTAGTTTCACCACCAAAATCACCTGGAGAGATTGTTACATAAATCTATGACAAGGACTACTACTGAAATACATAAATTATGAGCCAGCTATGCTGACAATAAATGGTCATATGATAAAAAGAGAAAAACCAACATCCACTCACAGCAAGTGATTCAATCATGCCTGATGTGGGTTTAGGAATGAATGAAAATGACCAGAAGAAATATTCTACTTTGTCTTCCTCGACTTCTCCGGAAACGATAATTTCTTTCATTAGGACAACACATGCTTCTGTAGCACAAGCTGGGAGAGCATCTATTAGTGGCTGCCTGTAACACAAGAGAAGAGTACAGCCAACCTAAAATGACCAGAATACTCAACAATCAAACACGTTGAGGTTGGGCTTCTTGCAGGGTAAATAAAAGTCCACCAGCTTAATAAATTCCAGATTCTCAGAAATCAACATTATCCTTTGGTTTAGAGACCTTACAGAAATATCCTCAGCCAAGATGTGATGAAGTGTATTGATGTTTTAAGAACTGTATGTAACCAGGCCTTTAAGAAAAATACTCAGTTTCTTTCTCTGAAAAGGAAGCCAAAACATATCCCAGATTTGACTTCTAAAGACTAAGGTACCTTAAAACACTGATTTTTATTTTTTTGTTATTAAAGTGTTAGGGTTTTTTGTTTGTTTGTTTCATTTTTCCAATAAAAAAATGTAAATTAAAAAACTTAATAGACCACCTTTTACTTATTGTGATTTTTTAGACCTTACCTAAGTGAAAAAGTGACACCAATATGACAAACTACACACTTCATCCCTTAAGAGTCTCCCTAAATTTTCTCTACCTCCCTCCTACACTGGTGGATGCACCTTCTCCCATTAACTAGGAAGCACTTAAAACTAAACTGTGTAAAAGAACGTGCATCAGAGTAGTCTGCATGGGATTCTTTTTAGCACCTCGAGTTAATAACCTTGTCCAGGATAAAATTAGTGTACAGTTAATATAGAAAGAGGTAGAGTAGCTTAGATTACTTTTTAATACTGCAGAATATTAGCATGACTATTCATCAAAAGGCAAGAATAAACCTAAGCCAAATGAAAACTTGTCCCTTTGCAGGAAGTTTAAAGATACTGTTACAAACATCAAATCTGACATTAGATTAATTTCAAACAGGCTGATGATGCTTTGTACTGAAACTCAGTTAAAAAACCACTTGCTTCTTTGTTTACACTTTTCAGAATGTTGATTTCAGAGAGACACAAAAATTGTATTGATTTTAGTAATACTGGTTAGTATTTCTAAAAGTCTCAAACCATTGGATCTGAGCCATTCCTGACTGCAGAGGTGTGGGGGCCTTGATCTTTAAACTTGCAGTTCTGTGATCAGTATGAGCCATCCTGAGATCAGGCTGCTACTGAAGATGTGGCCCCACCATGTCCATACTTCCAGACTCATGTTTGTCTCCTCTCCCCCTTGAGCACTACAGGCACTGAAGGTACAAATCCAGGCAAACGTTTTCATAACAAATGGCAGTAGAGGCTTAAAATCAACAGCATTGATTTCCATCTAATGCATGACTCAGGTTTCCTGTTCACAGTGTTCCTGAAACAGGAAGTCTGGTTGTGGCAACAAGCATGGGTCAGGAAAGCCCATTTCATACACAGTGTTGATGCAGTAAGGAGAGAGTCATCCTGCTGTCACATCATCCAGATCTGCAATACACATTCTTCCTTTAAAGTGCTCCAAATTCAAATCCAACACTTGAGCATGGATTTAAAACATTAAAAAAAATTAAATATTTATTTCTTTTTTTATTTTTTAATGCAATTACTGAAGTGGCCTTACCAGTTGTCTCTGCACTTGAATGAAGATCTTTGCCATAGTGCTTTTAAGGCCTCGAGAGAAAGATGTCGAAGCTCAAACACAAGAGTCATGAAAAGGTCTGCAGTCTGTAAGAGACCACACAATAAATGTCCTATTACAGCTGTGCAGAAACCAGCTTTAGAGAACACAGAACAAGAGACTTTGGATTACACCAGCACTGCCATTGATTTGCTATGTAACCTGAGAGCAAAACTTCTCTGTGCCACTGTCTTCTTTCCCTCCTTTGCTTTTCTCTTCAGAGAAAACGTATGAGGAGGACTTTGGTTGAGGACATCAGCCAGTCCCTCAAGCAACAGTGCTTATTGACCACTATGCACCCCACTAGCATACAAACGAATAATAACCCAAAATCCAGCACTGTGGTTTCAGTCCAGAAGAGAAGGCCACAATCTTCCCCGAGTGTGCACAGCAAGATCCTGATTTATGACCAGAACTGATGACATAGCCTTAACACAAAACAAAACAACACTCAAGCTACCTTTATATTAGACTTAAGGTTATGAGAAAGATCATTTAGAGTGAGGTTTGGACAGCACTTAAAAGTTTTGCTGGAGTACCTCTTGTGCTGTGTTTCACATCTTTCTGGGAAAGAGCTCAAGTGTAACTGCTCCTACCTCTGCAGGCACCGTGGCCTTAGCTGAGAGCATAGCAGCAGCAGAGCTGTTCTCCCTGGTTCAGCTGAACTGCTAAAACATACTGCAGCTGTTTTACCTGCAGTACATTATCACACACAGATGTCAGTGTAAATAAATTCCCTTCCTTTGCAAGCTGCCCCTTGCTCTTGTGGGTGAAACTGAAAGAAAGAACTTTAGGGTTATGTCATTAAAAACTCCACTGTTCCAGTCCAGCTGTACAGCTGAAGCTGAATAGGTCTATTTAATCATTTATTTGCATGTGCATGGCTGAAAGAAATTAAGAGCAATTCAGAGCTGACCCATACTTTTCTGTTAAGTAGCTATCTCTGCTTGACATTAAAAAACCCCACCACTTAGTATATATGGCAGCATCAGTTTCCTGTCAGCTGAAACAGACATTTCTCAGGAACTACTGTCCCAAGGTACTTTTGGATGTGTATTACATTACCAGCAATCATTTTTATTTTCTAAAATGTGATGCAGGAGATCAAATTAATCAAACATTGAATTGAACTGAATACATTATCAAGATGACAGAAGCCTTTCTAATTACATGGAGTACAAACCTTTCAGTGTCATCCTGACTCACACCAGGCTCTGTATCACCTACCCAGCCTATCCCTCTGCTGGGAAAGCAGGATCTTGTCTCCTTTTTTCAAATTATTTTTATTTCCACATGTGTTATTTATCACATTGCTATTTTGGTCTCAGTGGAAGCTTTTTGGAAAATGGTATTTTAAAGGCTAAATAGCATGGAGATGTGTTCCTCTGAGACCTGAGTTCAAGAAGGGAGATAGGTCTCAATTCCTTGAAAAATTATCAGAAGGACATTTTAACCTACCTTCATAGTGTACAAGTTTTAATCACATCCCATGTCATACCTATTTACTTCGATTCTTCATTCAGATGTGAAAGCCTTAGGCATAGGACTACTGTTCTGGTTCCAAAGAAACATTTTTCTTCATGCAAAAGTCATACAAATGAAGTTGAGTTCCACTAAGTCACATTTCCAAAGATCTTGGGAGAGACCTACTTAGATTTCCTGATCTTCCTTTCAGGAGCTGCTTCCAAAAGCAATGAAAAATTGTAATAACCCTGTGCCAGCATTTGATTTCAATTTAAGACTGCCAAGACATTTTTGGTAAAAGAGAAGCTGGCTTTCCATAAAGAGAAGTAATTTCTTACTGTGTTGTTCAACAGGCTGAGGGAATAATATGCCAGATCCAGTCCAAACACAGTTTATGTTTCTGTTCTTTTGGGACTTCTTTTCTTCTTAGCAATTTAATCTAATTGAAATGTATCCTTGTACACAAAGCCCTACCTAGGTATTAATTCTGATAACATTCCTAATTCCATAGCTAAAATTTGTGTATTCCATCCCATCCTTACCTTTAAGGTCTACTTACTTGAAAAAGAAATTACCATACCCTCAACACTACCTAGCTAGTGAAAACAAATTACATTTCATGGGTTATAAAATATTCAGAGAACTGTATTTAACAAAGTTGTTCAGAAGCATTTGTAAAACCCAGGCCTTGCCTGCATTTTTACACATGCAAATGCACCCCGGGCAGCGTGAGCTGGGGAGCCTCACAGATGGCATCACGAGGAGCTGTGTGTGCAGCTACTGCTGAGCTCTGGTGGCTCATCAACTGCAGGCCACAGCACAGTTCAAGAGAGCATTTCCAGATTTATATGTTTTCAGGAGGTGTAATTTTAGACTGTAGACTGACTTCATTCTGTTTCACACCTGCTGACTAGACAACTCCCAGCTCAGTGTAAAATATCACACAGAAACAGTTATTTTTATGTCCTAACAATAAAGCTTTAGAATGAACTGTCTGCTCAGGTGGGCTGTTTTTATTTTGTAAAGTAGATTGCATTGAAATTGAGTTGTCGGATAAACAATAAACTCATTGCACATTCCTCTATTTGCAATATTTAAATAAAATATGTGTAAATTTGGCTCCCACTCCTAAATGAAACATAACTAAGACTGGGTTTTATTCTACAGAGAAGCTTGCTTGCCTTCTATGTGCACACTTACTGTAGCTCTACTTAAAAAAACACCCAAATCCTCTGAAAGCATAAACATGGTATATTTTAGATTGGAAGGTGAAGTAGTAAAATGCTTCCCAATAAAAGTGTTTCTATTTGTGATATACACAACACCCTTTGAAAGTTGAGACCTTATTTGCAGCCAAGTATAAGCCCACTTAATCACAAGTGAGGTTGCTTTGAAAATGCGTTCGATGAACATCTTTGGTTTTGCCTACTGATTTTTGTTCTCAGTGAAAGTGTTGAGGCCTTCTCATCAGTAAATCTATTTGGAATTACACACCTGCCTCTTTCACATGGAACTTCTGTTTTTCAGCTGTCTGATTTTATTTTTCTTTTCCCCAACTATGTGTATGTTAAAGAACAAGTGATTTCCTTGAATTGAAGTTCATGTGCGAAATCAGATGGAGGTGACACACTCTTCTCTATGAAGTCTACTGCTTGAACAGCTATGAATATTCTCTCCCTGCCATGGCATAACTTCCCTTTGTTCTGATCCTCAGCAATTCGTTCTTTCTTGGTTTCTTACCTTGACAGTTACCCTTATTTCACCCCCAAATTCAGGAAGAATGTAACTGTACCTGGTTATAGACCGGGTAAGAGACCTAAGAGGCTGTTCTGAATACCATCATCCACTTCAAACCAGACAAAGGCTTTCTGTTCCTGGTAAAGTTATTATTTCAGTCATACAATAACAGTCAAATTCTAAACAGCAAAATAATCTATGTAACTACAGTACCTTAGTTCATCTTAATAATCAGAACATCTTATGAGGGAAATTTCTGTCATGCTGCCTACACCCACACAAGTTACATAGACCCATTCCCCAGAGCTACCAATCCAGCATCAAAATCCAGACAAACAAATGTAAATACAGCCCCCATAAGATGGGCTTCCTTCAAGTGTCTCACATATGAGGGTCCCTTCTCTCCATCCCTTTGTCAGTATGCAGCGTGTTCACTTAACGGTCCATCAGCTAATCTACATCCACATTGAAAGTCAATCTTGTCTCATAATAGCATTAAAAAAATTAAGCAACAACTTTGCTTCCTTGGAAATGACACAGTCTCCACCCCTATTTTCTCATCCCTTCACTGTTTTCCCTGGAGCTGGGCATTTTCCCTTCCATTTATTCTTGGGGTTTTGTCCTGTAAAAAATGGGAAATCTCGCCTCATTCAGAGTCAAACAATAAGGGGACAAACAAGCCATACATGCCTAACAGCAGAGCTGTCTCCCAAGCAACACTCTAGGCATTCCCATAACTTCTTTCCTAGCCCAAAGGACATTTTATCAGTTGGAATGAGGTATAATAAAGATCCCCTTTGAAATGTCTTGTCACACAGAAGGAACACGCCGAAGCAGTGAAAACGGCTGACAACCAGTCAAACTCTCTGCTGGGGCAGGCAGAGGATGAATAATTCACCTCTTTTTAAGGCAGTGGCACAGACAGCAGCCACTTGTGCTAATCTTAGTGATTTACAAAACAAATTTCCCACACATGAAGTCAGTGGGCCTCTCTGAAGACAGAAGTGACATCCCACTGTTACTGGGAAAAATTGTCTACCATTCTTTCAAAGACCCTGAATTCTGGGTGTTCAAAAGAAGGTAGGATTTAGAGAAAGTTTCTCAGGTTCACTGCAGTAATTGATTTTTTGCAACACTTTTCAAGCACTGTGTAGCCCTCCAGTCTGTTCCTAAATGCCACTGCATACTGCTGTTACAATGACAGCCACATAGAATTAAGCAGTATTGTACCCCAAAAAGGCTTTTACTCTCCATCAGCAAGAACTGTTATGTATATGGCTATGTTAGCTGTCTGTAGCCCCATCCTTAAGCTAGATGAAGGAAGATGAAGTGCCTTCTCCTAGGCTAGGTCTCAAGCTTTCTGTTAAAATCACTTGTACCTATGTGAATTTACAGGAGAGATCACAGCTCCACTGCACAAGGAACAATATTTTTCCAAAGTACAAGCAATCTAACAAGACAAGAACATCAGAGGACAAGGACTATATTAGGAATGAGCTGACTAAATTCACCAGTGGCAAATTCCTGGCAGCACCAAGGCCCAGTTCAGTGCTCTCCCCATTAAGCCTTACTTGTTTTCTAGTAATATCCTGACAATGAATGACTTAAGAAGTGAGTTGTTCTATTTTCAGATTTATTTTTTCCACACTGCTCCATATAGGAACTTCACTACTAGCAAGAACCACTCCATATGAGGGATAAGGGGATATGAAGAGCCCTCTCTTTTAGGTCATTGCCCTCAGTTCATCTCAGGTCAGCAATGATTAAGCACCATCATTTGTTGCTCCTTCAGTATTGTTTGTACCAAACAGCAGTCCTTGATAATCTCCAAATTTCACAGAAGATAGGGACCTTCATTTCAAAGGCAGTGACAAATACTGACTGATCCAGCTGCTGCCAGTATCAATAACAATTACATGACCTGAGCAAGATAAGGAGACAGGTAGGCCTTCATCCAGAATGATGCTCACAGTAGAAAAAAAAAATAAATAAACCACTGCATGTTCCACATAACCAGAATATTCCACCCTATCTCAGCAGCATTCACCAATGAAACTGGTTTAGATGAGAAGTGATTCCCTCTGGACCTAAGCAGCATCACCAGAAAACATGATGGTTATTACCAGAATTCATCAGAAGCACATGGAACTAAGCAACCAAGATCCAGAGGCAAGGAATTCATGTGCAAACTGCATTGAGGGGATGAGGACAAGGACCACAGAACTCCAATAAATGTGGAAACAATAGCACTACCATGGGTAGTATCCCACTCTAAAGCTGTATAAAAAGGGCTTTTACAATTAACCATCCAAACCATTAGTGATAGCACAAAACAGATATGTTTGTTTTTTGGTTTTTTTTCCCCACAGCAAAACTAAAATTCCGAATATTTTCTTTCAGGTTAGTTTAGAATACAGTTCAAAAATCCTTTTGCACAATATTCAGGGACCCTATGACATTTGTACTCTTCAGTTTGACTTATTGTTTACATAGGAAAATTACACTTCAAAGCATTTTATCTTTCTGTAAGTCCACATTAAAAAAAATAAAAAACCACAATGGAAGGCTTCAGTATTTCCTATTGCTGCCCAGTCTTATCTGGGCAAGAGGCCTCTCAGACCACAAAGGGTCTTACAAGGAAATGTAGGTTTGGTGTAAAAGCTTACCTCAAAACTTGTACTATGTGCTAAGCAAAGCTTCCACACTAGTTCAATCACTTCCCCTCCAGTGACTTCCCTCTCATTTTCTTCCCTTTCATAGAGCATGCTGGTCACATACAGATCCTCAGAGTCCACTGTAAAGACATAAGAACAAGTCAGGTATCTGGTGCTTGCCTGCCATTTGCTATGGTTAACCCTAATGCTAGGAGAAAGTTTCTCTCTGAGCCTTTATTTCTACATGTAAGAATCTCTCTAGCCTCAGTAAAGCCAAGAGTGGAATATGAATGCTTGCAGTCAGGTTGAATTTAAGAACACAACAGAATAAAGGCCTAAAGACAAGTGTGACCTAAAAGAAGTCATCAGACACATAAGACAAAGAAGATATGCATGAAAAACAGTCCCCCTTTCCATCAATAGGACTCTTACAATGGCCCCAATACTTTACGTTCATTGCCCTTTCCAATTTTATCTCATCACTTGCTCCATCCCACATTTCAACCACCCCAAAACTCAGCAGGAGATCTAGGTGCCAAGAAAAATAAATAATTGGACTCTTAATTTCTTCCTGAGGAAGAATCTTGTCATCTTATCTCAGCATAACTATAAACAAAGTGTCCTAGAAATCTGGATTTTCTTTTAAAACCAAACCAAACCAAATGAAACCAAACCAAACCATAACTATTTAGAAGCACACACACACAAAATACAAAATATTTCTCAACAGTTAGAACTCAATTTTAAAATATTTCATCAGGCAAGTCTTCCATGGACTTCAGTAAAATTATTCTACCAAGGAGAAGCACACAGAGCAAAGGAGGAGCAAAAATGAGAACTGTTCTCATCTGTGGCATACCCTTAGTCCCATCAGGATTTGCAATTATTTAGGCTCCATTTGTACACAAAGTAGGAGTTGTCCTCATACAAGGGCAGGCTGATGCCTCTGTGTAGAAGGGGGCTAGGTATGTAAAGTAGTTAAAAAGGAGTTGGCCATTACATAAATCTATCAGTTCTGGAGAACCATCCAGCTTCATTACAGCACACCCCAACTCTCAAAGAAAGGACAGCTCTCAGTAGCTCACACTGTAAATACATCCACTTGCACATCACTTAATACATTAAAGGAAATAGCAGGTGCAGAGTTCTCACAGGCAGGATGCCATCCCAAGATTTTTCTAGGAAATAAATTTATTTTAGCAGAAGGATTATGTTACCTCTTTTGTATAGTGTCTCTGTTTCCACTTGAAAGAGTTTCAGTGAAGACTCTGTCTTTGCCTTTGCCCCGCTGCCCTTCGGAGAGAACAGTGTAACAAGGTTGGACTCAGTACACTTGGCCTCTGCCAGGACTCCATCCTTAATGCTCTGAACACATTCCAGTTTGGAGGACAGGATCTGCTGCTCAGACTGAGAAGAACAGAGACTTCAGATAAAGTCTTGATGACCTGTATGTCAGCCTGCCCAGTCCTCCTCCTCCCAACTTTAAAGGATTCGAGTTCTGCCATACAGTGTGAAGTTTCTTATTATAGACCTTTGACAGCTCCCAGCCTGTGACAGTCAATATGCTCCTTATTTTCAGTCTAATTTTTCCATCACTGAAATCCAACTGCTACTAAAACTTTTAGTGTCAAATGGTCTCACTTCATTTCCATTCACAAAGCATCTTTTTAGTCAGCAGAGTTGAGAAATCAAAAGGTTGCAAAATTACAACTACCCAGTAAAAGAAACAAGTTACACTTAATAAAACAGCACAAGATACAAACATTGACTCAATTTGCCACCACCACTTTATGATACTCTGCTTTTACCACTTTAACATATTTGAATGACAGAGTTTAATCCAGGTGCCTAAAAACCTTTTGCATTTATACTATAATGTCCAACAGCTACAATGCAAATTCACATTAAAAACTAATGCCATGAATAACAGGCATTACAGGGACAATAATATTCATCATTTTCTTGCTAAGGATTCGAGTTTTGACACACACAAACATAACTGAGCATAAATAACTATTAAAATGTTTTCATGTTCATTATGACACTCCAAAGAAATGATCAGGCCCTGTTGGGGAATCAGTGTCATTCCCCAGCACTCACCGACACGTGGGGAAGAACAACAGAGTGCACAGAAGTAAAACCAGAATAGCGATGCGAGCAGAGATGTGAGTCCCTTGTCTTGACAAGAATGGGACCTTTTCTTTGATACCTGGTTGGGCATACTCCCAGAACATCCACCTAGTAACAAATGGACAGGGTTCAATCACACATGCACATATAGAATGCAAGCAGGTACTACAATTACTTTTAACAATTATTTTGTTGTAACCAAATTGTTGTTAACAATTATTTTGTTGTAAAAACAACACAGATGCCAAAAAGGGAAATCATTTTAAAGACCTTGGTCAAACTTGATGGTAGCCAGGGTTTGTTGACTTGTTTAACTCCACCCCATTATTCTGAGTCAGATCATTTACAGATGTATGCTTTATCAGTTAAATTTTGTGGGTTTGCAGGGAAGGATAAATTCAGAAGAGCATTTCTAGTCAGAAGAAATGCAATTATTTGAGCATCCCAAGCCTGACTACAGAGCATCTCTTTAAGCACTGTTATGTAGCAATAGCATGAGAGTGAGGTAGAGCACATCATGCTGAAGGTCAACCCAGAGACTGCTCTTCACCACGGAAGAAGTGTGGCTGTTGAGGTACCTCAGCCCCACACAGGTGACAGTTGGGGTGCTCTGGACTGTTCTCTCACTGTAACACAGCTAAAATTGAGCTTTAGCATACAAAAAAAAAAATTGAAAAGGGTTCTGAGAAGCTTGATCTTAAAGCCTCCTGAAATTTATGGGAAAAAAAAAAGTACTGATGACTAATCAAGAATAATGAACATTGTCTTTTCCCCAGACAATATGTAAAGCACAAGCCCTGGTGTTACAATTCCTCAGAAAACTTTAGTACACAGCTTTTCCTCAGGTAACCACATAGTGGATTCTAACCCTCAATGAGAATGCAAATTATAGATAATTTCATAACATTCATTACAAAAAGCAATCAGACAATGACCACTGGGTGCTGATAATTCACCAAGTGACAAAACCCTTTATTAATTTACAAAGATAATATACTTAACATGTACAAGGGCTAACAGCAACCCCAGGGAGTGACTCTACCAATGGCCTCACCTCTTCAACAACTGCACTAGCAGTGGATGCTTGTGATGTCTGCAGGACACTGAGAATGCCTCGCTTTATGTTCAGTGCCCAGGTCTGTTCCCCTCTCACAGGACAGAGCTTCAGAACTTTCCCATCATGGAGAGAAAAGAGAAGAGGATGCTGTTCTAGTATTTCCCTGAAATAAAACAGTTCAGAGTTTCTTGCTTCAAACAGTGTCTGCAAGTCAGTTGATGGCATGAGACTCAGATTTTCTCATCAGAGATGTTCTGCCACAATGGATCTGTCTTATTCTGTATTGCCATTCTTGATAGCAACCTCTATTCTTCATGAATTCATCCTAATCCTAAAAGCCCTTAAAACCCCCCCAAAACCTATCAAGACAGTAACAGCATTTTTCACATAACTGTAACACTTGATAAAGCAAACTCCTGGTAAATTCTTCTCAAGTAATTATTCTTAATGGCAGTGATGCTTGTTTAATGGAAGAGAGAAATTTCATTTATCATTCCTCTTCAGCTGTGATACACAAGGAACAACTGCTTTGCAATCAACCCACACCTTCCTGCTCTGCTCAGTGTGCATGGGTGGGTTTTATCACAAGCTTACCCCCCAGTCTGTTGTCAGCTCATTCCCTCTCGTTAGCCCAGATTGAGAGTCCAGTGTTCTCTGCTTTTGCAAGACATCACTTGATTTTTCACTCCTAATATAATGTTCTTTCATCACACCTTTCCCCTCTAAATGGGGAAAAATAAGCTAGCCAAAGGAAGAATTCCACAATAGCCCAATGGTCAGCTCCCATACAGGGAAATCCACAGTTCATCTGCACGTTAACTGTGGAAGTGTCACAAAAACAATGCAAGGGAAAAACTTCCAATGCGCTAACACCTGGGTAAAGCCTTTCCAGAAGAGACTGTGCACATGGGATAAGGCTTTCTGAATCCCTAGGCAACTGCAGTTGCTTTTGCTACTATCTGTGCAAATTACATGCGTGTTCAGAGGACAAGCTAGACCACTGTATACTCACAACAGGCTGAGGCAAATGCTAATAAGGTTCACTCATCTGAATAATTATTTTCAATAGCCAAGCTCCACTGAATGCTTTCTTTGCTATCTCTGTATTTTGGCTTCTCTGCAAAGAAGGCAACACAACTGCCCTTACCTCTATGAAAATCCTACAAATAACTTGATAGAAGAATATGTGCCTGTCCTCTGTTTTGAAGTCTGATACCAATACCCATACTGTGGAACACTAAGCTCCTCCTGATGAATATGAAAAGCAATCTATTTAATCCAAACCTGCTCTTTTTGACCCTTTGAATTGCATCAATTACTTCAGTTCTCAGTGTTGTTTAAAGGCTGAGAATCCAAGTGTCAGGACAAAGAGGAAGATTACAAGGCTGAGCTTAATCAGACAACAGAAATGCCTTTTTTTTTGACATAAGAAGCATCAGCTCTCTGGGAAAATATCAGATCTCCACAGTCTGAAGAGACCTTTCTGTATAGGCTTCTTCACTAGAGTCTATACCTTTGCAAGTCAGAGGGAAACTCACGAACATATGTTATGAATATGCAACTTAAAACAAACAGATAAAAGAAAGAAAATAACATTGGGCAAACAAATTCAGTTTAAATATCCTGCAAGGGAAAAAAAACGGTTTGCAATGTAATAATCCTCCAAACCAAGTAATGACACGTACTTCAAAACTCAAGAGTCTGTGCAAGTAACAGCTGCAACTCAGAAAACTAGTGACTGATCCATACACACTGCTAGGTAATTAGAAGCCTGATAATTTGTACCCTGAATAATTTTAATCATCTACTCTCCAAATTTTTTTACATAGAAAGGGATGAAAATTATGTTCAAAAAAACCCTTCATGGATCAAATGCCTCATTTTGCTGTAGGTGTTCATATCTTGAGCCTTGTGTTTTCAAAAACAAACAAACAAAACAAAGCAACTAAAATTAAACAAAGGATGAAACAGTGCAAACAATGACCAGTCAAGCTGCTGCTAAGCCACATCTCTTAAAAAAAAAAGGCAAACCCCAAACCAGATTAGAAGATTTTCTACCTTAGACTGTCCATTTCCTTCAGAGGCTCCTCTCTGGATACATGACTTCTCTTCATCTGTACATCTTCCACCTAGGAGCAAAGATTATAGAGCAATAAATATCTTTGTCAGTAGGAACTTGGGGACTTTGTCACATGAGAATATCTACACAGAATGTCACAGACTATGAAAAAAGGCTCAGTATTGCAAGCAACACAACCACAGCAGCCACATCTTCAGATTATGTATCTGAGATGGTTTCCAGAAGTTTCTTCTACGAACTTTCACTCAATTTTAAATACATTTTATGTCATGCTATTATATCCCTTCCATTTTCAAACCAGAAGCAATTACCTGCTCTGAGGTAAAGTAGAAGCCTGGAGTCCTTTCTACTCCAGCTGAGAAGCAACTAGCCCTCTCAGTTAACCCATGAGACTATACCTGCTAAAGTTCTCAGTGTCCAGTAGCCACTTCAGAGTTTGCTTTTCCTGAATTCAGAGGAGCAAATGCATACTTAAGTTCATCATGTAACTTCTTGAAGTACTTGCAGTTTGGCTGGTTGTGGTAAGGTCTGTGTGTTCTCAAATGGTAAATCAATAGTGGCACTCTGCCCTATTTTAAGAGCAGTACAGACTGCAACTGTTAATAATTTGTCTTCTTAAAATCTTAAACTTTTTTTTTTTTATTAAAGACAAACATTCAACTACATACTGTTTTGTGTATCTTAGAAGACCTCAAATTAGGATAAAGAGCTAGAAGTTGGAGAATCCAGCCACTGATATTGCAAGGCAGAAGACAGTGATTCCATCTGAAGACAGTACTCAAATTCTCATTTCTTACGTAAAATCCCAGGACCACTGTCCAGTTAATTTTATCCATACAGCCACGTTAGGACAGGGATAACTATCTTATCCTTCCTTGACCTCATATATATATGTATATAGTACACACATGTCAACCCCCTGCAGAACCCATGAATTATCCATCTGTTACCTGAAGGAAAACCAAGGCAGATGAGGTAAGTTTGGTTTTTTTTATTTTTATTTAGCTCCATCAGCTAAAGCACTGTACTCCTCAAACTGCCCTACCCCAGGAAAAGGTCTGGAATTGGAAACTGGTCTGTTGCTCTGCCACCGAGAGCAAGATCTCCTGTGGAGATCAATGGAATGTTACGAGACCGAATTTTACTCTGGGCACCCATCCAGTACAACATACGAGTTTCTCAAGTTCTCTAAAGTGTTCACTGTTTCAGAATTACTGCCACAGATATCAAAGTGCTTAAAAACAAATCAAGTTCCTTTCAAAGTGACTAGCTTTATCTACAGTTATGCACTTCATGTGACAAAACAGTGAAACCGTGACACTACTCGGGAAAGAAAACAATGATTTGTTTAACCTGACCTTTAAAACTATCAAATATTTAATTTGAAGCCATGTGTCAGCAAAGCAATTCTGCAACTCTAACTATGAGATCCGGAATTAAACAGGCTTTTCATTACCAACAAACCAACCCCAACCAACCCACCAATTTTAAATGTAGCAGTACTTCGAAGAGAGATACAGTTCCATGTCAGCTCATGCCAATCAATCATATGGTTATGACAGTACTCACTTTCAAAACCACCTGGCAATTCCCCAGTACCTCGATGATCACCGTGCTCTCCAGAGAGATGCCAATGCTTTTGGAAATACTTCCCTTCAGGAATGTGCTGGTGACTGTTGAATACCTGTAGCTGTACCTAGCTCTTTTCCCAAAGTACGACGCGCTCTGTCCTAGGAAAGAAATTTTCAAAGTGGTTTCTTAGTCTATTAGGCTTCCTCCTATTTTCTTTTTCTTCCTACTTTTTATCTTTTGGCCACTGAACTCAGCTAAACAAGGGACTGAATATTCAGAATGCTCCATTTCCACTTGGACTTAAACTTGAAATAACTGGGTTTCTGAAAGCACCCTGCATGCTAGTGATAGCTCCAGCATGGAAGGAGTAAAGAATTCCCCTCTCTCCTGTGCATGTACCAGCACAATTTCCATCAAGACAGGAATCCCATTTCAAAGAGCAGCAAAGGAATGCAATGCACTTATGGCATGATGCTCTTCAGACAACTTGCAGAGTAGCAAAGCAAGATCTTTGTGACAGCACAAGGAAAGGGGTCTGCTGATGCATTCAGTGGTTTTCATGCCCGTGCCATGAGCTACACATATGCAGACAAACTAAATCATATGTTTTTGTCAGGAAAGAACTAAGATTCTAAAAGCCTGCATGAAAAGATCCAGGCTGAGGAAATAAACAAACAAGGAAGATGAGGATCATTTGTATATGGATAAAGATATTTTAATGACCTAGCAGGTGTCCATAAATAGAACTGCCTTCTAGTAAATCTAATATCAGACACCCTCGTGTGTGCTATGTGGTCTCCATTTTCCCTCAATCACAGGAGTTTCTCTTCTAAACCAGGAGATAAGAGTTAACCTTGAAAGGATGAGAAGATCAGTGTCATAAGACCTTCAATGCCACATGTTTTGGTAATTGTTACAAATATGGTGTCCCTAAGAGATAAGACATCATGGTATGACCTTAACTTGGACCACTGAAGTGTAGAACAGGAAAATTCAGAGAAAATACTCTCCCTTCCCTCAGATGAAGATGACAACATAAAGGAAAAATTATCATTGTGGCTCCCATAATACAGAGATTTTTTATGTCTGCCTCACAATGGCACTGACACACTCAAGCACTTTCCATGACAAAGCCACACAGAAATGAAGTAATGTTGAACAAATAAAAGCTCTTGGAGTTTCCCAGTCTGAGTAGGTAGCTAAGAGAGCAGGGCACCATCTCCCTGGGAGCTGCCCTTGCTGTTACACTGAAAAACCCTTTTGTGCTTCAGCTACCTGCTGCCAATGTAAATGAGAACCATAAGTTACAAGCCACACCTCAAAGCCATTCAACAAAACCTTTCCAGGTCAGTTCAATATCCTCTGTTCTCATCCATTCCTCCTTTACAGAATATAAGTCTTGTGCCTGATTACTGAAGGTGAAATCTTCCTTTATGCCTGTTTCAATGTGAAAGGAGATAATCCTGAGTACTGGAAAAAAAGATGTTCCTAACATGGCTGGGCTTTGTCCTGCACTGGTTTAGTAGTTTGCTTAGCAATGAGGTCTACAAGTCTGCTGAGTTCACAGAATGCAAACTTTAGGCAGGTCTGGGCATGGTAAAGTTTAGTGGAACTCCTCCACTGCTTCTATGGATGCAGATCACTCAGACATGTCATGTTTCTAAGAACACAACATCTCTGCTGAAGAGAAGGAGTTCTCAAATTCCTCCTTCCTTATGATATATAGGGCCTGAAAAAAGTACTGTTTTACTCACCTACACACTCTTCAGAACAGGAAACTCCATAACTTAAACTTTCCAAGGATCCTGCAATGACAGGTAAGATATTAGAAAAGCACTGAAAAGCTGTGTGCAGCTCAGGACCTACCTGCTGCTTTTCAGTTACAATGGATGTGCAAGAACTGCTAAGAATCCTTTAAAGCAGAACAAGAGCAACCTTTACTGCCCAAGAAAAACTTTTCCAGCACCAGCACACAAAGGAACATTTAAACATCACAACTCAAGAGTGGCTGTTGGTTACAGCATTCTTTACCACTGGGGAGCCTGTTCTCCAGCATGACTCTCATGGAGACTCTGACTGAGAGGGTAGAAAAGTCATGGGGATGCAGAATACACTTAGACTACACAGATGGAATTGCTTCAGATTCACACTGGCATGAACAGGGGAAACAGTTGGGGCTGCTATATTCCTCTCTATGTAAATACAGATATCTGCAAAACTAGCATAGTGAGACCAAGTCACATTACATGAGAAATATCACCTGAATATTCATTTCTATAAAAACATTTTCCTTAACATTCCAAACACACTTCATTTGGAGAAAAAAAAATACACTTGTCAGTTTCCTTGGTGGAAAAAAACTAAAATCCCTAAGTAGCTAGTGGATCAGCTAAGGAAAGGTCTATCTAGCTCACTCTTCTCTTTTAAACAGTGGGAGAGGATGGTGTTAAACAAATGGCTTCTAATAAAAAAGTCAGTACAACTTACTGAAGAACCTTCAAAAGATATAAAATACAGTATGAAAAACCTGAAAACTTTGTATGTTACGTGCCATCAGATTTTTAAGAGCATGCCTTGCCAGGTCCTGATTTAAGCACTCTCTCAGCTCCCATGTGGCTACCTGAATGCTGTGCTCAGAATTTAAATTTGCTTCTCACAGAGAGATCATGTGGCAGGCTGAGCACCCTGCACAATCTGGCACTTCGTTAACTTTGCTGAGGTGCTTAAATTTGGAGTTTCTGCTCTTTGCTCTGACCTTTTAAAATGTATGTTGGTTCTAGAAACAGCATGCACTGCTCTTGAGTTGACAAGAGAAACAAAGGACCCCATCACTGACATTCCTTATCTATTCACATTTTACAGAATTCTGCATCTGCCAAACACCAAGGTAAGCACAATTTTAGAACATAACATTACAATGGTTTTTAGGTGAGATAATGAATTGACTGGCACCACCTCACTATTCTTGTTGCTTTCCCCAGTAATGCTGAAGAAAGATGAACTATTTAACTTCACTCTGTGCCCTGCCACCTGCCCAGTATCACCCAGCGAGCTCTGTAAAGCAAATTGCTACACTACCCTGAAAACTAAGACAAAGTTGCTACAAGAATTACTGCAAACCTGCAACGTATAACATCATTTACATCATCTCAAAAGTTTTGCTAGTGACATCACTTCTCAGCAGAGTTATTTAGCATTGAGAGAGGTCAATCTTAACAGAGGAAAAAGTTTCTGCTACTTACTCCCTGAAGCTCCTGCCACAACAGCACACAGTAAAATGATGTTGTGCAGCCCCATCACCATCGACATCACCCCCTCATCCACGAAGTTAACAAAATCTCATCAGTTCTCCTCTCAAAGGCACCTCTGAGCAAAGCAGTGAAAGAAAATTTCCTTCACAAAGCAGTAGCTTACAACTTCAACACCCCTCTTCCAGCCAGAGGAGGGGCTTCGGCAGGGCAGCCTGCAGAGGGGAGGGTGTGCGTGTGTAGTAAGGGGGAGATAGACAGAAACATTTATCTGATCTCTAACAGCATTTCAGCATTTTGGAAGAAGGAAAAAAAAAAAAAGAGAGAAAAAGAGAAGTTAACCTATCAGAAATTCCACAGAACTGCAAGGAATATAAATTAATTATATGGCATCACAACACAGCAAATACTCAGGACAATCCTCCAGAGCAAGTTGGAAGCAGTAAATAAGTACATTTTAAATATCATTAAATATCATCCTAGCAATTGTTCCCTGATTCTTGATGCATCACATAGCACACAGGATGAAAGGAAAAGCTTTGGGGCTGAAGGCAAGGTGTTGCCATAGAGAGAAAGCAAGTTCATGGGAGGCAGTTCCTTCCTTCAGCCAAAGTCCCAAACCTAAGATGGATGAAATTGTGTGTAAATAATACAGAAAAACAATAAACTACAGTCCTTCTGGTACCAATCAGCTTTTACGTGTCAGACACAGGTCTGCCAGGTTTCACTGAACCTGTGATAAAGGCTTTCCACTTCTGCTTGAGTGAGATTCACCTGACCTAGCCTCCTGGAGCCGGTGTTCTCATTACACACCCTCCCTGGCAGCCTGGAGCTGGGTCTGCCCTTCACGCGTAACAGGATCAGAGATCACTTATGTCACCGAGGCATTGTTAAAGCTCAGTTACACTTGCACACCAAGACCTTCTGAAAGAAGCCATTGTGGACAGGCAAAGATGTTTTTTTTTCCTGCTGCCACGACTTAACTTGCTATAAGCCTCTCTGGTTTACTCTGAACTATGGTTTATGTCAAACCTGATTCACAAGTAGAAACTGCAGATAAACATTCCAGCCACTGGTCCTGCTCTATGCCACTAAGCCTATGTTGTCACAGGCTCTTGCCTGAACATACTTCCTCCATCAGGTAACATTTGTTCAGTTCAAACTGCTTACAAATTGTACTTAAAGAGAAAACAACTTCTCACGTGTTTTACATGTATCAATGACCAAAGAAGATGAGAGAGAGCAAGTCAAGTGTAAAGAGCTAATAAAATGTATCATGACAAAAGCTGGGCCCCTCTTATCAAAATCCCAGATCTATCAAATCTGAGGACAGCTCAGCTCTGAAAAAAAAAAAAAA
>VWZY01001639.1:265107-283647 GCA_013399075.1 Chloroceryle aenea
CCTGCTGTACAACTATCAGATTTGTGGAGTCTCATTGCCACACGTCAATCCGAGTGGGTTCGCAAGCATGGGATGCAGGCCAAGACTGAAAAACAAGCTCAATGTCTTCTAAGTAACACCTTTTAACCATCAAATAAAAACCAAAATGCCACCCTCAAAACATGCAAAGAACCTCCCAAAGAGAAATTTCCACCATGGGGGTCTCCTAGATAATCTGAAAATATTGATGAAAATCAGGCATGTGTGCTGCAAACACATTAGTTTAATGGCACACAGGAGACCGACACCAGCAGTAAGTCTGAGANAAATTTATATATCTGAACTTGCTTGAATCCTGACAATTTCATACATCGAAGAACAAGGAAATTTACAAATTTACTGGGGTTTTTTTTAGTATATCACAGATTTTGGGCCCTTTGTATTGACAGTTCTAAGTCAGGAAACATATGTGTGATTTGCAGGAGAGTCTTAAATGCACACCTTAGCCAAATCATTAAACCACAGCATAACATTAGTGTCCTGTTTACTTGACTACCTTCACTCATCTGTGATGGGTGGTTGATGATTTAATCACTCCTTTTGGTCTGGTACTTGATGAGCTTGGCTACAAAATAATAAGGTCTTGAAGGGATATAAAGAAAGAAGAAGATAGCAGCCANACACAACAGAGCAGGTGTTACAGATGTCCATGGACACCTACAAACTCTACACTAGAAATGCCAAGAAAACCTGAGCTTTAACAAACTGGTTAGGCTCGGCTAACTCTTTTAATTTAATATTATTATCAGTGATTTTTCACCGTGCTAACCAAAAGCAGGAGGCCGTGGCCACAGCTCCACACTCACTCAACCAAGCACCAACGCTCCCATGATGGTGGGCAGGGGCTCCTGCGGCACCCGAGGGCCCACCCGGCACGGGGGCCGGGACCGCCTGGTTCCACCAACCTCTTCTTAACAACTACTCAGCCACTTGATGGATTTTCCTAGCTCCAGACCCTACAACAAGACCTGAAGAGAAACCCGCCACACGCTGCAGTCACAGGTCACAGCCAGGGCCCCCTCAGGGTGGAACACTTCCCAGGACAGGGGACAGTATTTCCTGGGGAGGGGGAGTAAACACAACAACAAACAAACCACACACAACAAAAAAAGAGAGACCTGTACATTTTCAAGGCCGTTTACTAAGAAGCGCTGAGCCACTGCCTTCACCAGGGCTGTGGAGTTTGTGGGGTGGGGGGCACGCACCGCAGCCCACCGTCCATAAATGCAGCCCTCACCCGCTGTGGTCCCCGGGGCAGAGGGGAAACCGAAAATCAAGGGAAGGGAAAGGGAAAAGATGACCAGGCCGAGCAGAGCCGGCCTGGGCCAGCAGCACCCCCGGCGGCATCACCGCCCTCCCACACAGGAACCCCCTCAGCAACAGAGGCGGGGGCGGCAACGGAGGGGGATGGTGGCCCAGAACCAGATGCCCACCAACCCTTGGCTTTTTTTGTTTGTTTGTTTTATTTGTTACAGAGATCAAGATGTTGTGCGAAGCCAAACAGCCAACCGCAAACAGACTTTCAAGAAGCCTCCTACTCACTCTCGGTTTATTCTCGACTTGAGCTTGGCTACTTTTAGCATCTCCAAACCACAGGCACCTGTTCAAACAAACAGGAGCTGTTCAGAGTCTTACACAGGAAATTATTTGTCAAAATTCATTCTAAGTGGCAATAGGAAACACTTTATTTTTGAAATCAGCAGGCTTCACCATGTGCTTTCTGGGGTCCTGGTTTGGAAAAGTAATGACACTTGTAGAAGTTATTTCTATACTGACTTTATGTCCAGAACATCATACATGAAGATATTCACCTCCNACAAAAAAAGAGAGACCTGTACATTTTCAAGGCCGTTTACTAAAAAGAAATTAAGCGCTGAGCCACTGCCTTCACCAGGGCTGTGGAGTTTGTGGGGTGGGGGGCACGCACCGCAGCCCACCGTCCATAAATGCAGCCCTCACCCGCTGTGGTCCCCGGGGCAGAGGGGAAACCGAAAATCAAGGGAAGGGAAAGGGAAAAGATGACCAGGCCGAGCAGAGCCGGCCTGGGCCAGCAGCACCCCCGGCGGCATCACCGCCCTCCCACACAGGAACCCCCTCAGCAACAGAGGCGGGGGCGGCAACGGAGGGGGATGGTGGCCCAGAACCAGATGCCCACCAACCCTTGGCTTTTTTTGTTTGTTTGTTTTATTTGTTACAGAGATCAAGATGTTGTGCGAAGCCAAACAGCCAACCGCAAACAGACTTTCAAGAAGCCTCCTACTCACTCTCGGTTTATTCTCGACTTGAGCTTGGCTACTTTTAGCATCTCCAAACCACAGGCACCTGTTCAAACAAACAGGAGCTGTTCAGAGTCTTACACAGGAAATTATTTGTCAAAATTCATTCTAAGTGGCAATAGGAAACACTTTATTTTTGAAATCAGCAGGCTTCACCATGTGCTTTCTGGGGTCCTGGTTTGGAAAAGTAATGACACTTGTAGAAGTTATTTCTATACTGACTTTATGTCCAGAACATCATACATGAAGATATTCACCTCCCAGCAGTACATTAAAAGTCATCCTAAAGATAATTAATTGGTATCATGTTGCAGTTTCTTATAAAGAAATTAGGAACACAAAGATTAATTTGCTGTAAAATATGACTCACTTGAACTATAAACACTTCCTACCTTTGTGACAGTACTTAGTTTTTATTCCTCAGATGACAGTGTGTACTCTATTACTCGCCTTCTGATGCTCAGTTATGAAGAATAATTCACTGGATTTGAGTACAAAAAAAAAAAGATGACTTCTTGTTAGAATGCCAGAAGTGCTTTCACAAACACTGTAAGAAATAGGAACTTTTTGAAACCACTCTGCTCTTGCTTAACAACTCCTTCTTGTAAGGCTATCAGCTGTTTTTTACTTAACAGTTTATTTTGGATCTTCTTTGCACGACAACAGTTTTATGTCCCTTCTCGCTCAAGCCTCATCAGAATGAGCCAACTCAACATTGTGCAAGTTCTGTCAATTCAAAATAGCAGTCTAAAGGAAATCACACCATCAAAGTGTGACAGAAAGCACGTCATCCTGGAAAGTTGTAAGGGTGGGGATAGATGAGGGCTTCACCCATATCTGTCATGCGAGGCTGAAGGATTACAGGTGGTATATTCCCCCTCCTCAACTATTTGTGGAAATAGCAGGAGCACACAAAGTCAGCGTGCCCCTGCTCCTTCTATCATCAGAGGAAGACACAAGCAAGCTGAGTAATGATTAAATAGTAATAAATTAACCAGAAAAGGTGCTTAGTAAAATAAATAAATAAATAAATTCATTAGAATAAAATTGTTTGAGGTATTAATGTTGCCTTCCTGTTATTTTCTGTACCCCAGAAAATAAAAAAAATGCTTCAGAGATTAAAAAGCAGGGCATTCTAACACGACTAAAGGGGATTCTTTCTGACTGCAAATGATGATATTTGGTATCTGTTTTCTCCTTCCTGGTCACTAGCATCTAAAAGTATAGCCATACCGGATGTGTGCTTACTGAAAGTTTTATCCAAAGGCATTTCAACTGGAAAAAATATTTGAAGGGCCCAAGCTGCAGGAAAACAACATATTTTGAAATGTAGCTGTGTGTGTAAACGGCTGGTCTGCAGGCCAGAGAATGCCACTTATCAAAGACTTGGCCCAAGGGACACTCTGAAATGTTCACTCTATAATTACATTTCTTGACTCACTTTTAACATTTCATCTGTTCATGTGTTTGGAAACATTGTAAATGTTTTAATTTTCTGATTACAAACACTAGATATAGAAGACAAAGTTTTTATTTTAAATATAATCAGTTTTAAAAACAAACAGTAACTTCAACATAATCAAACACAAAGCACTTTCACACAAAGCAAGTTAATGCCTGCATTTGTCTGTCTAAAGTTTAACAAAGGAAGTCACTTTGGTGCATTCTGTAGATAATTCCGTACACAACAAACACAGACAGTGCATTTAAGGAAATTTAAAGTATAGAAATTTAAAGTATAGAAGGAACAGCAGAAAGTTCTGCAGAACACTTAATTAAAATGGAACAGCTGCCAACATTGTGTCCTATTCTCGATCCATGGGAGGAGTTTAAAAGAAATGCAATGTACTGTGACCATAACACAGAACCAAGAAAAACCCACCTAAGTATTTTTTTGGTCAGTGTTCTGGTTCCCCTTTCTGGTGCCACCAATTCAGATTTTCCAACCATCAACTTTGTCGTGAAAAGGGCAGCCAAGGGAGTGACAATGTGAAGATTTAAGTCACCAAACAAATATACAGCAGGATTATCCAGAGTATACTGACAGGTTCAGGGTACCAAAAAAAAAGCCAAAACAACCAACCAAGCAAACAAAAAAAACCCAACAACCACCCAAAAAACTATAAAAACCCCCAAACAAACAAAGGAAAAAAAAAAAATAAAAAATCCTTCCATTCATGCAAGCAGACGTAAGTTTGGGAACACTGCATGCTTCATTGCTTCTTCCTGTTTTGTTGATAAACTCACCAGTACTTTTTCTGTGGAATCCAGTGCAGAGGAGGAACACTGCTTTACACCAACATTCGTGACTTGAGGAACTTTGAATCACTTCTTGTGTCATCAGAACAGAAAATTCAATAGACCATCATCCAGGCCCTTAAAAGAACATGGAAAGGAGCAGCAGACAAAAACCAGCCAACCAACACCAAATCAACCACCCAACCAAAACACCGCAAGAAAGGGGAAAGCTACAAAACTGACAGCTTTTATCTCCATCATTCTCTTGCCAGTTAGTAGCACGGATGTACCATCAAAATTTACAAGGAGGTATACTATCAGAAACTTCTTCCCAACGTACAAAGGAGGCTCTTAAACCACTTGCAGACTGACCCCCAAGCAGCAAGAGTTTACAAAAACTAACACAAGGCCTAGAGGTTGTATTTGTGATTCATGAAACTCCTGGACTGCAAACATGAAGCACGGAAAGACTTTTCAAAAGGTAACTTTTAGCAAGTATTTATAGAAGGCACATATGTCAAGAACAGTATTTTTTATTTGTATTTATTTTCATTTTTTACTTTTACAGAGATTAATACAGTGTTAGCATCATAGCCTTCTTTAAACACCTGACTGCCTTTTCTAGAGAGGTACCATTCAAATGCATCAAGATGTATTTAGAACCAGCCTGCTGCTTATGACATAGTAAAATACTTGAACTTTCAGAGCCTTATTCCCTAATCTTTTGTGATTGTTGTCTTTTTCTCTTTTTTTAAAGGCATCCATCTTAAGACCTTTAAGATATCCACCTTATAGTTCTGAAAACAGAACTCTTTCATTGAGAAAAATCACAGTACAAGTCGAAAGAAACTCCCTACAAACACATACTTTCTTATTGAAGAAACAGTGACTAACAAAGAGATCAACAATCAAAAACACAGGTCCTGTATCTATGTTTTGCAGGTGGAATTCAAGGCTTAAGATTAGGCTGAGGTTTGTTTACCATCCACCAGCTGACTCATGTAATGTACAAGGAAGCCTTCCAATGCTATAACCAGGGCTCTATCAGCATTTCCACTGGGGTGGACAGAACACTTCACAGACTTAGAAATCAGTGGTAAAAAACCCCAACCAAACAACAAACACTGAACAAATACCTGTTAAAAATTCCCATATGATCATCTCTAGTGTAGAACAGAGACATAACTAGACTTCAAACTCGCAAGACAATTCAGCTATAGACTGAATCACCACTGATGCACAATAACCTGAGTTGTCCATTTGGTAAAGCCACCTTGAAGAAAGCAGCAGCCTTTAGGTTTGGTTCTCTTTCAACTAAAAAAAGTTTTAAAGTGAATTTTAGTGCTCATGAAAAGATGCCAACAAATCCCTTCTTCTATCAGAAAGGCACTTGTCTCAGAGGCAAGCAACTCCCTGACAGTCTGTAAACAGTGCTGTTGCAAAAGCATCAACGGCAACCATGAGATATATAGACCTCCATAGATGTTCTCATCTTGGTCTGTGCTGAGATTAAGTAAGCACACCAGCGTGCAATGTGATTGAGACAAGATTAACTGAAAATTATCACCACTTGTTTTGCATAAAGCAGAAAGGGAAAACATTTAGTTGCTATCAGCTGATGCTGGACTGAGTGGCTCATAAGGATTACATATACTTTTTATGGACTTAAGTCAGAAACCCCTCAAGCAAATTCTTATTTAAACAATCCAGTAATAAACATTAGTTTTGATTCGTTTCCAGTGACAGGATGCACAGAAAGAACTAGAAGTCTCCATGAAGCTTCAGAAAGGGCTTGCAGAGGTGCTAACCAACTTCATCAATCAGTTACCAGTGTTTAAAACACTGCTTATAAACGCTTGTAAGAACCAACACGTGCACTGCAGTTTGGACAGGTGTGATCTACATCCTTTAGGGCATCAATGCAGAAGGGAAATAAACAGCAACCAGCTATACACCTGCAGAGAAAGGAAAAAAACAAAAACAAAACATCTGGTTTTCCTCTTGTTACATACACAGGAAGATAAATATATTTCCTACAAAAGCCATCAGTAAAACTGGTGCCATAAAGCTTTATGAAGAAAACAGAAGGCTATGGAGTCCATTACTGTCATGTTTTAGAGCTGCCTTAAGGCCCCATAGGACTGAAATGCAGGTGTAGGCTGCTCAAACCATAAAGGGTCAGGTCCCAGACAGAATGAGAAAGCAACAAAGCTCTCAGCTTTGTTACTACTTGGAACTGTAAAAGGCCCCATAAGAAGAGAAAAATGAAGTGCAAATTGGAATCAACCTACCCCAGCAGGCAGAGGCCACCACATGACAGCCAAGTCAAAGCCCCAGAGTCATATGAGAGACGTGTCACTATTAGCTGGTTACAGGAAGGGCAGCACATCTGAACCGGGCGGTCATGAAATACTACTGGTTGCTGCACGTACACTGTCTGAACTGTAACTGAGCAGAGAAATATGCTGTTTACTCATTAGGTAAATAAAGAACAAAAAAGATAGTTAATCAACTTCCTTGACATTAGAGCCAGCTAGTACTCGGAAATATTTGAGGCTCAGAGCAATGAAATGCCCAGTGACAAAGAGAAATATCATGGCACTTCCTAATGCAGAAACATCCTACCTTAAGAATAGGACTGCACTAAAAACTACAGAAAGCCAAATTAGGTTGTTAATATTAGCACACACTGAAGGATTCACATGAATTGATTCATCCTATTTCACTCAAAAGTATTTTTTTGGAAGGTGGGGAACACCTTTGAACTTCAGTCTTTCATCTTCTGCACAGCTCTGCATACACAGCCACCTAGCAGCTCCTTAACAGGAGCTACAGTAGAGTTTGATGCTTACCAGGGTTAATCACAGGTGCAGGCTGTCCCATGTATGGAGGAGGGTTGACCCCCTTCCCAGATGGTTTCTGGCCAGGTTCTGGGACAGGATAGGGGTGAGGATAGCTCACATCTGTTCCTGTTGCTTCCTCATAAGAAGGTGGTGCAGATGGGACAGGAGCACCACTCAGGGCAGACATTGTATCTGAAACATAATGGAGAGAAAGTTATAACAAAAGACATTATTTATTGAGGGCAAGTGGCAACTAATTAGGCTCTATTCAGACAGAAAGCAAGAAGATTAACTAGATTAAAAAGCACTTTTATCAGCATCAATTTCAACTGTTGTTTCTGACAGCATTAAATGTTAATCTTGATTTCATTGTTGCTGTTGCTTTCAACCCTCTTCCTTTTCCCAGGGTAGTTTTTTTCCAACAACAATTTATTCTTTCATAAATTAAAAAATGCTACAACAGGGACATGGGGTATCCTTATTAGTATACCAAGCTATCTGGCAGATTCTCAAATTCTCCAAGAAGAGTATTTCAGATCCTTCTCGTTCTCCTGAAAAAAAATAAAACAGCATGATAGGCCACACTGTACTTGTGAACTGACATGAGTCTGGTTTGTGGTGAAGCTCAAATACTTAAAACAGTCTATTTATGTCTGCTGTGAAAACAAACAAACAAAAAACCCCAAATAATTGGAGTTTACATCTGACACAACTAAAAACTTTTACAAGTCTCAAGTATGCCTAAGGTTGCCATTTTTGCTGCTTACCAACGAGTCTGTTAATGAGACCTTCCTCCACTGCTATTTTGTTAGTATAAAAATGCTAACCAGTACAAGAATGCTAACCACTGTCTTTTCCCAAAGAGGAAATGACTGTGACTTTAACACAGACTTCCTCTCTTTCTCCTGCCTAACCATTTCCTACACTCTGCCCACCCATTTCTTTGTTGCACAATCTCTCATAGCACCAGTGATGATTAAGCAGCTCCCTTTTTCTCTTCCACCTAAGGAGCCATCAGACAGCTCTCTCAGAGCCACACTCCATTCTTTCTTGGTGCTCATTTGATCTCCCTGTATACATGCAAGACTTTTCACTCAGTACTATCTGGGAAGGGCAACCTGCTTTTGGAATATTAATTCTATATTCTTGTGGTAATATAGAAGCCATAATTAACCACAGCACCAGTATGAATAAAAAGAAGACATCACAGTGATTGGAAGGGAGGGGAAATATGTTAAGAAATAAAAATAACCACAACAATACAGTATTGCTTTCAAAGCTCCTTGAAAACAGCAGCTTGCTGGATTTATGCAGTGCCTTGTGGTGAGAGACACCAAAACACCAAGCATCCGAAGCACTACCCTTCTTCCCATTCCCATTCTACCCTTCTTCATATCACACCTTGGGACACACTGCATGCTAATAACAGAACCTAAACATACACAATTTAGCTAACTCGGTAGTCACATACTTCAGAAAAATATTTGCAAGTTTCACAGCCCAACTTCCTTTTCTACCTTATACAAAAATGACTCCTCCTTCCAAAAATAAACCAGAGAGGAATGTGGCTATATGCAGACACAAACTGACTCAAAATCAAAGTTCAGACCTGGTTAAACTCACGGGGCCAATCAGTGCACAATCCTTTTCTCACAACCTATGCTGGGGTTTTCTATAATCCAGGATGCATGCTCTAGCCTGGCTGCCCAATGTCACTACACAGAAGGACAGGAAAAAGAAGAGTGAAGAATCAAAGAGGAACTTTGTCCATGGAGATCTTACTGGCTTTCTGGCCCATAAGACAAGAGGAGAAAAAAAATAATTTTAAAGGTATCTCACCAAAATATCTGGTTAATCCTGAGACTGTTAAACTGCCTGGGGAATTTAATGCCTGAGAAAATGGAAGATGACAGTTTCTTTCACGATGAAATCAATACCTTGTCACAGCAGACAGTGGAGGAACACGCTGTAGAGAGCCAAACTCCAACTGCTTTGCAATGATCTAGTGTGCAAGTCTCCCACGGAGTGGCCTGAATAATCTTTTTACTTTTAATCTAGAATGATTACTTTATCAGGCAATTTATTATTCCAAATTAGATACAACTGTTGTAAAACCATCATCTACAACACCTTCTCCCAGATTACCTGATGTTCTTCTGTTTACACATGTGGATGAAGTGCAGAATTTTTTTGCAGTTTTCAGTACATTGCAATGCTTCAAAACACCAGTTTAACAACTGACTGCATTAACAAGATTCATCTCAGGAAAGAATACAGCTATTTTGTGCACAGATTTGGGACTTTTCCACTGTGCATGATGAAAAAATACCTTCTCATCACCATTCCAAGACATTTATGTAACAGCCACCCTGAGGTCAAAGCACCCTGGACTTCTAAATTAACATGTGGAATCCTACTATTAGTGAGCTATGAAAGAATGGCCTAATGAACCCCTTTGGTATCTTAAAATCTGGCTTTTTGTCCTGTTTAAAATGCACCTCTCCCCATCTATCACTCCATAATTACATCACATTCTTCATTCAGAAGAACCGACCACTTTGGCAGCCAGACTGTGGAGAAGGATCCAGCAGATCTGCTAGACCAGAAGCTGCAGATAAACTGACAGTGCCATGACCAGCAGAACTAGTATCTGCATGACAGCTGAAAAAGTGCTGCTGCTCTGGGAAAGGCCCCAGGGGAATGCTTGCTTTTGTAAATAAATGCAATGACTTTTACTTTTGAACAGCTCCTTTTGTGAACACTGTTTGTGAAGTGAGATGCTACATCTTCCAAGGCAAGTAAAGCCTGATCCTAAACAAACTGCTTACAGACCAACCTGCCCCTAGAGCTCATGGCAAGACTGGATCTAGAACTAAATGAAAACCAGCTTCCTCTACTTAAAAAGCCAAACAAGCAAACAAAGCAAAACCACTCAAAACCAACAAACAACAAAATCAAACCAACCATGACTATAAAAGTTTATCAGTATCAAATTTATTCAAGCTTCAGGTAAGATCATAAATGGCTATGGCAATAAGCATTAACCCATGGATTAGACAGCAAGGAAAACAAAGGTAAGAGGCATTCTAGAAAGGATTTTCATAATATTTTAGCTTAGTAACCCAGGATGTCAGCCTTGCCTAAGTAAAATGCATCTTATCCTTCCCTTTGCAGTCTTGTAAGGCATTAATAGACTTTCCATATTTCCCTTCCGCACTTTGCTCCCTGTGAACAGGAATGGAGCAGCTTTTATCTTTAATCATTTACAGATACATTCTTATATAAAACACCACTGATACAGACATGTCTGTGAAGAGCAACGAATGCATAATGCCCGATTACAAAGAAGGCAAAAGATTAATATTACAAACCAGCCCCAGATCCTGTAGAAGGTGATTCAGAATCCCAAACTTCATCTAGAATAGGGGAGAACCTGAATTTCTACTCCTTTAACAAACTGTACCCAGCTGCTTACAGAACAGCAGCAATCTAGTCTTTAAAGGCACAAAAGTAAGCTGATGGCAGAAGCAGAAACTGAACCCACAGATTTCATTGTCTTAAAGCAGACTCTCAGATGCTGCCTCCAAATAATTCTAAGGGGAAAACTGTTTCATGACAGGTACCCAACTGCAAGAAAAGAGAAAGGGTAAGATGGGTAATAACAGGGAAGTCAAATACACCAAAATGTTAACTGGAGGGTGGCGTACATGCAAACCACTAGGCAACAATAAAGCTATCTCAAAGCGGGATATGCAAACATGGAAAGGCCAGCAAGCACACTGAATGCAAGACTGGACCTTTTACACTGATACACAAGAAGTTTCCATTTACAGCTGTAAGTTTCAGATCCAAACACCATGAAGTACAGAGAAGAACTGAGTAGTTCTAGTTTCTGCTCCCAGATTCTCACTACTCTCTTGCTTTGGGTCTTTAGAAATACATGTGGTAAGATGAGGACCACTGGCTTCAGCTGCTCATCCCACATCAGTCTTTTGTCTTAAGAACCCTCTCGTGTTCAAGGTGCACAATGGTAAGGTGGACATCCATTCACAGTGTGCAGCTGCACTCTGCCTTTGGGCAGATGAGTCACGAAATTCCAGAGAAGAATTAATAAAGCAGCAGAAGCAGCAGCTCCCTCCTCCACATCTTTCTTTTTTTGTTCATTTGCTCAAGAAGAAGAATCACAAGTAGTTTGAGCTGTGAATACTTTTCTCAGCTCAAATAATTTCCTTCATAAGCACAAACTGGAACAACACTGGCATGGGATAAAGCACCCTTCCAGTTCATTCCTTCCTGCAGAGATCTATTGCTCTACGGAGAGAAGGTTGACTTAAAGGGAGGCTCAAGTGTGGTAAAAACCACTGCATTCACAAACCACCCCATTCAAATGAAGCAAGATTAGTTACTTGTGCTAGCTGGAGAGACCAGGAAAACAAGTAACAAATTCTTCTGAGAGAAGAGTTCAGGGGGAGTGCAGCACAGCACCCTCTCTTCCACAGCTGCCCCAAGGCACATGAATTTCGAGGAAGGGAAGCCTTCTGAAACTGTGGAATACTTAGTAACTAACTCAGAGGTGTGCAGCACTTTTTGCAGCTAATCCAAACATTCCCCCCTTTTTCATTCCTAAACTCTAAATCCATGCAGCAATCCCAAACCAGAAGCATTTGCTCCCTACCCCAAAACTGCCAATTTTAACACAGCAAGAGAATGTGCAGGCTGCACCTGTCAAAAAAAAAAACCCTAAAACAAACCAAAAAAGCACAGCATGTGGCTTAGTGTTTCCTTTTATCTTGTTATTACAGAAAGAGCATTAAATGAATCAGAAATTTTAAGGTAACATCTGAAGAACTTACTAACCAAGCATTCATGATAAAGTCAAGATTCTATCATGGGCTTCCAGGTTTGTATCTGACTGGCATGACCAAGATAAAACTTTGACTTGAAGCTAGCAGTATGCTCAGAGGCATTGCAGAAGGGAGTCAGCAGGTTGTCTCTGACAAATGTCCAATTATCTTTAGGTAATTAAAATATAGGCTATGGCTTACATCATTTTCTTCAACAGCTGCATAGCATTTCTCAGTACACCCTCCCACAACACGGGCTTGTAAAAAGGTGGGAAGTTTCTTCAGAATGCTGATTGAAATAGCAAACTGTAAAACCTGGTGTAGATGAGGAAGACTTTGACCTTCATCAAGATGAATACAGGCATAACAGAGAAAACAAAAAAGGACACAGATTTTCCAGAGTCCAGAAGCTAGTGTGCCCAAAACAGTAGGTTGCCCTGTGATGACCTATACCTGCTACATCTGCCAGAGAACACACATTCGCATGTTAACTTATGCCATTGTCTATTCTAGGAAGGGAAATGTATTCAAAATTCCCTTCCTCCCAAGAGGCAGACTTACTGTAAGAACGTTAGGGCACCATTATCAGCATCATGCTCCCAGATGCCAAGATGGACAAAGCTAGCAGGCTGCAGTCATCTTCCCCTTCCCTCCCAACGCTCCATTCAAGATGCAGACTAGTCAGGGTCAAAGATTGGCTCACATGCATCTTCAGTGATAATCCCCATAGCTACACCCAAAACTGAACACATGTTTCTTACATAAGATGCATCCCCTACCTTTTTGTTTTGGTTTGGTTTTTATAATATTGCCCAGATGAGTACATTTACATTAGGTAGTTTAAAATTGCAGCCTTTTTCTGGAGGCAGGATGGAAATGTGTATTCTAAGAATGCAAAAAAAAAATCTTTTGCCCAAGGAGAATCAGGGGAAAAAAAAAATCCAAACACAACAAACGGGAGGGGAGAACAAGTCAAACACAGAAAGGTGAATCGTGTCATCCATGTCTTGTGCAACAATTACAGATTAATCATTAGACAACATTTTTTTTTAATCCCAGCTGATTTCCTGAGCTGCACAAGAGTCTAGTACAAATAGATTCCACAGCAGCACACAGGTAACAGCAAGAGTGTCTTAAGGGTAGCTGTGGGTAAATAAATCTCTTTGTCTCCTATCAGGAAGAGAGAATAAAAGGTCTATGCAGTCCCCACAGTAACGCATCACACAAGGAAAGTGTTGCTCCTGGGCTGGAGAAGATGGAAGAAACTGTAGGGTCATCCCTCCCCCCATCCAGCCAAACCAGAGCCCAGCACCTGCAACAAAAAGTACTGCTCTGAGAACAGAAGAAGTAGACTTACTACCTTACAGAAAGATATTCCTTACCTGAAATCTTCCTTAGCCATTCAGACCATTTGGCACAGGCCAAAATTACTATATCTGTTTTTAAATATGCTCCCCTGAAACTATAGAATTATGTATTTGCTTGAAGTCCTTTCAAAACATCCTTCATAATGAAAAAAATACAGGGTTTTTCTTAGTTTAAATCAGAGTGTATGTCCTCCAAAGAGTTTTGGTTTGGGGTTTTTTTTTATAAAAGATAAGCACAGTTAACTACATGAAGTTTGAAGTAAGAACATTTTCATGGTTGGTATCAATTTTCAACTTTCTGCTTGTTATCAAAACAAATTTATATCTATAAAACAGTACAATAGCAAATGTCCTCAGTCTAAGACTACTTCTTCCAAGAGGAAGATCTGATTTGCTACTTCAGCTGCCTACCACTCTGGAGTGAGTTTTACAGCCACATCAGTTCCTCATTCTCACTGGCCACTCACCAGCATAAAGCGAGCGTGTTACAAGGGGAGATGGCAACACTGCTCACACAAGGTGACCTAAGCAGATCAGGAAACCAGACCCAACATCTCAAACCATCTGTTTTCTCTTTCACAGACCATCATTCCAAAATCCACAATCAATGCTTAGGCACCCTGAGCAAAAGGAACAATTCCATTAAACATATTCATTAAGATGATTTAGAAAAGCACGGTAAGGAATGTTGCTGAATTAATTTATATGAACACTTTACACCCTATTTCTTTCTAGGCAATTTTTGTGAGAGGCACAACACACTAGCAAAGATGCCATGCAAGACAAGGCAAGGACAAGAAAATAATGTAAGCCTGTATCTGGCTACCCAAGTGCAACATCAGCAGCAGAGCATACTTTTTATAAGACAAGAAGAAGTGGTTATTTTCCTAGCAGGTTTTTTTTTCAGACCTTTTTCAGGGACTTTTATTGATTATAACATCTTTCACATATCCCCACTGCCCAAGCTTGTTCCAAGCAGATGTGCACCTCAGTTTGAAAGCAGACCTCAAAGCGCAGAGTACAGCCCAGTCTGCACTGGGCAGGGAGAGAAATGTGGGGGGAAATCTCAGGCATTACAATAAGTTTTTTAAGGGAGAGAGAAAAAAAAACAACAACAAAGAAAGTCTGACTTGGGTTGATGCACATTTGTTACACCGGGAAGAAGCTGGCAATAAACAACTGTGCTAACCAATCTTTTAAGTCCAGAAAAACATGCACTGGGAGTACCAGCAGAATCTGTAGGCAACACACACAAGAGCAAAGAATGGATTAGTTGGAAGGAAACAGAAGCTTCAACTGGACTTTTTACTAGAAAAAACAAAAGGTCCAGTAAGCGAGCCAGATAATAATGCAGAATTTCCCCACTGGGACTGTGGCTGGCTGTAAATATTCTGTAACGAAAACAGAGGTAGGAAGCACACTTTGGAATATAAAGCTGTAACAAAATACAGTCAAAGGCCTTGAACAACCTCACTTAGGGAGGTCCTAAGCACATGCCTGACCCAAATGACATCCATCTCTTATACCAATCTCAATTACTCTATAATAACCCAGAAAACAGAAGCTAGAAATGAGGTTACTGTAATAGAAAAATATTCCAAGGGTTCGCTAACGATTAAATGTGACACAACTGATGCAAAAGATACCAGTCATGGTGTAAACAAAACAAATCAATTTCCTTTAATGTCTTCTCCACTGAGGACAACTTTCCAGAAAACTGCCTTAATTGCTGGACTGTCTCCGTTGTCACCCAGTTCAAGCCAGAGAAGCACTAATTCATCCCAGGTACAGAGACTGACAGCCACAACACCAACTGTGTGGCTGTTAAGAACTCCTCCTGACCTAAGTACTGCTGTACACCTAGTGGAAGGAAGATTCTGGATCACTCCCTTGATAGCAAAAGGAAGCTAGGTTCCTTTAAGGGATCTGCCCTTTTTTCTCCTCCTTTCCTTACTTCACAAGACATAATGTAAATATAGCTATTTGAGAATACAGGAATTTCACAGCACGGTGAGGCATGATTGATTTTCTTGCTTTTTGTAAGACACTCTATAAACTCCAGTGTATCATAATTCCAAACTTTGTAGCAAGTTTTACCCTTTTGTCTGTATTGACATTGCAGCTCTCCAGGACTACCCATCTTTCTCCTGACACACTGTACAACCAGGAATAAGCAGCTACCACCACACATCCTCATTTAGCATTCAAAAGTCTCTCCCTTAAGCCTTCAAAGATAAGGCTCTCTAGACACAAATCTCCAGACTGCAGACCCCAAAGTAAATAAGTGTTATTTCTAATCAACATAAACAAGTTAATTTGGAATCCAGGACTGCTCTTCCCCACTGAAGCCAATTCCTGTATGTGTTTCCATGGCTGTTGCTCAAAGTTTTAAAATAGCCCTCAGGTAGCACCTATTGATTTTACATTTTTTCCTAATCATGCCTCTCAGGTTAAAAAAAAAGCCCTTTTGACACCTGAAAATGTGTCTCTGCCTACAGAGAACTTCATGGGTACTAAAGACAACATGCAAAGAAAAAGAATTTCAAGCTTAAGTACCCAGTTAGGGCTGGAGTCAATCCATCCACGGCTACGACCCAGCACACAAGATTCCAAAGCACGGCTACGACCCCAGTGCACAAGCTCCCCAACAAGGACACAAGCCTCTTCACCTTCCTGAAGCATTTCAAAGTTTCCATAATACTACTGATTGCCTTCCTCAAATAACCCAGCTTTCACTAGGATTCTACTGCAATCTGTAAATCTGTCTGTGAACTGTGTACTCAGTCCAGTGTGGGTTTTACAGTAGCCATGAAGCTAGGACAAAGATGGGACCTGGTAGAGGACAGACGCAGCTACAGGTGCAGTGTGTTCCCAGGAACAGTAACTCTGGTAACCCAGCAGTTCCTTGAGCACAGACTTGGCTTTTTCATGCCATTCTCATACTCACTCCACAACTTCAGCAGGTGGAGGAGGGAACAAAACAGTCCAGGATGACTAAAATCGGTAAGTTTTGGTGACAATATTTGTAGTATCAAATATTCCACAGCTGTATTTGTAAAACCAACTGACCTGAAACAAAAAGTTTCCCCTTGTGAGTAAAGTAGGGAGCTGAATGCTGATCAATGCCTCCAGTCACTGTGTACTAGTTTTGGCTGGGGATGCAAAAAAGTTCAGAGGAGACGCAGACACGACAGCTGACCCCAGCTGACCAGAGGGATATTCCATACCACACGACATCAGGCTAGGGGGAAGGCCTGCTGCTGGGGACTGGCTGGGCATCACTCAGTTGGTGGTGAGGAACTGTTTTAATTTGCATCACTTGTCTGTCTTGAGTTTGATTTCTCTCTGTTATTTTCCTTTTCCTTACAAATCTTATTTTCTTAATAATTGAAATAAACTGTTACGGTTTCAACCGACAAGTTTTCTCACTTTTACCCTTCCAATTCTCTTCCCCCTATCCTGCTGGGGAAGGGCAAGCAGCTGTTTAGTGTTTCATTGCTTGATGGGGTTAAACAACACGCAGCTACTTCTACTGCACAGACACTGTTTGACCAAAGACCATCCTCACCTCTGCTTTGCCAAAGAGTGAGTTCCACAACTGCCCTTCCACAGACCCCAGAACGGTCATGTTCATAACTTTCAGCATGAGCACGTCTAGTCTTCATATTTAGCATTCAATACCTATTTTTAAGTGACACTGCATTATTCATTTCTTACTACTGAATAGTTTTGGACACCTGGTTCAACTTCGAAATGACTGCTATGCTTTATTTACTTTTTTCTTTCCCCTTCCTGAAAACAAATGCAAATAGGTCTCAGGTTTTCACAGCACTTGGCAGCATCCCTGGCATGGCAACAACCTCTCCTGTGCCTTCCTTCTCTTTTTTTAAAGTTTCAAATCTGAAGCACAGTTATCAGTTATCAAGTACTACACTGAATGGTAGAAAACTAAACCCAAGTCCCTTTAAGTTATCTATCAAAACTTACATTCCTCGTGACAGATAAGATGGCATCAGAACTACAAAACAATCTATTCAAAAATACTGAGTGTTATGGAGATAACCACAGCTTCAGCTTTTCAACCTAATTTTGCTAACGTCCGTTCTGCGATACTTGAGCTGTCACTTCATGCAGCCAGTGCAAACGTGTCTCTCAATCTCGGGCACGACTTGAAGATTAGCCTGGGGACAAGAGGGTAACAATGCACCTCTCTGCTTGGTATTAAAAAACACAAACAAACCTCATGGAAAAGAACTGCTCACAAATACAGATTTCCTAACTCAGCCTGGCCGAGCAAATGTTGCTGCTTTTCCCTTACACCTTCTCTTGCTAAAATTTGACATTATTTAATCCCTTATATTAAACAATCCCTACTCAAGTCCTATTCACCAGGTATCCCAAGTCACTCACCAACACCACAGGTTGTTTTTAGAGGCTCCACACACCCCAGAGTTTAAGACAGCAGCATCTGGAATGAAACAGGCTGAAGGCTCATTCTTTTTAAACAGTCAGGCAGGATATTCGGGTTTATAGAGCACTGAGAAATTTTGCAGCACATAGCAGCAAGAACTTTCTTGGGCTGCCACCTTGGTTCTCTGCACGTCACAATAACTTCCCTGTTTACCAAATTTCTGAGAAATAATACTTGACACTTCTGTAAAAATTTCTCAGGCGTTCATGACACTATAAAATTGAGTAATAATCACCAAAGAAAAATAAAAGGGGGTTCTGTGTGTGTTATCTACTATTATTTTATCAAGATGACCAATTGCATTCACATCACACTGAACCATATCCTGGCAAAACACAGCAGGTACTACAGAGAAGTCACAGATGTTTAGATGCTCCTTTTACCAAGCAACCGACAATCTCGGAATATCTCTGCGAGGGGCTTCAACCCGAGTCCTGCTGAGGCCGGTACCTCCCCCCCGGG
>VWZY01001639.1:293875-328521 GCA_013399075.1 Chloroceryle aenea
AACACCAGGCACCAGTACAGGTTAGGGGGTTTATCTGCTGGAAAGCAGCTCCACGGAGAAGGACCCTGGGAGTCCTGGTACAGCAATGTGCCCTTGGGGCCAGGAAGGCCAGGGGTCTCCTGGGGTGCATTAAGAAGAGTGTGGCCAGCAGGTCAAGGGAGGTTCTCCTCCCCCTCTGCTCTGCACTGGTGAGACCACATCTGGAGTATTGTGTCCAGGTCTGGTCTCCCCAGTTCAGGAGGGACAGGGAAGTACTAGAGTCCGATGGAGACTAGGAGGACAGTTAAGGGACTGGAACATGTCTCATACGAGGAAAGGCTGAGAGACCTGGGGCTGTTCAGCTTGGAGAAGACTGAGAGAGGATCTTACTAATGTTTACAAATATCTGAAGGGTGGGTGACAAGGGGGCAGTCTCTTTTCAGTTGTGCCCTGTGACAGGATGACAGTCAGTGGTCACAAACTGGAACACAGGAAGTTCTACCTCAACGTGAGGAAAAGCTTCTTTACTGTGAGGGTGACAGAGCCTGGACCAGGCTGCCCAGAGAGGTTGTGGAGTCTCCTTCCCCAGACACTTTCAAAACCCCTCTGGATCTGTTGCTGTGTGACCTGCCCTGGGTGACCCTGCTCTGGCAGGGGGGTTGAACTGGATGATCTCCAGAGGTCCCTTCCAGCCCTTTACATTCTATGATTCTATAATTCTATGGATTTTGTACTTTGGAATATGAGCTTTATCAACTGCACTCAAGCAGAATAATGGTGTAATATGCAGTTATTTGAAGAAAGCAAGTTAGTAAAGGGCAAATGTTTTTCCAGTAGTATTGACAAAGTCCTTATAACCTTTCACTAGATCACTGTAAGAAGCAATAAAAGCCCTCTGTAAGAATTAAATGCCTAAGTATTTTAACAGACTAGAAGTCCATGTTTTGGTTCTTTGTATTCTTGGTTTAAGGAATGGTCTGAACGGTGAGGGCCCTGTGAAACCTTGCCTGTGATTTTTCAGTATATGCAAATAGATGTGTATAAAGAGTCATTGTTCATTTTACTACTTCTATTGTTTATCATGGCTGGTTTTCCCATGAATGATAAAAGTTTTACTCCTCTGTATAATAACATGCCTTAATGCAGTCATTGTGTCATTGTGTTCTAGCCACTTAGCAGTTAGCACCCTCCTGGAGCAGTCTTAAGATTCTGTAAATCTGTACAGTCTGCACTTTATCTACTCTTGAGCATGATGTGGAAGAAGTCTCCTCCCTAGGTGAATTTGAAACTCCTCCAACCTGACAGCTGCTTACTCTCAGAGAATTTGTGTCCATTTATCTCGTGCTTATTTAAGCATTATCAAAATATATCTTGAGACTGTCTTTTATTTGAACCATGGATTCTCTCCTCCTTATGTATTTATACATGTGGCTTATTGGGGTGTCAGTGATAAGTACTTTTATGTATTAAAATTTGTCAAAATGGTGTATTTTTTATAATGAAGAAGGCATTGTGGTATAATCACCTCATTAACTGTAATGCATGGTGACATTGAATGACTGCAGTCATTAGGTTCTTGCAGATAGAAAAAGTTTTGCTTGTTTTGTTTTGGGTTTTGGTTTGTTTGGTTTCTTTAGCAGGGGAAAATTGAAAACATTGCACAATTGGATGGCAAGAAAAACAGTTCTAGAATCTGACACACGGGTGTGCACACCAACATTTTCATATTTTAATCCTGTAAATTATCTTTGTTTTATCACAAATATGTTGGTGGTTTTTTGTTTGTTCTGTTGTGGGTTTTTTTTATCTATTAATACTGTTTGTTGTAAGTGATATAATTAATTTTACCTGAAATCCAGAAACCTTATTTGGGGTGAACTTCAAACTTAAGTTCTTCTAGAGGCTTGTTTTAAATTTTTAGAAGTTTGGTTAACAGATCAGTGATTTTTTGGGGGGTTATTTTTTCTATTTATATTTTAATAGAAATAACCAATTTTGCTGTGGGATTTTCATGTTTTAAGTTATGTGATTTTGTTGATGGTAAATAGGGCAAATTCTTTCCTTGTAACTTCTTGCTGTCTCTACAGCAGTGTTTCCCCTAAACAGGAAAAAAAATACTGTGTTTTCTTGCTCAGCCTGTGACTTTTGTCTTTTTTTGCTGTGTTAATTACTACAACATCCTGGTAACTTTATGGAAACCTCATGGCAGCCTGCACCTGCATGCAAATCCTGCATGTCAGAGAAGCAGTAAAGATTAAGAGAGCAAGATTAAGAGAGGTGATACGGTGCCTTTTTTGTTTAAGTCATGAACTGGCTGCTTTTTTAATTATCTCCATCTTTTCTTAGCCTGGAGAACAGACACAGTATTCCTTTGGCTGAAGAATACTGATATTTACTGTTGAGAACAGCTAAGGATTCTGATGATAGAACTTTCTTCTAGACAAATACAATATTGTAGTGGTGAAAATGAGGTGTACTTAGGTAGGACACACGTAAATGAGCCACACCTCTGAGTTTCTTTGCACAGAGTGTTTAAAAGTTGTCCCTTTCTTAGGCTGCAAGTACAGCCTACAGAAGCTCATGATCAAAATTGTAAAACATTGGTGTATGAAGCAACAATATCCTTTTTGAATCTGTGATTAATGCTCAGTCTTATCACAGCTAGAGAATGGCCCTTCATCCTTCCCCCGTTGCCAAGTGACCCCAAGGTGTGACACACTGCCTACAAACCCAGGAACAGATTACAGTTCAAAGTGCTTTAAAAAGCAGTAACAGATTAGTTACAAAATAGGAACATACCCACAAATCAAACCTACTGCAGATTAAGCTTTGTGAGTTATTGAAGGCAACAAATGGTGAAAATCAAAGTAGGGCATGAATGTCAGGGGCTTCAGAGGAAGCAGGAGGAGTCAGGATGCTGAATGGGCACCTTGAGGGAAGAAGCTGGTGCCACCTCAGAGCCTGAAAGGACGTTGCATGTCTTGTAACTCACCTGGTCAAGGGATCACCTACCTGTGATCAGTGTCAGGTCCTGTGATGCCAGTGAAGAACTGTGTGCAGAAGGCTAAACCAGGATTCACTGCAGCTGTCTTAACCCACTCCAGAAGCGTGTTGTCCTGTGGTTCAGGAGTTAGTATTCAGAATTCATCCACCAGTCTTTCTAAAAATAGTTCAAGAACATAAAAAAGTCTTCTGTTTATTACCAGTTGGATTTTATACACACTGGATCTCATTTACAGGAGCATACTACTTTATTATGTTACCTTATCAAAGTGTGATCAGTAACTTTTCTGAACTGAATGGTTTGTTGCTGCAACCACGCCACACCTACTTCTCTTGCTGTTTAAAGAAAGTAGAAAGTCTTCTACTTCCCACCTCCATACCTTTACTAATGTGAGCAGAGGAGGAAGCATATCAGAAATTCAGTATGCAGCAGTAAAAGGGTTTTTTTCTTTTGTGCTTCCTGTAATTCAAAGGAGAAAATAAGTTGCTGCATATCCACTTAGCAATTAGAAAAAAAACCAGAAGGGATTAATTTTCTGATTAAACCTATGTTAGAATTCAGAGACTTTCTGCATTTCATACCATTTTAGGGAGCTTAGTGTAACTTCTTAGGACTTTTAAAACTGTGTTTTATGTATTTATTCTGCCAGGCAGAAGGGCTTCATGCATTTGTAATTGCTAGTAAGACAGGGTGAGTCAAAAGGTAAATGTGCAGGTTTTACCATCTGATGTAAACTACATCAAGCAGGTGTAGTTTATGTTTGTGACAAACAAGAGCAGCTCAGAGCCCTGCTAGCGATGCCTCTGTGTCTTGTGTTCTCATCTGCAACAGATCTGTCTGAGTATCTGCACGGGATACTGAAGAAGGCTTAAGCAAATAACTGCCTTCCAGCCCTCAGTCATGTTCTGTGGTCACTGGAATGAAAGTCTGTGTGCTTGTCATAATCAGTAAATTATGCCTAGTCAGTTAAAAGCTTCTCTGAAATCTTACTGATTATGACTTTCTTTGATGTGGTGCAACTCTGGAAGACACTGAAAACATATGGAAATATTGGCAGTGTGACCATGCCAGGTTACTGATTCCTTCAGCTACCTACCACTTGCTGTAATATGCATTACATCTCTGAAGTGTTTAGGTACAAATAGTCTTTGAACATATGGCAACTCTGAACTTTTTTTCTTTTCCTCAATATTCAGGAGGAAAATGGTGTAAAATACTAATGTAAATTAATTTTGTAATTAAATTGGCTTTTGTCTGCATCATCATGAGGAAATGTATTTGCCTGTGTTGCACAAGGGCAGTAGATGCATGCATCTGAAGCTGACAGAGACAAGATTAGCAAGGTTTCCTTATCAAGGGTCACTTGAGCATCTTAAGGCTTTTTCTCTCTGAGGTGATGGGTCTTATCAGTAGTGCTACCTTCCACCTTTATACTGCAGTATATTTATTTTTCAAATACAGTTTAATATCAATCACTGTAGGTAAATCAAACTCCACCAGATACCTTTCACATTCATTGGAAGCTTCTAGATGGCACCAAATCCTTAAGTAGATAAATGTTCCTGTCCAGATCCCTTGTGTCAGTGTTACAAGCTTCTGCCAGGCTTAAAGTGCATAAAAAAATTCTTGAAAGCACAAGCAGTTTTTTGGTAAATACTACTTACTTGTCTTTGAACTTGTCACTGGTTTAGGGGAAGTAAGTTCAATGTTTTTTAAAGCTATTTTATCCTGACAGGCTCTTTAATAAATACCTGTTACAATCTGATTTCAGCAGTGAAATCAGGACTGTTGGCCTGTTTTTTTGGGGGGGTGAGGAGGGCTGTGCTTTGTTGGGCTGTTGGTTGGTTGGTTTTTCCTCTGTTACTGTTATTGCAGAGGAGTTCATGTGTTGTGGATGTTTTTAGCTATCAAGTCAACTCAGCTGAGGATAGGGTAATGGGTTTGGGTTTTTCTGATCCAGACACACGAGTTCTCAGGTGAAGTAAAAGGATCATTTCTAAATGAGATTTGCCCTGAAAGACTTGGGATTGTATTTGGGTATCGATCTATTTTCCATACTCTGTAGAAAGATTAGGATGTCCCTTAGCAGGTTTGGGATTTTGTTTTGGTGTTTCTTTGCATTTTTTACATTTAAGGGAACAGCTGAAGTTTTATTGCTGGCATAGAATGGTTATAGAAAAGAAAAAAATCAGTCAGCTGGGCAAACGTGGCACATACTTATTTTTTTTAGCCAAGGCATTATAATGAGCACTTACTTGAATACCTCATGCTTCTCAAATCCTTACCTTCTGATGCTCTTTCATTATTCAGCAGAAAAGTTCTGCCTTTCTTTGTGGAGAAGAATAATTGGCTATCAATAGTAAGATCCACATGACAACTGAGATTTACTTTGGATTATTTTAGGTTAGCTTTACGTTCTCATTTTGATTATTTTGTGTTCAGGATGTGGAACATACTGTTATTTTTCAGTGAGTACACACAGGCTAATTAAGAGAATCTGGATGATGTATTGAGGATGTTGTGGAGACAGTAGTAAGAGAAATGGGTTTTGTTTGTTTGTTTTCTTAAAATTTGTTATTTATTATTTGTTTTTTTCTTTGAAAGATGGTTGACCCTACTCTAGCAGAAATGGGAAGGAATCTGAATGAAGCAATGAAGATGCTAGAAGACAATCAAAGGTATGAGCAAAGGATGACAATTAAAAAACCAGTTGTTTGTGCTAAGGAATGATTATTACTGTCACTGTCATTAAGCAGGGAAGAAATTTTCCTAGTAGTTTGAGGTCATATTGTCATTCTGAAGCTTATACCTGCACAAATCACCCTTGTTTCTCAAATGATGGGATTTTAAAAATAGACGTACATATTTTTATGCATGTTCCATAATATTCAGAGGAATTCTGTTATTTCAGAGGTTAGATCTTTTTTTCTTATTGCTGTGCAAGTAACTTTTAATTCCTATGTGTATGAAAATCTTCTCTGAGTTTGACATTTTCTCTTAAAGAACTAAAAACCCAATACTTAGGAATTCTTTAATTCAGACTGTGCTAAACTTTTGTATTGGTCTTACCTGATTATTATTTGCTAAACTGCTGTCAGAGAAATAGATTGAACATAGGTCAGTATGTATTTCTGCAAGTCAAAGCCAACTATATTTGATGTTCTAAAGCACAAGCTAAATACATAGCTTGTTCTTGTGTCTTTAACTTAGAAAAGCAGAGGAGGAAAACGAAAAGAAATATGCACGGAAGGATATTCCTGGGCCCCTCCAAGGCAGGTAGGCAACAACAATTCTTGGATAATGCTTTTTACTTTTCATAATCTGTGAAATACATGTAACATTTTTGTTTTACAAGCAACTTTTGTGTTGGGAACATTTGCCAGGATAGGCATTGTATCAACTTTTTCCATACTCACGTGGGGAAGCAAAAAAATACTGTCATCATACAAACTATTTCCATACTCATGTCAAAAAAGTGGAACAAAGATTACTTACTCTTGGTGACTGAAATGTTGAACTGTTGGAATCTATGTATGGCTGCTTACAGCTGTGATTGAGACAAAGTAAATACAGATAAACTTGTACTATAGCATAAAGTTTCAATAAAACAACCAGATAAAAAAATAACTGAGACTGATAGGGTAGAAAACATTAAAACATACCAAAACCCCAAACCAAAATCAAAACAAACAAACAAAAAATCCCCCCTTTTCAGCACAACTGTCATAACATTTTATGGAGCTCTTGGCATAAGGCAGGTAAGAGCATTGTACCTGGAAATAGCATGGTAAATATCATGTCAGAAGTTTAATACAGATTTTGTGTGCAAGAAAATGATATTTGTAAGTAATGAAGAGATTTCATGAGTTTGTGAGCAGAATGAGATTACTTTGCTGTGTATCACTAAGCCAGTAAATGTTATCAATGCAAATTTTTCAGTCCACATTTTCAGATTTCAGTCATTTCTTTTTCTGTGAGCCTGAGTTTATGCTTAGTGATTTATCCTCCTGTAATTAAGTAGAAGTTTGAATTACTTGATTCAGCTGCCTCATCCTCAGAATCTGTTTTTCTAAGAGCAAGAAATGTGGTTTTTTTTGTTGCTGCACTCAGCAGTCTGTTAAAGTGCAGTGGTGTTGTCATGCTGTAGCGTGCAGGATCCCAAATGCTCTCTTTGCTAGATGCTGCTACTTCACTACTTCACCTTTTTTTGATGTGTTTATTGTTTTTTTCCTTCCCTGTACACCAGTGGACAGGATATGGTGAGCATACTTCAGTTAGTTCAAAACCTAATGCATGGAGAGGAGGAAGAGGAAATTTCCCAAGCCTACCGGTAAAGCCAATCTGAATGAATTTCTGTGGAATGTATCTGATTTTGTTGTTTTCTGATTGTTATAGAACTTACACAATGAAGTATTTAGAAGTGTAACAACAGTGTGCCACCATGTGACTTTTTAAAGGCAACTTACATTATAAAGTGAACAGGAATAGTGCATTAGGCTTGGATTCCTTAAAATTATAATGCTTTCATTAATAATTACTAAATTAAGTTATGCAAGGGAATTTTCTCTGATGTGACAGCTCATTTTGTTTTCTATTTTCCAAAAGTTGTTTTAAGACTGAGTCTTACAGAACTTTGAGTACTTTTTTATTTATTTATTTACCACCTGTCACTGCAGATTTTAAAGAAAAAAAGGTACTTTTTTCCCATTTTTCTGTAAAATGGAAGTAATACTAACCAATCTGCAGAGCATACTGAACACTAACATTTGAAAAACAGTTTGGAGATTAAAAAGCCAAAAAGAAAATTCAAAAAAAACCCCAAACAAACTAATGAAAACTATTCCTCTAAAGATATTAATGTGTCCTGAGTTTTCTCTGCGTGAGGAGAAGGTAATGTGTTTAATGCACCTTAAAAGTGCCAGTGCAGACAAGGTGGTTAGTCCAGCTCTTGCTGGCTGATTGTCTAAAAAAGAAACAGAGGTGTTATTGTAAGCAGCTAGGCCAAGGGAAGTTCTTTTGTCTGCAGTGGCATTTTAGTATGCAATGTGCACTGGCTGGAGGTTGACTGGGGTACACTCTACTTCTCTCTGCCAAATACTTAAAACTGTACTTCAACAAATTCTGCCCCTCTACAGTGAAAAGATGCAAACCTAATATTACTGTAATGTTCATGACTTGTATTTAGTTGTCAGTTACTCTGTTCTGGCTTGCAGACTTCAAAATGTTGGTGAACAGGGTCACATGGCTCTATTGGGACATAGTTTGGCTGCTTATATATCAGTGCTGGACAGGGAAAGACTAAGAAAACTTACCACAAGGATCCTTTCTGATACTACTCTCTGGCTCTGCAGGCTTTTCAGGTGAGTTACTGTGATTCAGTTTTGACTAGAGAGTCATAATTGTTTCAAAATACATCTGTCTGGGCTGAGGATGTCAACAAAAGAAAGCACGGTGCCACTGTGCCAAACCACTGGGCTGGAAGGGATCTTAAAGATCATCAAGTTCCAATTCTGCTGCCATGGCAGGGATACCTTCCACTAGACCAGGTTGCTCAAGGCTCCATCCAGCCCGGATTTGAACACATCATGTGATGGAGCATCCACAACTTCCCTGGGCAACCTGTTCCAGTATCTCAGCACCCTCAGAATGAAGAGTTTCTTATTTCCAATCTAAATCTACACTTTTCTGGTTTCAAACCATTGCCCCTTGTCCTATCACTACAGGCCTCAAACCATTGCCCCTTGTCCTATCACTACAGGCCTCAAACCATTGCCCCTTGTCCTATCACTACAGGCCTTTCTACAAAGTCCCTCACCAGCTTCCTTGTAGCCCCCTTCAGATACTGGTAGGCCACTATGTTTTCCCAGAGCCTTCTCTCCTCCAGGTTGAACAAGCCCAACTCACTCTGCCTGACCTCTTAGGGAGGTGCTGCAGCCCCCTGACCATCTTTGTAGCCCTCCTTTGCATTCACTCCGACAGATCTATGTCCTTGTTGTTGTTTTGTTTCATATCTTGTTCAATAGACAATTTATTGTCTGTTGTCTAAAAGATGTTGAAAGCTTGTGCAGTGAGGAAATTGGAGAAGTTGCAGGTAATCCAGCTATTTTGACAACTTTCAGCCTGCCTCATCGAAGTTTCCTTCTGCTCTGCTTTGTCCTGGGAAAATGGAAGAGTTTATTTATCTTTTTCTTCTTGCTGGTCAGTGTTATTTTAGTCCCTAAACTGGCTATTGCTTTTGTTGTTCATATTTACTTGGCTTTTCTTGCAGGTATGAAAATGGATCAGCGTATTATCATGAAGATGATCGTGAAGGTCTCCTGAAAATCTGTAGACTTGTTATTCACACACGCTATGAAGATTATACAACAGAAGGATTTAAAGTGCTCTATGCTAAGCAGCCTGTCATATACATTAGTTCTGCAGCTAGAACAGCCTTGGGCCAAGATCTCTGCAATGAGGTAAAGTGAATCAGTTGGGGTTTTAGCTGCAAATAGAACCTACCTGGCTTCATATCACCTACTTGAAATTTAGATTTAAAAAATATATTCAGACTTTTCCTGCAAGAGACTGGTACTTCCCTTGTAGGCTGGTACACTACAAGCAGCAACCTTGTAAATTTGTTGGGGCCAGTGAAAGCTTTCCTTTAGATGTGTGTGTCTCTCCTTAACTTCCACTGTTCAAATCAAAGCTTCCTTGAGATTTTTCCCAGTGGTAGGTGGTATGTTGACTGACTATATGTATGCCCAGGCAAGCTGAGCAGGCTCTCTCTGCAGCTCTCCTGTTCCTCCCACATTCCTTGTCTTTTCCTTTCTGTGGACATAGTAGATTTTTATAGTTTATAAAATTATGTATGTTTCTAAGACTTAGAATGCTGTGTCTTGAAGGTGAAACACAGGATAAATAGGGGTGCTTGAAGAATGAGGAGAAGAATGGCCTCAAAAAAGTGTGATTTTAGGAAAAGCAAAACTTTGTTGACTTGAAAACTATCTTACTTTTTCCTCATGGTAGAAACAACAGCAATGTGACAGCAACAGAGGAGGGTGCAGGGGCTGTGGAACTGTACTTTGATGCCAGCCAGATACCTGCAAGCTAGTAATACACAAATGTTACACAGTGTGTGGCTATTGCCTTCTCAATTGTGATTTCCAACGTAATTACAAAGCATAGGCAAAGGAAGCAATGTCCTTATTTGGGGTAACCTCAGTATCTGTAGTGGACCATACATTTAAATTAATAAAACAATTTGTCTGGAAAAAAATACTTCCAGGTTGCATTTACAGTTTGTGTTTTGCAGCAGTGTACAGTGGGATTAAGATAAATTTTCAGAGTATTTCCAGTGAGAAGATCCTATGTGCTAACTTGTTTGTTTTCAAATGAGTGATTGTGTCTAGATTGCATTGTGCTTTACAGAAGCTGGTGAAAAAGACCTGAGCCCAAACACATTGGATTTGTGAACACTGAGCTATTGCAGAATTTTACTGAAGGGTGGCCCTCACCAGCATGAGTAGTCAGCTGAGCTGTATAATCAAAACAGGCAGATTGCTCTCTGCTCCTGAATAAGGTGACTCTGAACCTCCAGGGAAACATGGTCCCTGAAGAAAGAACATTTGCTTATAGGATGTGTTAATTGTAGGGATGACCAAGAAAAAGAGGATTGAGTTTAGGCTGTTGCAGAGGGCACAGCTGTCTGAGAAAAACTGAATGCAGTTGACATGCTAACCAAAAGTTGACTTCTTTTTTTCAATTTCCTCTCTGCTTTCTTTTCTCTACTAATAATCTGATAGCAAGCTTTAGTAGGAAACTTACTTTATAATGTAGTATCCAGCTTTTAATTGTCATGTTTGCTATTTTTTTGTGTCACTGTGTATTTCTGCAAACACTTCAGATGTCTCAGTTGTTGAAATTCCATCATTTTTGTTGCAGCTGGGGCTGCCCCTTTCTTGCATGTGCCGTGTGCCTTGCAACACTATGTTTGGATCTCAGCACCAAATGGTAAGCTTGTTTTCCTTCAGAGCTTTTTTGTTTAGTTTCATTTTCCTTTTCTTTGAAAAGCCTCATAACTGTCAAGTGTGTTGTTAGGAAAAGCTTATTAATGTACTTACTTTTCCAACCTTGAAGTCTTCTGTGTTACAGCTGCAGAAATCTTAACACTGAAATCTTCTAAAAAACTAGCAGCTTGTGTCTTGGTCCTGTCATTTGCAAGGTATTCTTAGTGGCATACTAAGGTGCTTTCTGGTCTAAGATGTCTAGAATACATGTAGTCAGATGTACACTTACAGACTACATGATTTACTTGTGTTGTCTTTTACACACATGCTTTATCTGGCCTTCAGGTTATTTAACCTTTGAGAAGAAACTGCAAGCCACAGACATAAAGAATGTCTTCCAGAACTTCAGAATCCTGTCTGTTTTCTCTCCTAATGCATTTCCTTAGTTCAGCAGAAACATTTATTGCTTGACAAACATATTTATAAATATTTTTATTATTATTATTGGTAACAGGATGTTGCTTTGTTGGACAGAGTGATTAAAGATGATATTGAGTCTGGAAAACTGCCCTTGTTGCTTGTAGCCAATGCTGGTAAGTGCTATGGACAAACCAAAAATGCACACTTCCATGAATATGTATAAAATCCAAATTAAAATATCTTTTCTTAAACACCTTAGTGGTTGCTTATCAGAAAATATCAGGAAGTAGCTTAATGACCACAAAATAATTACTTGACTAGAGGCATTTTTATTTAACTGCTTTACAGGTTGATGGTACTGCTTATGTCATCAATGTATTAACATGAGTAGAACAAATCTCTTGTGAGTGCAACTCTCTTGTTGAAAATCAGTTTCACAGTAACACTTCAGAACTTTTTGATGGACATGATGTCAACTTCAGCTTTAGAAATCATTTTTTTTCTAGTTAATTAAAGAGGACTGCTCATGAACAAAACGTGGTTGAAGTATGAATGGGTGTTACTGTTGTTACCTTGAACTTGGAAAAATATCTGAGGTGGTTTAGTTTCTTTTAGTTGAGGTCATACTCTGTACATATTAAAAATGTCTGCATTTCTTATCTGAGGCTAAGTCCTGTAGTGCCTAGGCCATCTAATTTTCTAAGTATTTTTAACATACACTGATGAGCAAAATAAGTTTGTTTGGGTTTTTTTGACAATTCCAGTCGCTCCTAAGTGACGATGAACCAGATACAAATATTGTTGTCTTAAACATCCTGTTTCCTGCTCTTGTGTGACTTTTTTGACAAGAGCACAAGAAGTCCTTTTATGTGGAGTCCTGCTTTGCATGCTTATCCTTTGTCATTGCCTTGTTTCCTTTTCAACAAAGGGACACCAGGTGCTGGGCACACGGATAAAATTGGCCGCCTGAAGGAACTTTGTGAGCAGTATAATATGTGGCTCCATATAGAAGGGTATGAAACTTGACATTTATTTCTGTACAACTATTAATTGAAAAGTCCAATGAACAGCACATAATTTTACAGCTGTCCAGCTAGTAGAGAGCCATAGAACCATCTTTATTTTTCTCATATCAAGCATTTTCTATAGCTATTTTATATATACAAGAATAATTGATTGCAGTGGTTGTTTCAGTGCAGGGTAGTGGTTACTTTTACTTGGATGGTAATATTATCAGGCCTTGCTTTAAAGAGCAAAAAAGCCTTAGAGGACAAGTCAGGGGAGACATTAGACAGTGATTTTTGAGAAAGGAGGATGAAATGAGTGTTAAAGAAGTAACACTTCAGTGAAAGTTGTCAAGAAAACTGGTTGCTGCAGGTGCAGTGTAACTGGGAGGAAAATTAAACCAAGAGGAAAGAAATTCCAAGAACTTAGACAATATTAATAAAGACTCCAGTGCTCTAAGATTATTTTTTTTGGAGCATGGAGTAGAGACTCTGTTTCTTCTTGTATACTGTTATATTTGCATGCTGCTTATTTCTGATACCAAATTTCTGCTGAATTATGGGTAAGACTTTAGAGGCTGATTTCCCCAAAGGGTGGAGTGAAACATTTTTAGACTGAAATGCATTTTTCCTTTAAGGCTTTCTGCCGTGGAATACTAAATAGCAACATCTACTGCAGTATTAACAAAAATATATGAACAAAAATTACTTCCCTTTACGCATCAACATGGAACATTTAAACTGAAGATTAAAATGTTGACTCCTAATACATATTTAGTATGTGCTAAAACCACTTTCTTTTTCTAGCGTGAATTTGGCAACTTTGGCTTTGGGTTATGTCTCCTCTTCTGTGCTGGTATGTTTTGCTATATCTAGAAACAAAATGTGCTCTAGATTTTAAGGTCTTGATCTAGTCAAAATATATATGGCTTATATTCTCCTTATTGTAATAAACTTCAGGCTGCTACTAAATGTGACAGCATGACTCTTACCCTGGGTTCCTGGCTGGGCCTCCCAGCTGTGCCTACAGTGACACTCTACAGACACGAGGATCCATCCTTGGTATGTTCAGCTTCTCACTCAGTATTCTCAAGATCTTGAAACTTTAATTTTGGTCATGGTGTAGTGACTCATTCTTTATAAGCATCTAAATTATAGTTGGAAAAAGCTCCCCTATTCAAGCTGTGACGTACTCCATAAGCTGGCAAAAAATGAAGAGAGGTTAATAACAGTTTCTTTATTGTTTGTTTTCCTTTTTAGTCCTTAGCAGCTGGGCTGACATCGAGTCAGCCTGTAGAGAAGCTCCGTGCTCTTCCACTGTGGCTCTCCTTGCAGTACTTGGGCCATGATGGGATTGTGGAGAGGATAAAGCATGCCTCAAAACTAGTAAGCAACAGCTTGTTGACATCTTGTTTATGGATACTTTGCTTCCTTGACTCTGGGTTGGAGACTGTTCTTAAGAACCCTCACCAGCTGATTTAACAGTTTGAGTCTCCAAGCAGAAACAAAGTTCAGATAGCACAGGGGATGCCAAGATGAGTATGGCAGAACACCAGTATGCTTAGGAGTGTTTCTGTGACAGCTGTTAATACCTCTCTTGGATTATTTTGATGCACTGTAGAAGAATCACCTAAGAATACTGTAGCTATTGACAGTGTAACATATTTGTTCATATTGTGTTACAAACAAATTACAGAAATGGGATGAAGTGTTTTGGGGAGGGATGTAGTTTTACTATTAGATCATGTATTTTATTAGGGTTTTTTTAATGAGAAATACTTCATATTTGTTATTTCTAAATAGTGAAGTTTGTTAATTTTCTATTTTAACTCTTTTGTTTGAAAGATGTTCAGAGAAAGACTCCCATATTTTCCTACTCACCATTGTATTGATTGAGGTAGTAGTAAATTATAAGGGCCTGACAAAAAGGACTTCATAGCATCCCTTCAGACACAGTGGCAAGTGCCCTGGGTTTGAAGTTGAGCCCTTACCCTGTAAAAAATAAGGAGCAATATAATAATTGTGTTAGTTAAAAAATGTATGAGTTTATACGTAAACCCTTTTTCCTTAGAGGTACATCCTTGGCACACAATTCAAAGAAGGGTGAAGTGGAAAGCACCTCTACTGGTTAGTGAAGAAGCTATTGGCACAAAAGACCCAAAAGAGTGACAAAGTATCATTGGACATTAAGATTTTGTGGCATCTAAGATTGATCTTAGCTTTTGTAATAGCCTATAAATAGTCTTAAACCACAGTGTAAGAATTTCTGTTCTGAGGGAAATCATTTGGAAAGCCATCACAACCAGTTGCTGTAGTAGCTTTGAGAAAATGGACAGTTCTTCTACACACCGTGCTTCAGTTAGTCAAGGGTGTTGTAGTAGCTCTGGAACTTTGTCAGCAAATTCACCAAGACTTTCTTTTAATGAAAATCACTTTGCAGCCAGCATTTTACTAAAACCAGAAAATCTTTTTCTACTGAGTTCTAAATCTGCACATAAGAACTGGATGAATCTTTGACGTATCATAGGGGCTTGTTCAGAAATTTAAATCATCACTACTGTAATTTCTTAGTTTTCAGAATAGTTTTCAACTTCTAAACTGTGCTTGTCTCTCTATTTTGTTTCCCTTCTGCTGTGGTCTTTTAGAGTCAAAGGTTGCTGGAGAACCTGAAGAGCCTGGATTACATTAAAACTTCGGTACGGTCTACATTTAATGCTTTGGTTGTATAGCTTAGTCTTTGCTTGGTAAAACCATAAGAATAACTTTGAAGTAATATTTTTCCAGTATTTCTTTTAATCATAGCCACTGTTTTGAAGATGCTTGTTATCTTTCAAAATAAGTTCTGGTGCTCAGTTAAATTATGTGGCTTGGTTATGTGCAACAAATATTGTATTTGTTCCTTTACTGTGTACTCATGTGCTCAGTGCAGCTGACAGAACAACATCCAGGAATTGTTTCCAGAGCTGGATTTAATTCCATTTAAGAAATTATTGGTTGCTGGATTTAATTCCATTTAAGAAATTATTGGTTCAGTAATACCAGTTTCCATAAGTTGCTCCAATATATTCTGGCTGCACCTTACCCTCCTGTTGAGATGCTATTGTGAACCCCATGAAATTATTATTACCCCATGAAATTATTATTACCCCATGAAATTATTATACCCCATGATATTATTTATCCCAGCTCAGGTTTTTACACCAGTAAGTTTGGCCATGGTGTTTTGTCATGGTGGTTTGGAATTACACCTAATTCCAAACTCAGTTTCTTTGAGTTGTTCCATTTTACAGGGCTTGGTGGTTTTATTCCCCTTCCACCCCAATTTTAATTGACACTTGATGTATAGAAAATATAATTAGCTTCAGTTTTCTGGGGCAGTAGATAATTCACAGTTTATTCTGAGTGACAACAACCGTTTTTATGTAAAAATTGTTTTTCCAAGGGTATTACTGGCCTTGAACTTGAAGAACTTGAAGTTTCTTGTAGCACTTCCCTCTTCCACCTGAATCTTGCATTTTTAGGACTGTGAAACGTAGCTTCAGATTGCCTCCAGAAGTTGTCCAATCCATTTCTCTTATCCCCAAAGCATGATCAAAGATAATCTTGTTATTGTTGCTGGAACTTTCTTGGTGTTCTCTGGGGACTGTGCTGATCTGCTGGAGGTTCTGCAAAGGGACAGGCTGATCCATGGGCCCACAGTAACTGTATGAGTTCCAGCAGGGCCAAGTGTTGGGTCTTGCATTTTGATCAGAGCAACCCCGGGCAATGCTACAAGCTTAGGGAAGAGTGGCTTGAAAGCTGGATGGCAGAAAAGGCCCTTGGTGTATTGATTGACATGCAGCTGAACAGGAGCCAGCAGTGTGCCCAAGAAGGCCACCAGCATCCTGGCCTGGATCAGGAACAGTGTGCCCAGCAGGAGTAGGGAGGTGATCCTGCCCCTGTTCTTGGCACTGGTGAGGCCCCTCCTCTAGTGCTGTGTGCAGCTTTGGGCACCTCAGTAAAAAAGGACATTTTGGTGCTGGAGAAGGTCCAGAGGAGGGCAGCAAGGTTGATGAAGGGTTTAGAAAGCACACCCTATGAGGAGTGACTGAGGGAGCTGGTGCTGTTCAGTCTGGGGAAGAGGAGGCTGAGGGGAGACCTTGTTCCTTTCTCCAAATACCTGAGGTTGTAGTGAGAGCAGGGTTGGTCTCTTCTCACTGACAGGACAAGGAGAAATGGCCTCAAGTTGTGCCAGGGGTATATATCAGGAAAATCTTCATTACAGAAAGGGTGGTTGGGCACTGGAACAGGCTCCCCAGGGAAGTGGTTGAGTCACCATACCTGAATGTGCTTTAAAAGTTCTGTGATTCTGGGGTGATTTTAAAGAAAATTTATAAAATATTAATATCTGAAAATACTTAAAGCTAAACAAATGATTTCATGCTATATATTTGCTACATAGTGCCCAAATTTTACTTATGCATACCTTAAGTCAGTACAATCCTCCTTTAACTGAATAATGATTTACCTTCTTTCATTTACTTACACTCCTAGAGTTAACTGTCACACTGAGAGTGTGAACATTGCTGCTGCTGTCAAGATCATCCTCGTTGGTCAGCAGTCTGAGGAATTACAGACAGTGTTAAATCTTTAAAGAAAATATGTGACAATATATCTAATTTGTGGGGGTTTTTTTTGCTGTTTTTTTTTAAGGTTGAAGATGAGCTGAGTTCACCTGTGGTGGTTTTCAAGTTCTCCTGGGAATGTTCAAATAGTGGTATGTGATTCACAAAATAAAAAACCCCTCTCTCTCTGTTTTTTTTTCTTTTTAACTACTAATTTTTAAAATTAATTCAGTGAGGTAGATTTTATATAGAGCACTTCTCTTGGGTAACACACTTTCAAAAGGTTGTGAACGTTGATCATGGTCTAGCAATGGGATCCATACCTGAGAGATTCTTTTTTTTGGATAGACTGCAGTTTTAAATTTTCAGAACAAGTCATTTTCTACCTTCTAGTAACCATTAAAAGTTTATTAGAAAGTAACTGAATGCATAAAACTGCATTACTACATTACCTAGGAAATTTAATTCTTTTATCTGAATTTTACATTGCCTTTTGTTTAACTAAGTAAATAAAAATCCACTCCTGTGATTCTTGTATCTTTGGATTCAGATCCAGCTTCACATGCTGTGCAGGCCTCAGCTACTCAGCACCTCCTGTTGAGGAACAAAAGACACATTTCTGACACTTTCAATCAGTGGGTAAGAACACACACTTTTTTCTCTTCAGGAAAAAAGAAGTCTCAGTGGAATGCTTCCAGGGGTTCATCAGTGATGATAAAACCTTTGTTAGACTAGTTTGATAGTTATTCTGGGTCTGATACCCTTTGTAAAACTAGTGGGTGTTTTGGATTAAGACAAATTTTCTCTTAAGCAAAGCTGCTTTCAGATTTCAGTACTGGTTCCAGTTCATCAGTGAGCTGGATGGAAGGACAGAGTGCACCCTCAGCAGCTTTGCTGATGATACAGGACTGGGAGGAGTGGCTGGTGCACCAGAAGGCTGTGCTGCCATCCAGTGAGGGCTGGAGAGCTGGGCAAAGGGGAACCTAAGGCAGTTCAACAAGGATAAGTGTAGATTCCTACACTTGGGGAGGAATAACACCAGGCACTGGTACAGGTTAGGGGCTGACCTGATGGAAAGCAGCTCCCTAAAAAGGACCTTGGAGTCCAGGTGAACAAGAAGTTACCTGTGGGACAGCAATGTGCTCTGGGGGCCAGGAAGGCCAATGGGCTCCTGGGGAGCATTAAGAAGAGTGTGGCCAGCAGGTCAAGGGAGGTTCTCCTCCCCCTCTGCTCTGCACTGGTGAGACCACATCTGGAGTATTGTGTCCAGGTCTGGTCTCCCCAGTTCAAGGGGCACTGGGAATGCTAATATATATATTAGTACACATATATTTATCATACCTCTCATCAGATCACCAGCAAGCTAAAGTATTTTATTACAAGAAGTGATTTTGAGAAATACAGAAGAGTGTGTTTAGTTGTGTGGTGCTCTTGACCTGTGGGAAGTCAGCAGCCAGAGGTGGTCATGCTCTGGACCTTTCTTTAACTGTCCCTTCAGCTAGGAGAGCAGTTGGCCCAGCTGGTTCCTGCAAGTGGAGTTGATGTGGTAGAACTGGAAGACGAAGGCACGTGTGTGCGTTTCAGCCCACTGATGACTTCTGCAGGTAACACTCAACTCTGCCACTTGTAAAAACTGGGGTTTGCTGTAGAGTCACACAAAAATCTCCTGGGGTAAAAGCAGATACTCTCAAGAGCTCTAGTATATTCTCTTACGGTGAGGATTTTCATACAGACATAACGATTTCAGCTTCATCATTCTGCTGTGCTTTGGCAGTGGGTGCATAAGTGATACCTCAGTCCTTGTGTGTGACTTTGCCTCATTACCTCTGAAGACAACGACTTCTACTGATTAATTTTTTAAATTCAGGAAAGTTAGGAAAAACACGAAGAGAAGACCTTTGTTTTTAACAGTTAGAAAAGAAATACAAGGGATAAATCATCCTTACTGTTCCTTCTTCCAGCTGCTTAACACGAGATTCTTGATGTTGCTACACAGGTGTTTCAACACTGAAATGGTGCTTATGCTCAAAATGCAACTGCTTAACTAGAAGAATTCTGTACTAAAACCCTAGGATATTCTATAGTTACTGATGGGAAGGGGAAATAAAAGTCTCTTTTGGAAAGTGTCTTAAATTTCCTGTTTAGGCCAGCACCATTACTTACTTTGTTTAGGACAGACTTGTCAGGTGGACAGCACAACTTGCAGGGGCTCTGGGTTATACATTTATTAGCCTTTTAGGTTGTGGGGGTTGAGTGGCTTAGGCTATCAAAACCCCTGATGTTGATGTGGGAGGATCCTGGTGTACACAGAAAACAAAGATAAAATTACTTGGCGATGCTGTTAGGTTTTGGTTGTTCTCTTTTAAACCAGCAGAGAAGCTCATTCATGAGCTGTTTGGTATGGGGAAGAGGAATGTTTTTTGCTCTAGCTACTGATGTAATGAAGAAGGTTATTGTCCTTATGAGTTTGTAACAGCAGAAAATACCTTTTATTAGCTTTTTTGTTATTAAATCCTTAGCTCTCTCCATTTTTATGTATCAGTGGGAAGATAACTGAAGAAAAAACCCACCCAGATCCAGACTTTTCAATTCTATCTGTAAATTGTATTTATGATTGACATAACCTGTAAAGAAGCCACTCTAATTCAGACATCTGTGTGATGCATGTTCACTTCTATCATACAATAACACATCAGCTCTTTAGTTTTAGGAACTGAAATACAAGATGTTGATCAGCTAGTAGACTGCTTAAAAATGAAGATACCAGTGTTGACAAGCACACTGCAACTGCGAGAGGAATTTGAGCAAGAAGTGAGAAGAACAGTAGGCCTGTTGTATATTGAAGATCTTAGCTGGCCAGGATTAGGTGTTCTCAGGTAAATTTTTCAGTATTTTCTTTGTTATCTATCTGGATAGACTGTGCACTAACAGAGGGGAATACATGGTCTCTGCAGCTGAGATTTGCATGTATTGTTTGATTATTATCATCTGGCTTTGCACCCAGCTGAAGCTTTTTGAGTGCTTTTAAAAAAGTACCTTTTTAAGGTTTATTGTTTTAAAGAAGCTGGAGAGCTGTTGTAGCAAAATTAGAGCAACAGTTCCAGTATTGGTGGCAGTGTGTAGATCTGCAAGATGGATGTTAACACTCAAGTACATCATACTGTATTTACCCAAGCAAAACTTAATTTATTTTCTCTTCAATGTGATTCACTTCTATACTGAGTACCACTTCAAAAGACCCTTCAGGTGTCTGTCCTGATCCTGTACAGTCTGTGGGAAGGATTCTGCAGGGTCAAACCAAATGAAGTATAGCCAGTACATTACCTAGCAGTCTGCTGTGTTCAGTTCAGGTGCAGCAGCAAGCTTACCCCACCCCAAATCTCTTCATTACAAAGACAACAAACTCACTGAGCTGCAATGTTCTGAGATTTTGGGTTCGTAAAATACAGAAGTTTGTAGAAAGATGCTTAATGGGTGTGTATATATTATGTACTGTAAAGTGAAATCACTGTCTTCTGGCTTGGTTTGAAGATACAACTCTCACAGTGATGGGAAGAATGATGACAAGCAAGAAAAAGAACTAGAAAAAATCAATAAAGAACTTCTGAAAAAATTAAATGAACTGGAGTCGGATCTCACTTTTTCTTTGGGTAACTGCACTGTTTAAAACCCTTTCTGTTTAAGCTGGTAGTTGTTTTACTGGCTGTTTACAATGGTTCCATAGATTGTTTGTACATAGGTCATTATAATGGGAAATTACACTGCTGTGTATGGCTTTGTTGTGGAAACATCTGTACCTTTGTTTCCTCCTCACCTCTCTTTCTGCTGGTGAATGCTCATCGGGGTGAGCAAAGGTCACTGCTCTCAGAAATATTGCTAAACCTGACTTAAGAGCAACCAGACCAAAAAGGGTTTGGCTTTTTCCTTGTCAGAAAGAATAAAAGTTGCAGTTTTCCTTTGTAATTTAAGCCTTTAATCTAGGGAAAAGCAGATCTCATCCAAAACCCACTGACCAGTTCACAGCTTTCTGTGCCTAGATTAACAGCTTCAGGTGGTTTTCCTGAGAAGTAGCAGCACTTTCTCCATTATAGCTGAAATAATATTTCCTTACTCAGAACTCTGATCTTTTTTCTAGGCAGCTTTCAAAAATTAAGCACCCTAGAACTGTGGAACCAAGTAACCTGTAAATGGCAGGAAGTAACAAGTTTGAAGCATGTTCAACACTGATAGTTATTGTACTACTCCTTTGCTGGATAAAGTATCCACATCTTTTGTCTTCTTTAGATGTTAATTTCTTTTCTCTATTTGAAAACTCACAGAACTGAGTTTTTTTAGTCTGCAGAATTTATCTCTGCAGATACTGCCCTTAATTACTGCAGTGTGTGTGTTTCTGTATTAGGATTTCCATATTCACAAGCACAAGTGAATGCTTTTTTGTACCTCACGCAGCTTTGATTCTCCCTGTGCTCCACAGGTCCAGAGTTTGGAGGGCAGAAGAACTGTGTTTATATTGGCATGGTAACTGAGGATCTGGATGTGGCGGAGTTAGTAGAAACTATTGCAGCAACAGGCAGAGAAATTGAAGAAAATTCAAGAGTATGTATTAATAAATCACAGAATGTTTCAGCACCTTTTTCATTTCTTCCATATTGGCTTGAGGATGGGGGTTTGTTCTGCATGAAAGTTAAAATTGCACTTGCCTGCAACAAGCTGTAGTAATTACTGGGGAAGTATAATCTGGCTCCACAGAAGGAGAACTTCTGTTCCAGGATTATTGGATTCTGAGAATGTCCTGATTTATGTTCAGCATCCTGCATTCAGCAGTGCTAATGAAAAATTGAATAGTACTGAAATAGGCTCATTTGATCACTAAATTTTAAGCTATCAAAAAACCTACCCCCAAAACAAGAAAAGGGAAGTTGGGGGCTGAGTGAGCTGGTGTTTCTCATCACTGTTGGACATCATGGGATTGGGATCTATACCAGATGTAAGATAAGACTGTGTCCTCATATGTGTGAAAAAATTTAAATTGGTGGCTTAAGAATGGAAATTACAAATTCCCTGTTGAGATAATGTACTGATGATGCAACTCCTTTTTTAAAAGCATTTACCTGATCAGAGTTCTCCAGGTGTTCTCTAAAGTAGAATTGCTATATGATTTGCATCACAAATGAGCATCTGTCCTTTCATTCCTTTGGTCTTGGGTGTTTTAATTTCCTCACCTGAAAAACAAAGAGAACTTCAGAAGTCCTCTGTCTGTTTCTGCCCATGGGAATGTGTTGATTTTGGCAATAAATTTTTTTCTAGCATTTTTTCTGGAGATACTCTGCCCAATCCCCACTCCCTCTGCTGCTTTGAGGATGAGATGAAAGATGGTTTGCCTCTTTATTAACTGTTAAAGTTGAGACATTAGGAACCACGTGTTGGAGTATGGGACACTTTGATCCTGCAGCTTCTTCTAGGAAGGAACAGAGAGTAGCAGAGAACTCAGAAAGGTGTAGTCCTTGGAACCAGTCACAATAAATCTGTGGTGCTGAAAGGATCTTAGCCATTTGATCAGGTCTAGGAGAATGACACTTGCATCATACAGCTAAGTGATGTCTGGTGCCAGGGTAAAGCTTTTTTTTTTTTTAAAACCCAAATCCTTAGGACACAGAGAGAAGCATGTTAAAAGGCAGAACCAGGATTTAAGACCAACATCTTGACTGGAGCAGAAAACACACAGGTCCTTCCACGTACTCTTAAGTGCAATCCAGTTGCACTCCCTTCTGCAGTCAGTACAAAGGGGTTTGTAGTTTGCTGTGCTGGTCTTGCCTCTCCCCAGGGAAAAGGAACAGTTGCCTCTTTTTCCTTTATCAACTGACAGTGACCCAAATTTCTGGAACTTTGGAGGAAGTGCTTGTCATCCATGCCTCATGCAATACTAAAATCCATATGAAGTTATGGAAGTTGGCATTTGTCTTGCACAAGACAAAAGCATGGCTTTGTTTCCTCCTCTCTCGGGTTTGTGCATCTATTGCCCCAGCTGTCCCAGGAAGCTGCTTGTCCTTTGCAGTACAAAACATCACTGATGCTGGCAGAGGACACCCCAGGGACCAGACTGGCAGTCATCTCTTGTATTCGACAAACAAAGTCAGACCTAGCCTGATACAAACCTGGTTAGACTTACTGTGAGGCTGGAGTATGTCCTGGGTACTTCTAGAAACCAAAGTGTACTCCTACAAACCTAAAAATCCTTCCCAGTCATACTCAGCACCAGATAAACCCTTATGTGCTGAGCAGATCTTTGAGGAATTTGGGTCACATGCTCGTTTCTAATTAAAATATGAGGCATTCCTGTTTCAAGTGATGTTCTCTCCTCTGGGTGGATCTTCTCAAAATCCTGCAGTCAGCCTGTATTTAAGCCCAAATAACATACATAATTTGTTTTTTATTAGCTGCTGGAAAACATGACTGAAGTTGTTAGAAAAGGGATACAGGAAGCACAACTTCAGCTTCAGAAAGCAAACGAAGAACGACTTCTGGAAGAGGTAAGGCTATAAACATTTGTTATCTCAGTAACTTGAAATAACTGTCCCCACAGCAGTAGCTTGTTCACCAGCCAGTGTGTGTTTACTTCACAGGGACTGCTGCGACAAATTCCTGTAGTAGGCTCTGTGCTGAACTGGTTTTCTCCATTCCAAGCCTCACTAAAGGGAAGAACATTTAATTTAACAGCAGGTAGGACTCGGTGCACCTGCAGCCATGTTAGGCTCTTGTTAGAACTGTTGCCAAAGTTATACTAACGTTGGAACATACTTGTAGTTGATAGCAAGGGACATAATCCACCCTCGGGGTGTAAAAGAACATTCTCTTCCCTATCACTGTAATACCCAGTAAGACAATCTTCTGACTTGTACAGTTCACACTTTGCTCTGACCTGCAGAGTCATTAGAAAAGCTTTATTAGACATTAGCATTTCTCAGTGGAGGACTCATTCCTCTGGCTTTTGCTACACATGCTGCCCAAGTCTGGTGTTTCTTTTGTGTTTATCAACATATAAAAGCTAGGAGGGTGGCTCAAGCCTTAAGAGTGTTGCTCCCCTGTGTATGTGCACGTGTAGCCTCTTAAATGTGCTTGCAAGTGCAGCTCGTGCTGGGCTGTGCACTGGAGCTTGGTGTCTGTGGCTGAAATCCCCCCTGGCCATTGCCACACTGATGAAGTACTTCATGCACGTGAAGTAGTGTCTGGCAGGGACAAGCTCAAACTAGCTGAGGCCTAACGTCAGCTTGGCCTTGGAAGAGGTGGTAAGGAATAGAAGATTACAGTGTAAAAGACTTTTTTTATATTGTTTTATTTTTATATTTGTAATTCACGTCTGTTGATGTGTAAAGAACCATCCATAGCTTTTACATCCCTAAGACCAATCTACTAACATAATACTTTTTGAAGTATTAAATCTTCACTGTAAAAGTGGTGGCAGTCTTAAGAGTCCTGAACTTGGCAAAGTGTCTCGGACCAAGAACAAGAGCTCTGCTGCCTGTGCGTCTGTACAGGGGGAGGAAGATTTTCTGCTGTATTTGGGATCTTTCATTCCACTCCTTGATGCACCAGCTGGAAAGTTCTTATGGCAGGGATCAGCAAGGCTTCCTTGGGAGTACTTACCCCCTTGTAGCTACGTACGCCTTCCAAGAGCGCTGCGCCGTAGCTTCAGCTGGGAATTTGTCAAGCACCCCGTGGAGAAGGGAAGGAAGTAGCAGCACTGAGAAGTGAGTGTGAGGGGAAACTTGACACATCTTTGCAAGTGCCAGCACTCGTGTCCCCAGGTACTCAGAAGTGGGTTACCATCAAGTGGCAGCTTCAACTCAACCTAGCACGTACAGTTTCAGGAGTGTGTATTAAAAATAAGATTTTTCTGTACCTTATAAATGCAGATGAACAGAAAATTGTCTAGTTCATGCTACATTCAACTGGATTACTTTTTTTTTTTAACCTGCAGGCTCTCTAGAATCCACAGAATCCACCTACGTATCAAAAGCCCAGGGAACGGGCACGACTCCACCACCAACTCCTACTTCCAGCCTTGCAAAGCAAAGGCTTCCTGGTGAGTGTCCACGTCTTCGTTTTATTTCTAGAACTTGCTAAACCATCCTGCTCTGTCAGCTGCATGACACAGGAAGACCCACGTGGTCTTCCATAACATGTGGAACTTGAGCTTATCTTCTAGTGCCTTAAGTCCACCTTAAAAACCTTAATTTAAACATGGAATGGAACACCACTGCAATCTATTTTCTCCCCAGGAATTCTTCCTGGGACTAGAGGAAGTTGTTATCCCGTTAACGGACAACTGCCTGTGAAGGCTGGAATCTTCCACTAGAATATTATGAGGCTATTGAGTATAAAAGCCAAACGTTTGATTTGAAATAAAAGCCTAAATGATGCAAAATAACATATTTGAGGAAGTGCCTTTCTGTTGCTAACTAATGTTGTGTGGACAAAGTCAAGGGTGAGGATCTGTCGAATCCGTGGCACTTCCTGCGTAGCTGGAGTAGTGATGTTGATTGACTGGCAGGAGAACCACCAGTTCAGCTCACCTCTTCAGTTCGTTGGCTTCCAGCCTGCAACTTGCAGTGCAAGATTTTGCTCCAGAACACAGCACTGTGCATCTTGTTTTGCAGCTGATTTGAACAGATTCTGTGTACACAGGGCAGTTGCCAGGTGCTCTGCCTTGCACACCTGTCTAACTACAGGAACACGGGTCTGCATTTAGGGTACAGGGCAGCACCCAAAGAAAATCTATTTCTTTGCAGCTGTCAAATTCAGATACTTTCTTTGAAACGTCACTTCTGTGTACCACATTGCACATTTGCTGCCTTCACTGGTACAGTCTCCTTCAAATGCTTTACAGGTCAGAAAATTTTTAAAAGGTCTCTAAGAAGTTCTGATGGATTCAGTGAGACCAGTTCAGTCAGCCACTGCGATGACCTGGAGAGGGTGGATCAGAGACCCCCAGCTCTACCCTGTGGCCAAGAGCAAGGACAAATAGAGGAGCACGAGGAGGTGGCACAGACAACGACGACGAACACTGAGGACATTCAAAGTGACAAATCACCACATGACTGCACAGAGGTGGAGGAACAAGGAAGTCAAAGATAAAATCAAGACTTCAACAAGATCCATTTCAGACCTTGCAGAGGAAACCTGTGCTCTTGGAGGCAGGGTATTAATGATGCATTTAAGATGTGAACAGTGCCACACACTAGTACAGTAATAACTACTGTAAATTTTTAACTGGGATTTTGCACAATGTTTCCCCCCCATGGGGCAGAGATCTGTCTCTTATTTTACACTTGTTACAGTTGCTTTAATCCTCTACATGGCATTATCACCAAAGTACTAGTGGAATTAAGTGCTCGTAAAGTTTTGTAAAAGCAACTGGCAGTTGCCCTTACTGTAGAAATCTGAGCATGATGATAGTTTCCTAACCAATCACCTATACACAAGATTAACAATACAACTGCACCTAATAATTGTAAAATTACCTTTATACACAACAAAAAATTCAACTGCCAATTGTTCACCTTTTTAATATTTAAAAATCAGTTTAACTTCTCCTGCAAAGCATCTGCCTAAGTCACACTAGCTCCATTTTGCTTCTGTTTCTCACCTAGCGAAGTTGCCAAGCAGTTGTGGTAGGGTGAGCATTAGGAATGGACGCCTGCGTACACGAGTCACTGACCCCTACTTTGCCATCACCTTTCTTCCCTGCTGCTCGAAGATGTGCCCCACTCAGCTGAGGCCTCAGCACAGTGGTGTCTAAGGGCCTGATTCCTCAGCCTGTCAGACAGAGCTGGTTCCTCTGCATGCTGAACGGCTTCCCACCAGTGCCGGTGGAGGAATCCCCACCGCCCCATTCTGTTCCTTTGCACGGCCTTTAGGAACCAAATACCGTCAAACACCTTCATGTAGTGGAACCGATTTCCCTCTGTTGGGTATTTTTATACATAGGTGTAGTAAAGCTTGAGAAACCATACATTCGTGAGAGGTTCAGCACGTTTTATGAATGGCAGTGACTTACCTATGGTAGGAAATGTACAGATGCTAAGTGACATTTACACTACGGATTTACACTACAACCCACCTTCAGTGTCTGGGACTACTCAAAGCTTTGGGTGAATCAAAAGGTAAGGTGTAGGAGTCTCATGTTCGTGCCCCACCTGAATATTCTGGGTCACTTTGCTGCCAATTTTCAGAGCCTTTTGTGGAAGGGTATCTGATCCTGGGGAATACCATCCCATCCTGCTAGAACTGGACACCAGTACCGTATCTTGCTTTTGCTTCATCTCTTTTCCTTTTATTGGTTTGTGGTTGTTTGGTTTTTTATCTTCTCCCCCAAAGACTGAAATTAACACTGTAACAGTTGTAGTGGTAGCAGGACTTGATAATCTGAAAAATCTGGGGTTTTTGAATTGTACTGCCACCTGATTTGACTTTCAGCTTCTAGATCCTGTGGGGCCAGGACAAGGTTAATTTTGCTGTTGGGGTAGTTTGTATAAATCAGAGTGCAATTTTTCCTGAAGTGCAAAACCAGTTGACTGGTCTTCCTTATTGGTTTCTTTGGTGCAATGAAGTATGTTACTAAGAGTAACTCGGTGGTGATAAAGCTATTGCCACAAAGATTAATTTTTAATGTTTTTATATTTGGAAGCATTAAAACGAGTAGTTTTGTTGGAATGGGCTTCATTCTTTAGATACTATCTGAATGTTTCAATAAAGACTCTTCAAATTATTACTCTTGAGTGAAGTTATTCTTGAAGGACACTTCCCTACATTTCAGCACACTTCATGGGGGTCCAACTTTCTGTCACTTTGTGTGGCACAATTTTCTAAGTGCACACCCATGAAATGAGTTCCCTCACTCTCTCCACCCCCCTGCTCTTTGCGCCGATCAGATGACTGCACTGGAGCAACAGAACCTAAACCAAGCCCCGTCCTTCCTTCCACTTCCTTCAGTAGCAGGGATTCCTACATAAGTAATGCAGAACAAGTTACTTCTGTCAAAATATTTTATTTTGGAAAGTGCAGGAGCAATGGTATTTGTGACCAGAAGTACACTTTTTGCAATAAACTGCTCTTCTCACGAGACCAGACTTCCCTAAAGCAGTTGTGGTGTTGGTTCCAGGTTAGATCTTGTCGGAACAAACCTGTTCCCACAACCCTTCTTCATTTTTTTTGTAGATACGAGGTTTCCTGTCAGGAAACAGGGAGCGAGATGGAAAGGGATGTTCCTTCAGAAATGTTAATGTAGATCTAATGTGGGAAACAAAGTGGGGGGGCTCAGCCAGGGGCGACGTGGAAAGATTCTGAAAAAAAAAGATGGTAGCAAGAGCTGCTTGACATTCAGAATACAAAGCTCTCCATTTTTCTGCCTTTTAATAAGACTATTCCCACCCTCAGCAGAGTTTTGACAGAGCATACCCCGCTCTCTACTAGGCTAGAAGGAAAACAGAAGTCATTTTCAGGTACCTGTAAAATCTGCTGATCGTCCTGTTCCAACCAGAAATCCACATGCGGGAAAGGCCTCCAGAAGTAAGGCCCAATATGCAGCTGTTCCGCCTTCGTGTCGTAAACGTTAGTGAGCTGTAACAACAGGGAGTAAGGGTTAGACAGCTGACCCGGGTGAGAGACAGCAAATTCATCTCTAAGGCCTTAGGCTTCAGCTTCTGTCTTAGACATCCTACTGCTCAGCCCCACCTTGTTCCTGCTGCATTAAAATTAACCAGTTACTCTGACAAACGAGACATTAAACGGTAACAACAAACCTAGAACTGAAAGGGACTGCCAGGATTATGGCCATCACCTGAATCTCTTTACTCGAGTTCTCCTGGTGAAGGCTCAACTCTTAACGGCACGTGCAAGAGCTGGACTGCCAAGGCAGGGCTTGCCCTTGCAGAGTGGTTTCATGCCCACTGTTACTCTTGGCCTCTGTTCTTCCACCTTTCCCATTTGTTTTGTTACTGACTTAACAATACCAAAGTATTTTCTCCCCAAACTTTTGGCATTTCATTGCCTGTAACTGGTATCGCTTTCTGGCAAAAATACCTTTTTTTTCCCTTTTATTTTTACTCACTGTTGCTCCAGTTAAGACATGGGCTGAACGCAAATCCTCATCTGGCCCTTTTTCTGGGAAGGTTGCAGGGAAAATCTCTGCTGTTTTAACATTCACGGCTTGTGGGAAGTAGAGTTTGAATACAGAAATAATTAATTCTTACAGACCATTTGTTTAATATCACCCCGTTACCAACACAATTATGCTGCAGAACCCATCAAATGCTGTTCATGTATTTCTCACTCTCACAGACTCCTGAGCCTGTGAGAGCATATTTCTACTTAATTTGCTCTGGCAGCATTTCAGTATTTCAGAAGAACATTTTGAGAGAGACAAACTAATTAGAAAAAGCACAGAATGAACAGTGAAAAGAAGGCTGAATTCTAACCCCAAAGATAAGTACAGTGGCTCAGTGCTGACAAAATCATTCAGTAGTTACATGAAAAAAATCTGCTTGCATTTGTCCATAGCCAGTGCCAAGTGTGCATCTACCCAGCTGTGGTACCAGAAAAAAGCTTCCATTTCTACCTCTGCCTCCAACAGCAGCACTCAGTTTTCAGAACAGGCTGTACCTGGTCATTAAAAGCAGTCCATTTACTATTGGAAGCTGAAAAGCAATCCAGTTACAAAAAAATAACTGAATTCCAATTTAACTCACCTATTCCATAAATGATTGGAAAGTGGGTATCCTTTTCTTCTCTGTCATTTAATTCTGCAAGGAAAAAAGTCAAACTCACAGAGCTTTGGATTTTTTTCTGAGCAGCTTTCATTCATTCAGTTGTGTATTATCAGAGAAGAACAGATGTGGTGTTGCATAAAGACAGAACAAGAACAAGGAAGCCTAGAGGAACTATAGAAAAGTGGCACAGTAATAGTCACTCTACTCCAGGCCCCAAATGTGTTCATCTAGCAGCGTGGCCAGCTCCAGCCAACTGCTGCTGCACCTTCTGCATGGGCAATTTACAGGTGAAAGCAACAAAAACCCACGGTACAAAACTACCACGATACCAAAGTCACCAACAGAACTTTGCATGAAATGCAAAGATGATGGAAACAGAACCTGAACGTGATACAAGGAAATTACTTCTTCCTTTATGTGACATCACACACTGTGAACTTACCAAATGAGTTTACGCCTTTACTCAACACCTGCAGGGCAGCAGGTCAAAGGTCTCTGAATGCCCTTATCAACTGCCTCTTTAGCTAGGCACAGAGCCTCTTTTCACAGGGCAAAGGCAGTCACAATCACAGGTAGTTCTACTGTCAGCTGCCTTTCAGCAGCACTGGGCAAGGAGATGCCTCCCTGCGCTGTCTGCCTGACACCAGCCACACACAACCAGCAATACAACTGACGGTTACAGAGGGCTGGGCTTGCACTGCTCCTGTTTACAGTGCAGATCAAAAAGCCATGCACGAAAAGACCCCTGCCCTCTGAATTCAGTGGCTAAAGGTACTTTGAAAACCAAAGAAATCCTTTCTTACCCGTTACGCAGAAAGTCACTAAATGAACGTCATCCGGCTGGAGATGGAATGCTCCTACAGCAAGGACAGCAGCAATATGTAAGCCTGCTGCAAAGCAGGGGCTGTTTTCTAGGCGAGGGGGCATTAACCAGTGCTGTGAGTGCACTGCAGAGGAGGAGGGCAGACACCTAATGCGCTAGATAAGGCAACAGAGAGCGTTTTGCAGATCTGCTTCAAATTACTGTTTGTAAAATCAAATCACAGCTACCAAACGTAACAGTAATTTACAGAGTGTAGGCAGGTGTAACAGCAAAAGCATGCTATAAAGTGGTTTGCCACTTACTCCTTTTATTGACACTGGTTTAGCTCTGGCATCGCATCAGCTCTGCTGTAATTCACTACACATTTAGCAGCTTATATTTAAATAAATATACATTTCCTAGAATGCATATTGAGCAAACCCATCTTTCATTAGCTGTAAATGAATTCTGCTTTGCACCATCCCACACAATAGAAAAAACCCAACTTTTTTGGCAGTTGTAATAGCAATACAGCATTACTGTTTCCAATTGTAACTGGATGTGTGGAAGATACATCAGAAGGTTGAAAAGAAATGAATTAACACAAATTCTTTATTCTGTACAGAACTCTGGTACAATATAAAATGCAGGTAACAGGAATCCCTTGGTGTGACGGCCATGAGGGTGCTTCCCAGGACCATCACCAGTTCTGTTTTCCTCTTTGATTATCCCATTGCCCACCCCCTCCTGCCAATCCTGACGTCCCCATCCCTGCCCCCTCCCCCTTCCAATGAGGCCAGGACCTCTCCACCCTCAGAAAGTGCTCAGCACAAGCAAGAGCACTTAGAGGTGAGCAGGTACTTTACATGTCCAAGTTGTTTGTAAAGCACTGCGATCACTCCTCTGAGCTGTAGACTTCATACACAGACATAACATCTTTCTTTAACCAATTCCAAACAGTAATCACATTTTACCTCATCACATTAAGGTATGCAATGAATAGTAACCAATGGGGTCACCCACACTTATAGATTTAGACAGTGACAACACTTGACCAAGATCACGTAGTATAGCGGCAGCAGACCCAGGAATGAAGCCCTAGAATACAAGCCAGGAAGAAATAACAAGTTTAGACCCTCCACCCCACCCCTGGCCACAAGTGAGCCTCAGGAGTCCAACCCCTCTCCACACCAAGTTCTCCAGCAGTGAAAACACCCTTCAAAACAAATCCAGGTTTCTGTCCATTAAGTGACAGGGTACTCAGATTGAAAACAAACTTCTCCCAGATCCAGTCAGAACTGTATTTTTTTGGACATGAAAGTAGAAAAAAAAAGTGAACTTACTAAGAAGCTGATTAGTAAGTTTTTGTGATAACTGCCTATCATCATTGAAACCTCCAACTAGGTGCAGTTCCAGCCTAACAGAGATGGAATAACAGGAAACATCAATTAAAAAGACATCCCAAAGTCAACAGCTTTACAAAATAAGCCCCAGCCCCAAGTGAAAAGCAATCGTTCGAGAAGCCTCACTTGTTAAAGTCACATGCATCCATCTGCTTTGCATTACATAGCAAGTTATGACACTTCCATTCCAAACACCTGAGGGATCACCCAAGAAACAGCACAAACTAAGAACTTGGATAGAATTACGTGCATGTAATGGCTCTTAAAGCCAGGGGCCAGCACCCCTGGTTTAGACTGAGCTTAGTAACTATCTTTCAGCTCCCAATAAAGGGTTAATTAAACATGAAGATGTTTGTTCCTGTGACCTCACAACTATTTTGGAGCATACAGCAGGGTTCTTCTCGGAGAAGTGTCTACATAAAGGCAAATCCTGAGAAATCAGGAGATTGTAGAGACTGTATCTTCTAAGTTCATTGGGTTTTTGTTCTTGCCAAACCACAGGGCCAAAAAATCTCCACACCCAGAAAGAACCTTGTTTGATAAATTCTAGTTTAGAGTTTTGATAAGTTAACTGGGAAACAGCAAACACAAAACTTCACAATGCCATTTTACAGAGACACTATTTAGAAGAGAACCAAGCTTTAAGCCACTGCTAAAAATGCCCTCAAAAACGTTGTCTAGGAGATTGCTTTCAATCTACGTGTAGTTCCTGATCAGGAGATCTTTCCTGCACAATCACCGTGTTGGAACCCCATAAAAATCACATTCCCCACCTTACAAACTGCAGTAACCTCTGTGAAAAGCAGTACACAAGAAGTGAGAGCAGAGCTGACCTTCCATATCCTGTGGTGTCAGAGAAAGATTTTACTGAACTCATGATGAGCGACACCTCAGCTTCCGTGTCTGATCCATCACAGTGTGTCAAGCAGGTAGCTCCACTACCTGAGGAAGACACAAGAAGACAGTTTAATTAATGACATTGTTGGAGGCTGTTATGCTACCATAATTGATATATGTAACAGTTTACTCAGTGTAAGAGCTACCACCTCACTGCCTCAGGACAGCAGCCTCCAGCAGAACATACTAGTGACTGACTAAGGCAATAACCCCTTCGCGTGCCCCATTATAACATGAGCAGGAAATCATATTAAGGTACAAGAGTAACAAGGACCAGGCAACATCTCCAATATCAGAAGCCCCATCAAGACTTTTCTGCAAGTTCTAACTCTGTTATTACCAAACCCTGCAGGCCCCAAACTGCTGAACACAGGCAAGGTCTGCAACAGCCACCACCACTCACAACGGGAGCAGATCAAGTTCAGCATCTGCTCACTGAGCAACCAGCTCACGGAACCTCTGAAACAGGACTAATTAACTCTTTCAGTAAGTCATTCAGTTACTGAAATACGTGACTTTTGGATATAGATAAACATAACTGCAGTTTATTAATGCAACATAAAGCAATACAGATTCACTGCTTCAGGGGTGCAGCTTTTGAGCATCCTGTAAAGATACCTGTGTGTCGGAGCACAACTATGTGGCAGGTAGTTGCATCATCTGACCCAAGAATGGAGACAGAACCTATTTTAAAGGAGAAAAACATCATAAAAACTCAACTTTCACAACCAGTGCTTTAGTAGAAGAAAAAATTATTATGTTCCTACACACCATCTTTAGGGGTAGTCACTGCAAACTCTCTCTGCTGGACATATAGAAGACCTTTGGGTTCCACAATTTGAGCAGGCTGACTTCTCAGAAGTTTTGCCTTTTCCTAAAGACAAACAATAACAGTGACTACAGTGTCTGAATTCTGAGGTGTATCCGTCAGTTGATAAAAACATCACCTCTAAAAAGTGAGGCGACCCAGGACAGAGAAAAACGCTTATTTTGTAGTATGGAGTATTCTGAATTTTGAGGATTTTTTGCTTTCCTGCCATTGATTGAGCTCACTGTTAAATCCCATCATTCCACAGACACACAGAACCCTTTCCCTGCTTTACAGATGATAACGTGGCACTACGACAAAAAGCAGTAGGACTTAGTGAAAATTATATTAGACAGCAAAAAACCTGATCTCAGAAGTTAATCAGGACAGCAAACTTGAAATGTAAAAGTTTCAGTCTTCTACTGCCACAATCCAGCAGATTTATTTAGTGCTTACAACGCTGAAAACCCAGATTCCTGGGCTGTCACTGCTTCAAGTGCTCTGTCACAGACCTGCTGGGTAGGCAGTGAATTTCCATCCTGGGGCTCAAAACACATTTTGCAATTTCACCAAATCTGTGCCGGGTATCTCACAAGCTCTATTTCTATAAAGAAGCATTTTCTGATGACAGATCTTCCCAAACAACTCCGCTCAACGCTTCCTGGGTCAGAGTCCACCGTTTCGATTACATTTTCATACTCAAAAGGAGGTTAATGCTCTCCTAAATGGTACTGTCTTCGCCTTGATCACCATTTTTTATTTCACACAGAAAGGTGCAGCCTAGCCCGGCGCAGCCGGGCCAAAGAACCCACCAGCCGACCGCTCTCCGCCCCAGAGAATTTACCCGAGATCCCTCCGGGGACATCAATTTTACTGACACCCAGTCCACCCGCGTCCCTTCATTGTCGCGGTGCGGGGAATGCAGCGGTGCCGGGTCGCCCCTGCGCGTGACCGCCCCGCTCGCCCGGGC
>VWZY01001639.1:329919-344254 GCA_013399075.1 Chloroceryle aenea
GTTTGTGGTGGGGAGACCCCCGTGTTCTCCAGCTCTGAATAAACAACCTGCTGTACAACAGTCCTGGTTGTGGGGTCTGATTACAGCAAGTCACACGGCACGTTTTTTTACATCACACTTCACATCACTTCCATCTTTTTCACTTCAGTGAGATGTGGAAGTGCGTGGCTCACACACCTGGTACTACAACTGGGAAAGTTTTACACTGAATAGACTCTGTGGCTGAACATGATGCTAAAGACATTAACAGTGAAGGAACAGAAAAAAAGAACTTTCAAAGGCTGTTAGCTGAGAAGGGCTCTTCCATGCCAGGAGACAATGTAATTATTTCAGATGGAAATGTACTGTTTATTACTCAGGAGCAACAGCAAAGAGGACTAAAATTAAAGACAAGAACTGGCCCGATGAACAGATCCATTGATGCATTTTTCAGTATTACCCTCAAAGCTCATTTTTGCAGTCTGTCAGAACAACATCCCATCTCTGAGATGTTAGACTACAGGGAGTTCCTTAATTACATACAGAGATGTGTTTTTTTCAAAGGTGCAAGAAATGCATCAACCTTTATTAGCTCTGAATAAAAATGTCTTGAAAGCCTCCACCTTCAGATTCTAAAGAGGGGCAAATAAGAGTTTATTCCCAAAGACACAATTTTACAACTACACTCTTACAGAAATAACTTTTTTTCCCCTTACTGTTTATAGTCTTACTCAAAGCTGAAAGCCAGCAACAATGGAAAGACAACGAAATCTTGGACAGAGAAACTCTACGCTGACAGATGGACAACACAATGACACCAGTGACACCATCACTTCCTTTCTAGAAGGGTAGATTTTTTTTATATATTTTCAGCATACATAGATATACTTCAAATCCTGAAAATAAATACCTGTCTCAGAGTGCTTACAAGCACCACAGAGAAAACTATCTACAAATCATACATTCAGCTACTCCATCCTTCTCAATCCTTCCCACAACTGTCACTTTTACAAGTCTGAACTGTCATGGCTGGGAAAGTTGTGTGTAAGCTACATGTTTAAGGACTGAAATGCTTATTGTCCTGGTTTGGGTGAAAACAGGACTAATTCTGTTCAGAGATTTTACTTTTCAGTTCAGTACTTCTAATTAACAGCACTTTCTGAAGTTAGAAGCTGAACACACATTCCACTATCAAGTGGTTTTACCAAATAATGTTCTACAGATAGGAAAAGCTTAAGAGATGTGTGCAAAAGAATCACTGTCAGACTCGGTTCACGGCTTCCCTACTGTGGCATCACACCACTACTGAAATGAAACCAACCCAACACCGGCCATCAGAGTACAGTCTGAATATCAACAGTGGAATGCTGGTCCTCACACAAATCAGTAGGAAGAAAGACCAGGATTTCACCCCGATATAGAAAACCTTGTAGATAAAAATTAGTAAACAAAGCTTTTGAGAGTCAGGAAAAAATATAAAAAAATTATTCTGTCATAAAAACCATTTCAATGTGAAATTTGTAAACGATCTCCCTATTTATTCTCTTAGCTTTTCTAGCAACATATGACTATCATAACATACCTGTAGAAATTTGATGATTAAGAAACAATAATTTTCTCTTTAATGTAGTTACTTAAACATTTGCCAGTTTGGTAAGTTGAGCTAAAGTCTCCTGATAGGGAAAAAAGTTCCACACAGTTTTCAACACAATTTTCTCCGTGTCACTGAGGGTACGGCACGTAACAGTCTGGAGGGGAGCCAATGCTGCTCACTGGGCTCTGGATATTTGACTCGTAAGAATTTGGAGCAATTCCAACCACACCATCATTTTGAGGAGTTTCCCCTTTCAAAAAGTCATCATCTTCATCTTCAGAAGTACCCTGCATAAATTCAAAAGGATCTGTGAGAGAAGGAAGATACTCCAGGACTCTATTAGGATTTGACAGGAGTAATGAATGCTGAGACTATAAAGGGTATTCCTAAAATGAATTCTGAACGGTTATAGTAATTAAATCTGCTCATGAAAATGCTACAGGAAAGTTTATAAAGTTACCAGTTAACAAAGCTATTATACTAATGAAGTATTTTGGAATGTTGTCACAGGAAAGAAAGAAAACTACGCCATCTGAAAGACTTAAAATCTGGCATGGGACAGACATTGTGCAAGAAGGCAAACTGGCTAAGCAGGAGCTTTAGAAGGATGTAATTCAGGATTTGGGATGTGCTACAATTGTCATGACTCGTCAGAAAGGCAACAGAATTTGATGTATTTTCATTTTGAAATATGGGAACTGAATCATATCTACAAAGCATTAGCATGTCCATGTTCTGAGAGTGTTTGTCAGTGCTCACAGAGGCCCCGTGCTGCCAAACTAACTGCTCTGCAGAGGAGGGGAAAAGTCTCCTCAAAGGAAGGACGGATCCATCCCTGAAGCTTCCTAACTTCAACCACATCTTCCCCTAAGTGTTTAGTGTACTCACATCCCGCAACAGCAGCAGCTGATAGAGATCTGGAAAAAGCTGCACTGATTTTTACCAGAAAAGATTACCTTTTCAATGGGTTTCTTCAGATTCTCAAGATCTTCAGCACTCAGCTCTTCCCAAAACTGATATAAAGGATCAATGGTCTTCTTTGACCTTACAGAGGGATTACAACACAGTATGAGCTCATATATTCAGTAAGTCATACATATATTATTTTAATACTACAAGACAAAATGCTTCACATTTTGATAGCCCTCTGTAGGATTTTACAAACTATTCAGTTAATCCTTATATAAACCCGAGTTAACCAATCCCAGGAAGAAATAACTCCATTTTGCTGATAGCTATAAATTACAATTGTTTGCTTGAGGAGTTAAAATCCAGCCACATCCCCTAATTCCTAGCTGCGTGTTTTTAAGCAGCTAGACTCTGCCCACAAGCATAATTTTATTATAAATTTTTGAAGATGACATTAATAACTTTATTAATATTATGTCTTAACAGAAGTATATAGTTTTATGGTATTTGGCATTATATAGTAACATAAACACTGATATAAATTAATTTCTACTTCTAAGAAAGGTGTCTCCTCTGTGGAAACTGCTTTTTTTTTTTAAAGAAACAAAAAAGCCAGAATGCTTTAGTTCATTATTTTCTGTAAGGCAGAATTGAGTAATTTATTTTTTTAACTATACCTTTTGAGCATGTAGGGATCAAAGGGAAAGAAACTGTCAAGTGGGTTAGTGCATGTCTGCACAAGGTGATCCCCGGTGCCACTCCGAACAACTGGAATAAACTGCCTGTTGTTTCTCTCAATAATTGTGTAGCAGAACACCAACTGGTATTTCCTTTAAAAAGGTAATAAAAGAACAACTTTTCTAGCAGACTGAAAACAAGAATTTCAAATGGTATTAAAATGCAGTTATTGCTTAACAAACATCACTTCTACTTTCCATATCCCAACTGATATGAGGAGTTTCCAAGACAATCACAAGGTAAGGAGTCTATTCTCTTCCTCTACCCTCCTATAAACTTCAATCCAGTAGAACCATACCAGCTCCACCACAAAGCAATCAGTTTCATAGACTTTAACTGAAACTGAACCAGAAATAAACTTATCCCACCTAGAATATGGGCAATGTTATATGAGTTGTCTTCAATACTACTCAGTACTGTACCTAACAAAGCCCATCTTCTAAGTAATATGCTGCTTCTGTTCAAGTACAAATTATCTGTATCAAACCAAAACCAAACCAAATGAGTAGGTACCTGGTAATGGCAGCAAACAAGTTCACAACAGAGGGTATACAAATCTTCAGGGGGTTTAGCTGACACATGACAATGCGCTCAAAATTCAAACTCTGCAGATATGATAGACCTTGAAAATAAGAACAATTGACAAAGGCAGGTTATGTACCAGAGAAGCTAAACTGAATTGCTAAGAATTTCCAGTCTGCCTAGGCTGCACTCTGCCCAACACCAAAGCAGCACATCTCTTGTACAGCAGAGACCTAGCCCACAGCTCATTCAGCATAAAAGTTACTCTAAGTAACGGTAACCTGCCACAGCCAAGGGATCCTTCTAACACAGACATCACACACACCCATTACAGGGACTGACAGAGGCATAAAGTCATCAAGACAGATTATCAAATGAAGCCCACACTAGTTTTATACAGCTGGGATTCAAACACGCTCAGTAAATGAGGCCAGAATCAATGCTGAGGAGCTAATGCTGTTTCCAACAGCAGGGGGAAAAAAGATTATTTAGCTTGGTAGCCCAACAGGTGTAGAAGCCATCCCATTTTATTTAGAGCACAGCAACACAAACTTGCCATCAGACACCTGACTGAACTGATCATTACAAAACACATGAGCAGTAAAACTTGCAAATGAATCCTAGCACCATTCAAACCCAATTACTCACCTTTCCTTAAGTTCCCATCCAGAAGCTGCTGATGCCGGAAAACAAGCGTATAGAACACGGCCTGACACGTGGAGTAAAACGGCCCGTGGAGAGCTACATCACAGTAAGCATTGTCCCCTGTATCCTGGTTATCTATGTATTTATGCATCCAGTTCACCAGAAGATCCAGGCAGGCCTTTACTGTACTATAATGTAGGAAAAGTGTAAAAATAGCACCTGAAATGGTGTGGAAAAGATTCTGAACAAGTATTCAACTATCTCAGTGGTTATAAAAACATCATCCAGAAAATCTCATTGTAAAAAAAGAGGTTCAGTTACAAGCTTTTTCTTTTATCTCAGCGTAAAATGAATCAAGGTAACACCACTGAAAACTCCCAGCAGTGAAAGCACAAGATGCCAGAAGAGAAGAATCCACAAATGTACATTGCACATGAAATGCACAGTAAACAATTAAAATCCTGGGCTACAGGTAGTACAGAAAGAGGTCTCCCATGTCCCACTAATAATTCCAATATCAAATTAAGTTCAGTATTGAAGTCACTGAACTCACCCTGAACAGCAGAAAAATACAGACTGTCTGCATACAGAAGACATTTTCATGTATATCAAAATACTACCACGTTTGACTTTCCTGAGTCTACATAAAATGCCTAACATGGGGCATTAAAAATATCCACTTTTGAACAAGAGATATACTGAGCATCCCTGACTTTGCCTTAAGTCAACATAACCTACCCGTGCTTAGCACTTCTTGGTAAGTGAAGACTTAAAACTGTGAGTGATAAACCCCCTAAGTCATTAATTCCTATCCTGTAAATAAAATACTTTTCTGGAAACTTTGAGACAGTACCAAAACACTATTTAGAGAAGACAAACAAGACCACTGAGTTAGGCTTACTGGCAAAGCAGTGGGAATAGAAGACCAACACTGTGTGTGCATTCTGTGAATTCTGTACTTAGCTTCATAAATCATCAATTGTTTGGTTGTGCTCATGTACCAAAACAACTTACACAACTGGAATAAATTTCGCTCTCGCCAAAAAGCTGCCAATATAACTCCCAGCAGTCTGCCTGATCACTGAAGGATTGTTTGGATCATGCAGTTTTTTCCATAGATGGTCTAAAAATGCCTCAGCCAATCCCTGGAAATGAGATAAAAGAGAAATCATGAATTGTTATGCTGATGACATTGTTTAAGTATTAGAGTCCTAATACTCAGTTCCCACCAAACCATTAAAAAGAACCAAAAAACCCAAACAAACAAATCTACCTATAACTGTAGTAAATAACTATTCCTTCACATGATGAAAGAACACTCTTTTCTGTGTCTTTTTCTATACTTAGTTGTAAAGAGTAAATGGAACCAGAAGTCTAGGAGAAAGTCAGGAACAGACACATGAGAAATGTTTAGAATCACAGAATCATGTTTAAAAACAAGAGCACGAAGAAGGTAAATGTGAAGTGACTGTTCAGTCTCTTGTAGCAGAAGAGGCCAGGAACATCCAAGGCAAACAGCAGGAAAATTAATTTAGCTGTGAAGCTTTTTGCCACAGAAATTCACGATGCCAAGTACTCATGTCACTACAAAATGAATATCATGAGATTTTTTTCTCCTTGAATTTGTCCATTAGGAGCTGTTACCACAAAAACACCTCAGTTTGGCTCAGGAAGTTACCAGACTGCCACTCAAGGCTGAGAGGGTATTTTAGCAAAGCATCATAAGCTTGCCCTATTCTGAAGTTCTATTTTTAAATGGTAATAGAAAGAGCAATAGTTCCTTGAGAGGATGGGAAAATGGGAGGGAACAACAAACAGTACACAATTTTCAAACTGAAGAGGTAACTCAGACAACATTTTTTAGGTAGTTTTGGGATGTTGGAAACTTGCTGGGGGATCATGTCTCAGGTTCAACTGGTTCCAGTCCATTCACCAAGTTCCTTCACATTATCTTAGATTCCATCTGCTTGCAACTTAATAACAACATAGGAAGAGCAACCACATGAACTTGAAGAAAGAAATACCAGCGAAGGGAAAGAAAGCAAAGATATTTATGAATACTGGTGTAATTCTGGTCTGAAGGTAGTAGAGCAGGAAAGGAGTATTTTTTGTAAAAAAAGTCAGACGAAGAATGCAGAAATGATAGAAGACACTACATTGTAAAGCCAGCTTCCACTCACCAATTTAAAGCTACAGATGTAAAACATGAAATACTGTACATGACACGAGGCATGAGTTGGTAAAATGAGCTTGTCAAAAACAGAAACCAGATCCCGGTACAAATCCTTTGTGTTGCTGATGTCAAGTTTGCCTACACAACAGAAAAAGAAAACAGGTCAAAATGAGTCATTTCAATTGGGTTGGGTTGGTTTTTTTTCCCTGCCCTCATGCTGCAACAGTGGAATTTGTATCTTTCTGGACCAGTGAGAAAAATGTAAAGGAACACTGTCAAGACAACTTCTAGGCTTATCTGAAATCTAAAAAAACATTTATAGCAGAGACCTTCCAGGACTTCAGCTCCACTGCTGAAAATGAAAAAAAGACCCAAAAACTTTAATTACAGTTACACTCTCTAAGGCCACAGTTTGGATAGAATGTCATATTTATATTTCAGAATGCTTCCTACTGAAGCCTAAATCTTTGAAGTCATAAATGTACCTTTATATCCCCTGCCACTAACACTGAGCAGAGGCAGGAATGCTGAATACAGGAATGCTGAATTCTGCTGACGGCAGAATTCTGCCACTAAGGGCTGAGGGCTCTATCTTGCAGCAGCAGAGAGGAAGAACTCCTTTTATGTTTTTCTTCCTTGTTGGCAGAAGAACAAATCTGGTCATAGTTCAAGTGTTCTTACCATCCGGGTAGCAAACTTCTCTAATATAGGTAAACAAGATGGTCATCAGAATATCAAGGCGCTCTGCAAGTGGATGGGCCATTCTCTCAGTATCACAAGAGACAACTTTGTTTCCTTTTCTTTCTTCATCTTCCTCCTGGCAGATAAAACGTCAGTCATGCAGCTTTTATATACACAACATCATAAAGACAGCAATTACAGGAAAAGTGAAACTAAATTTCTTCCAGTGAGATACTAAAGCTTTGCCTTTAAAAAAAAAGGCAGCATCTAATTACCCACCTTAGTGTAAGCAAATGTTTTAATTCTTTAATTAGCTTCGTGTAAAGCTGCTTGTTTTTACATGATGAAATTGATTCCCTACATGTACCCTGGGCATTTACATGACCAAAGGCAAGACCTGGAGAACACATTCATCATCTGTCAGATGCTCAGGTTTCAAGACCCGGGTGCAGTGCAGTAACACAAAGTAATAAAGTATTCCCACACTGTCTTAGTTCACAGTCACCTCAAAAGTGAAAGTTTACTGAAAGAAAAAATAACCTCAGAGAAGAAAAAGATAACGAACCATGTCAAAAAGTCCCTCCTCTGTAGATTTTTCCCCACTGTCAGAGTTATTAGCAGCTTCTTCAGCATCTTCAATATCTTGCTGTGGAGTACTAACCTATAGTTCCAAATAGGAAATTATGTTTTGTAAGATGGTGGCAATAATATGAAACCATTTTTATTATTTATAGAAGAGACATCAAGTAATTTCTAGACTAGGTTTTGTCCTCGATTAAATACACATTTTAATAGGGAGTGATACCTATGTAATACACAAGCATGAACTCCAAACTGCCTGAAATTTTACCTCCAGAACATAAGCTTTCTCCAAACTGTTAAGATGCTGAGGTTCTCCAAAATAAAAAGCCTTAAATCATTTACAATGCTACCCCCTCCTGTCTTTAAGACTCTACTTTTTCATTTCAAAGTGATGATAAAATAGATAACCACTCAGAGATGCACACTGTCCACGCGTTAGCACCCAGCACCATGGAACGGTTATTTTGATTCTCTCATGGAGATTCCATGCAGAGTACAACAGCACACAACATACAGTTACCCTTGGGTGTGGGAATATTTTAAGACTGGGAGTGGTGTGTAAATCTGATTGATTTTACACTCGTGATCATGAGCTCTACTGCAACTTATTTTTGGCTGAGCGTAACACTGAAGTATATTTAATTTCCTACTCTGCATATTTTAACACCAAGCTTCCTTAAAAGACGACAAAGAACAAACTTACATCCAACTTTAACAGCTTTTCAATAACGAGCTCCAGAATTTGAAGCCTCAGAGGTGGAAGGTACACTGTAATTCTCAGCAGGTTATGAACATAACATTCCTGGAACACAAAATTAATGGATATCTATAATAATGTTAACAGAAAGTCTGATTTCTCTTAAGGACTTTTAAAAAACAAGTTTCTTAATTCATAATCTAACAAGCCAGAAGTATGTTTAAACAGACTGTAGTCAACCCAGAATAAGTCAACATATAAGCCAAACATCAACTTTTGATTGTTAGGATGTGTTATCATTATTAATTTCTTCACCTACTATTTCCATGCAATTTTTTTTTTCCATGTCTGCACTTTCCCTAGGAAAGTTAAAACAAGCAGCACATTCCTCACTACATCTAGAACCAGCTCTCTTTAAAGGGAGACTGGGTAAATCTTTATTGCAGGTTAATATACCAACAATTCTACATTCCACAGGTAAATCTCCTCAGAAGCATCCTGATGATAATTTAAACAGCTTAACAGACAAGTTCTGTGAGTGCACAAATGTCCACCTATGTATACACACCTAAGTACAAAAGACAATGTTGCAACTTTTCTGTAACAAAGCTGTCAAGTCAGCACATGAAATTGGGTACAGGTAAGTACTCCACAGTCTCTGTGAATATGCATTGTAACACAACCTTTAATTACACCAGCACATATGATTTTTCCACAGGCCATTTGACTCAGTACAGAAAATGGACAGAACTAATTTAATGAGAATGTATAAAATGGAAATACTTAACAACAATGCATGGACCATATTTTTATTGAACCTTGCCCTGAAAACACAGTTATGAATTCCTTCACAACTGGCTCCTTACTGAGATGTTAAACAAACAACTCTTCTCCCTAATACCATGTAAAAACTGTTATCCCCCTCACTTTACAGGTAAGGAATTGATGCTCAAAGTTAAATAGCATTAAAAAAAAAAAAAAACAAACAAAAAAAAAAAAAAAAACAAACAAAAAAAAAAAAAAAAACAAACAAAAAAAAAACAGACTAGCAAGGTACACAAAGAACTTTGGAGGTTTTTCAGCACTTGATGAATTTGGAACACAGGCCCAGCTGAACTTGGCTGGTGGAGCAGGGCTTTGCCTGTCTGTCACAAAGTGCTGGCAGGCCAAGTTGGAACAAGCAAATAGAAAGCTCACACGTGAGCTGTAAGCCATCAGAAGTTTCCAGATTGTTTTTCACCACATATCAGCACTGTGTCAAAAATGTAATAAAGTAACTTTACACCCTACACTACTGGCAATTTGAATTTCACCTATAAAGTTCATTGCTTTCTGTCTGCTTATTAAATCCTCTGTTCTTCTGATAATACTCTGCAGCTTGGGCAAGGAGAGAGACAGGTGTCCTACCATCTCCTTCCTACACAACCCTGAGACTGATCGCCAAAGAGGTCCATCCTGTGCAAGGATTAAGAAAGCAATCCTGTGGAAAAGATATGCAGTTATGTCATTAAAGACCAGCATAATGCTTATGCACAAGGAACTTAAGCATGCTTGGACAACCTTATACTAAACAGACACAGCCATACTTTTTTTTAAGGTAAGTGTATATATATAACAAGAATCTTAAACAATAAATTCTAAATTCTGCATTCAATGCCACCAAATCAATGGCCACGCTATAGAATGTATTTATACATTAAGAAATAAGTGGACAGATACAAATATTCACAGCTCTTACCAGAGTTCTTTCTGATTTATTAATGAAAGGAAAGCTTTCCACAAGTATCGGCATGAGAAACTGCGGCGTCCTACAATTAAAACAACAAACTGAACCAAACCAAACAAACACACTAAACCAAAACACACACACACAATAACAACCAAACACAGCAACAATCCCCCCAAAGTTACAGATTATGGCCACTAGAGCAAATATTCCAGCTCCAGTGCTCTAAAATCAGACTGGAATAAACTTTCTTCACAGTAACTTGATTTTAAGGTAAGTGCATAAAATCTGGTTTTGCAAGGATCAACAGATTATAAGCAGCAAACTTTCACTCAGGATTTGTTAGAAGCCACTTCAAATACATTGCTAAGAACACAACTTTCCCTACTTCCTATTTGCATTAACAGGATTTTCAGCTGCTGATGCCCACAGAAATTTCATAATAACTGGATACAGCATTCCATCCGTTAGTGAATACTAGCTTCATTGCATGATTTTTCTTAAGTATTATGGTTCCAATTAAGAGAAAAAAGAATAATAATAAAAAAAAATCACTTCACAAGCTTTAAATCTGCAAATAAAGGGTGTAGAAAGCCACAGGGTTACATACTTACGAAGGAACATATCTTGCAACAGTTTGCAATGCTTTGTGGCAGGTATTGAAGTTTTCAGGAAGATCTAAAGAAAGAAAGAAGTACTCATGGATTTGGTTACCAGAAAACTGAATCAGGAACCAGTGAAAACAATTCATATCATCTAAACATTTCAAAGATTCCAAGGAAATTGCATTTCATTTGGTTTGATGGGGGGGGTGTGTGTGTTCTACTTTCATTTTAAAAGTTGAACTTACTACCAAAATAAGCATGAAAAATAAAATAAGTAAGTCAAATAAAATCCATGGCATTATAATCAAAAAAGGAGTAACATGCACTGTATACTTCTCTAGTCAAGGTATTACAAGCCATGCTTCCTTTATACTCACTTTCATCATCATCATCAGAATCTGAAATATCCACATCATCTTCTCTGACGGTTATTCGAGCTAGCAAAAAGTGAGATTATTATGCCCAAAATCATACAATCTTGCAGGTAACAAACAGGCAACAGTTTTCATCAGGATTCACACATCAAAATCATCCACAAGATAGTCTAAAATAAGCAGAAACTCATCAAAAAGACTTTCATTCCCAGAACCAGGAGGTTCTTGAGAACAGCTGACATGCCCCTCAGCACAGCTTTTGCTTTTCAGTAGTAGTAACATTACACAGTCCATCCTTTCCAAGACAACTTCCTCAATAGGTCTCTATTAGCCACTAGAACACATCTTCAAAAGCTAGGTACAGAAAACTTGATATTCTCTATAGATTCAGCCATTCAAATTAAGAAATTAATCAAGAGGAAAAAAAAAGCCCTGAGTAATTATTTGTATCACACACTATATCTATAGAGGATTTAACTAGGAAAGACATTTTAATAAGCAAACAAAGTAGATTAAAAGGAAAATAACTTACAGGGGACAAACTGTGATACAATCATCTGGAGACAGGGCCTAAGATGGACAGTTTGGGCTGACACCAGATTGCCAAGAAAACCCAGATATTCTTCCACTACCTCTTGGCTCCTTCTCAACCAGGGCAGCTTCTGAAAGTAAGCAAAGGCAAAGCTGTCAAAGAAAGATGTACTAAACTCTTAATCTTCCTAGGTAACAAAGGGATAGTTACCAGCAAAATGCTGACCAGTTGTTCAAGTTCTTTGGTCAAATATGCAACAGAAGCTCGAAACTCATGCAGCCAATTAATGATCTGGGCATCCTTAAAATAAACAGAAAAAAAAATACATATCTATTTCAATAAAGAGTATCACTTATTACTAGAAAATATCAAATTTCTTAGAAATCAAAGATTAAGATTGTAAATAGAAATTAGTTTCACATTAGTGTGCAAAGAACTTCTAAATGTTTGAGTCTTTTAGTGAGAACAGCTGAAGGTAAAAATTCATGCAACTTAAAGGCTGTGAAAGTCACAGGCCATGGTTTGATCTACAGAAGTGACCTTAAAAGATGGCATCTGGAGCAAAGAAAGACCCTGTCACAAAGCAAAAGGTTCCTCATGCTAAAGCAAAGAGTAGACATGAGACATCATTTGTAAGATATATACTTGTAGAAACAAACAATTGGGTTTGGTTTCCATTCAGAGTTTTAATTTTGATAGCTTCCACAATGCAAAACGCTGTTAAATGCAGCCAGATGTTTAAAAGAAAGGATCTGGGTAAGCACCACAGCGACTTGTCTGGTAACAACACTCTGACAGCTGAACTTCAAATCATCAGCCCCCTTACTACCAAAACTCTTACCTTTATATCTGGATCCGACAGCTGATGCTTTAACAGCTCAAAATCCGTGGTCTCACCCTAGCAGGGGAAAGAAAAATAAGTAAATAGCATTGATATTTTTTTCCAGGGGAAAAAAAATACAAATTTCATCAACGTCTTAATATTGCTGAACAAGTAACACGACTGAGCCCAGAAGGGACGACTGAAGCAGCAGTGACAGAGTGCTGTCCCTGACAGACAGCTGGAGCCGCTGGGCCACTTCCAGCTGCTCCCCCTGTAGACAGAGTTGCGACCATCGCCCTGTGGCGAGCCAGGCGGTACCTCCACCAGGACATCCCTCGGGCTGACTCACGGGGAAAACTTTCACTTGCTCAGCAGTAACGCTTAGAACAAGCCTACAGTGCTCGGCCGCCTTCGGGTTTTGCTCCTAAGCTTTCAGCTCCGATGTTGTGCAAGACGGGAGCCCTCCCACCGAATCACACCCCAGGAACCAGGGCACGACAACGCTCGCAGCCTAGAACGAGACACCCGAGGCGAGCCGGACGAGCAGCGCCAGTCACCTTTTTGTACTTCAGCAAGATATCCGTCAGAGTCCCTCCAAACCGCACCGTCTTNCACTGACGTCGGGGATAACGACAGTGTTTGCCCAGTACCGGCCCGGGCAGCCCGCGGGCACCGAAGGACAGCTCTCCCTCACCCGAGAGCGGGTCAGAGCCGCGCACGGCCCCTCGCCGCAACACGACCGTGACACCAAGTTCCTGACAAGGCCGACAGCCCACCAGTAAATTCAGGCTTTTCACGCTGAGAACAGCAGTACCACCGCTTATAGGGAAAAACTAAATGCTCCAAACAACTTATTCAAGGTTCCTGAGCACCCGCCCTAAACAAAGCCGAGTTTGGCCTCGGAGGGCTGCTGGCATTTCCCAGGAAAGGGCACAGTGAGGGAATTGCAGTAAGATTTCAGGGTGTTTTCATCTTCTCTGTGTAGGCCAGGTCTGTATGGAAGCACAACACTGGTTGCTATATCATTATTTAACTACTTTTAAGTAAAATGTGCTATGGATTCCTCTGCCTCTCACTAGGTCTCTCCTCAACTAGATCAGGTTGCTCAGAGTCCCATCAAGCCTGACTCCACACGTCTTCAGGGACGGGGCCTCCACACTGCTCTGGGAAACCTGTTCCAGTGCTCCATCACCCTCACTGTAAAGAACTTCTTCCTAATATGCAATCTAAATCTACACTACTCTAGTTTAAAAACATTGCCCCTCACCCCATTACTACAAGCCCTTGTAAACAGGGCCTCACAACTTTTTTGTTGGCTCCCTTGAGGTACTGGAAGGCTGCTATGAGCCGGGGAGAGCTTTCTCCAGGCTGAACAACCCCAACTCCCTCAGTCTGTCCTTGAAGGAGAGATTTTTCAGCACTCAATTTTCGTAGCCTCCTCTGGGCCCTCTCCATCAGGTCCATGTCCTTAGATCATAGAATAGTTTCAGCTGGAAGAGACCTTCAAGATCATCAAGTCCAACCTTATTCCTGGTCCTATCAAAACCACTAAACCATGTCCTTAACACAACATCCACCCAGCTCTTAAACACCTCCAATGATGGTGACTCCACCACCTCCCTGCACAGGCTATTCCAACACCTAAAAACTCTCTCAGTAAAGAGATTCTTCCCAGTATTCATCCTGAACCTCCCCTGGTTCAACTTCAGGCCATTTCCTCTTGGTCTGTCGCTTGTAACCAGGGAGAACAGACCA
>VWZY01001639.1:360641-388100 GCA_013399075.1 Chloroceryle aenea
GAGCTCCAGAGGCTGGCAGCCGCGCCTGCTCCAGCAGCGAGCAGCCCTAGGTCGGGCCGGAACCGCTCAGGGAGCCTGTGCGCGTCCTCACGGTAGAGAGAAGGTTTTTGTCGTACTCGGCTTGATCTATTAACAGTCCAGCCCGGGCTACTGCTGGACACCTTTGCCTCCAGGGAACACGTTTAAGTGGCCCGCGCTTCGCTTGCTGTCCCCAGTGTCCTTTACAGCAGAGCTGCTCTCCCCCGCCCCGTAGTCACAATGGGTTTACGCCTTNCTGTTAACTGCGCGGTCGCGCGTGAATCTCTTACATTTTGATGACCTGTGCCTCCCGCGGAACCTTCCAGACCGTCACCAGGAGGTGCAGGTTCTCGCTCTCGCCGAGGNGAGTCTCCCTTGGCCTTGCTTCTGGCGAAAGCCAGCAAGGCCTCTACCGCCTTCTTCACCTGCAACGGCACGACAGCAGCAGGAGTGAAAACCAAACCGAGACAAGCAAAACCCGGCCCGGCCCGGCCCGGCCCAGTGCGNCTTTGCCTCCAGGGAACACGTTTAAGTGGCCCGCGCTTCGCTTGCTGTCCCCAGTGTCCTTTACAGCAGAGCTGCTCTCCCCCGCCCCGTAGTCACAATGGGTTTACGCCTTCCCAAACGCAGATTTACGTTTGTCTTTGTTCAATATCGAAAGGTCTGTGTTGCCTAACCCAGCCTAAGTCTCTCTCTACATGAGTCTGGTCCTCAAAGGTTGGTATACAGTGGTTGGTATCCAAGTTTGATGTCATCTGCAGTCCTCGTGTGAAAATATTTCACTGATAGAGATATTAAATAAAACATGTCCCAGGATAAATCCCAGTTGTGCTCCATTTGTTATCGTGCTTCAGGCAGAGAACAAGCCCTCAGAGCCCATTTGTCCCACCAGTTGTTATCCATCTAGCTGGCCAGTCCATAAGGTTTAGGATACAGAAGATTGTGGGAGACTGTTGAAAGCTGTGCTAAAGTTCGGGTGAATGTCATCCACTTCTTGGCCCGCATCTGCAAATCTAGTCAAGTAATCTGTTTGGGCAGGATGGTTTGCAGCTGGTCAGTCCATGCTGATGCTTCCCAAGCACTTCCTTCATGTGCCCAAAAATGTATTTCAAGAGGACCTTTTCCATGATTTTTCTCAGGGACTGAGTGTGAGTGGTCTGTAGCTCCTGGATCCTTCTCTTGCTGTTTTCTGAATTTCTTTTAAAGCAGTCATTGGGACCTTTCCTTTCAAAGCTGAAAGAGTCCTGCTCTGACCACCCAGCTCTCAGCATCCTTGAATGCAGAGCCCAGCTGGACCCAAAATGCCTTGCCCAACTCAGCAATCATCCCCCCTACTCTTGTTTGGTCTTTTGCTACTCTTGTAGCAGAAGTAGAAGCTCCTCTCATTGGCCTGGACATCCTGGCCCATTTCAGCTGTAGGTGAGCTTTTATTGTAAGACAATTGCTGCTTGCCGGAGCAGTGTTTCCTATTCCTTCTTTGCAGCCCACCTGATTTTACCTCCTGTATCACTCTTTTTGCAATGGAGTGCTGCCATAATTTCCCTGTTCAGCTAAGCCACTCTCCTGATCTCCTTGTTTTCCTGAGTATTGGGGGGTGTGTACTGTTTTTTATGATTGGAGGAGGTTGTCCTTGAAGACCTGCTGACAGCTCTCCTGAGATCCTTGCCCTGCGGAGCTGTCTCCCATGGGATCTTGCATACCTGTCTGCTGATTAAACCAGAGTCTCTCTGCTGGAATCCAGAGGCTGTACTCAGCTACGCATCTTCCTCACACACCTCTCAGAATCTTTAACTCCACTCCAGCTGAGGCTACCACCGACTGTGACATGCCAACCCATTTCTTCTTATACGTGAGTACTAAAGACAGAACTGCTGCATATCTGTTTCAGTTCAGAAATGCCTTGGCTGACCACACTGAAGTAGCTTAACTGTAGGATGCTTATTCCATCCAGTTCTGCACTGGGGTGAATACACTGGTTTGAGATCAAGTCTAGCCTGAAACTGTTTTGGCCTCATTCTCACAGTTCCATGTGCACCCTGGCAGCTTGGGCTGGGCTTTGGCTTTTGCACCCAGGTAAACTACTATGTGGATAATGCAGCTCTGCATAAACAGGGGGGTAAATACACATGAAATTAGGAGTCTTAGTCATTCACTCTTCCTCTAGATTTTCTACTGTTCTTTGTTTTTTCTACTTATGGCCTTATTCCTTCTCATCATCTGTGTTCCAACAGAATTTGCAGCACTGTCAGTGTGCCAGGACAAACAGAGATGAATTAAAATACCCTAGTCTCTTGCTAAGCTACTGTATGTAATGATTTAAGTTTTTACTCTGCTGGTAGTGTTCACTAAGCAACCATGGAATAGATGATGGCTTCAAGGAAAGAACTGTATGGTCATATATGGATACTAAAGAGTGAAAACACAATCCTGGAAAATTGAAGTTTTTATTTTCTATTGGGTGACTTGCATGAATGAACTAAAATAAAACTGGCTAAGAAAAGCCATCCTTTGTTGCCAGGTAGTCACATGAAGTATTAATTAGGGAAACTACTGAAAGGCTAGGAACATGTGGAGTAGCCAAAGAGGGCAGACTCATGAAAATCTTTTCAGCACCAGTAGAGCTTTTGTATCCCATACCAGCTGTGGTGTTCTATAATCTGCTAACTGCATTAGCCCTGCTCCTATCTCTGCCTAAGATGTGGGTATTTCAGAGCAGCTATGTTGTAATGAAACATGAATGTATCAGTGTGATATGTTAAAATGGAGAAGTCAGAGGACCAGGCCATCCCTCTGAAAATAAGCTAGGCTAGTCTTGTCAAATATGATTGATGCTTGAAGCCTGACTGTACTGGTCAGCATGAACTAAAGGGACAATTTTTAGTGACTGAAATTCAATTTTTTCACATATCAGTCTCACCCAAGTACATTTTTCTGCGACATTTTCAGTCTGACTGGATTTTACTAGGTATGGTTTAACTGCCCTAGTATGATCACTGTCTCTTGAAAGGTGGTTGACATAGCTAATATAGCTGTCTTGGAAAATTAATTTAATCTCTTGATGAGAAATATTTCAGCTTAATACAGCATGCAGTGAATATAAAGCATGCTTTTAATTTAGCAAGCTCACAAATTAATAGTTACTCTTATAAAGGAAATTAGGTTTGTAAATCTTCATCAGTGTTACTGCTCTCCACCAAACATTCTGCTGTAGCCCTCAGTTTAACTTTTCTGATTATGAAAGTATGTATTTTTCCTTAAGCTTCCTTAACATTTACAGGGAAATAATTGCAAACCATTCTACCTCTTTACTTAAATATTTAAGAGTTATATATATCCCTAATTTTATACTTTCTGCTAGCAAATGGGATGTACAAGTAGGAATTGATTTTGCTATCAACGTGTCTTTGAGGTTTAAACTTATTCCATTGGTGTGCAACCCAAGAATTCCAGTACCAGGCGTGTGTTCCTCCAGATTGATGGCAGATGTCAAAATCCCAGCTCTCTGTAAGTGTACTTCTTTGAGCAAAACTAACACAAAGAACATGCAGAAATTAAACCAGGAGTAAGAAGTCTCTTACAAAAGGGTTCTCAGAGGAAAATCTCCCTGCCAGATCTGGAGTTCAAGCTAAGTTTTCTTTAGACTGTGTTCCTTTGCAGTACTACTGTAAGACTCCAGCTGTAATCAGACAGATGGATGCTTACAGTGCAAGTTCCCACACAACATCCTGGTCGATAAACTGAAGAGACATGGATTTCATGGGTGGACAACTCAGTGGATAAGGCGTTGGCTGGATGGTCACACCCCAAGAATAGCAACAGCTCAATGTTCAAGTGGAGACCGCTAACAAGTGCTGTTCCTTGGGGATCAGTACTGGGACCGCTGCTGTTTGGGATCTTTGTCAGTGACATGAACAATGGGAACAAGGGCACCCTCAGGAAGTGTGTGGCTGACACGCTGGAGGGAAGGGGTGCCATCCAGGGAGACCTTGCCAGGCTTTAGACATGGTCCCATGCCAACTACCTGAAGCTTATTCAACAAGGCCAAGTGCAAGACCTGCTTCAAGGCAATCCCAAGCACAAGTACAGGATAGGTGGGATGTGGATTGAGAGCAGCCCTGAGGAAAAGACTTGGGGGTGCTGATTGATGAAGAGCTCAGTATGAGCCAGCAATGTGCAGGTGCAGCCCAGAAAGCCCCAACCTTATCCTGGGCTACATCAAGAGAAGCGTGGCCAGCACATCAAGGGAGGTGACTCTGCCCCTCTGCTCCACTCTTCTGGAGGACTTCACCTTGAGTGCTGTGTCCAGCTCTGGAGCCCCCGGAACAAGGACATAGATCTTTTGGAGTGAGTACAGAGGAGGGCCAGGAAGATGATCCGAGGGCGAGAGCACCTCTCCTACAAGGACAAGCTGAGGGAGTCGGGCTTGTTCAGCCTGGAAAAGAGATGGATGCATGGAGACCTTACTGCAGCCTACTGCTATCTGAAGGGGGCTTGCGAGAAAGCTGGTGAGGGACTTTTATAAAAGCCTGTAGGGGCAGGACGAGGGAGAGGCAATGGTTTGAAACTGGAAGAGGGTAGGAATTCTTCACTCTGAGGGTGGTGACACTGGAAGGGAAGTCGTGGATGTTTCATCATGGGAAGTGTCCAAATCCAGGCTGGATGGGGCCTTGAGTATCCTGGGCTAGTGGGAGGTGTCCCTGCCATGGCAAGGGGGTATGAAGCCAGGGATCTTTAAGGTCCCTTCAAACCCAGACCATTCTACGATTCCATGAAGTTATTTCTCAGAACAGAGGCACCCGTCTTTGTGACATGAGCTGCAAAGTTTTCTTAATGTCATCATTTTCCTATCATCAGTAACCCAGGCTTAGCACAGGACAGGCACACAGCCTCAAGGACCTTTTCTTCATCCAACAGTTGCTCTGCCATCTCTCTTATTACTGTTATTAATAACTATGTGGGCTTTGGTGAAGGTAGCTATAGTTACTTATATAAACAACTGGTGGAATAGTAGGCTTAGGGAAGTTTATTTTAGGTACTGTAACTGCAAAAGGATAATTTTCCTTTTCTTGTTTTAAAAATGAACGTCCAACTCCTAATAATTTCTGTCAAAAAATGTCAGCTGTTCTCTTTTGCAACAGTCCCTTCCTCTTGCAAGTCTCTCCTCTGTATGTTTTTCCATGTGAATAATATATAATATTTCTTATGACAAACCAGAATGTTTATTTCCTAATCATACTGGATCTTCTGAAAAGATGGAAGTGTAAAGTAATTGATGATTATCCCTCACTGTTCTTCTCACTGTCACCTTATCAGAAGATGCACAGATTTTTCATATAGAGTTTACTGGTTTACCTACAGATTCCCTGAAGAAATACATGAAAAATCAAATTCCCTAACCCTTCCCTCCCCTTTTCTGGCCAACATACTTGTAGAAGCCCTTCTTATTCTTTGTGTCCCTTGCCAAATTCAGCTTAGTCTGTGCCTTACCTTTCCTGATCCCATTCCTACACCTATGGGCAGCATTCCTACATTCTTTCCAGGATACACGTCTGGTTCCACAGCCTGTTCACCGAGTTCTTACACTTTAGTTTGAGCAATAATTGTTTAGTGAGGCCTGCTGGTCTCCTGTCTTCCTTGCTTGCCTTCTTACAGAGGGCAAGGACAAGCTTTTGTGCTCTAAGAAAAATGTCCTTCAAGAGCTCCCAGCTCTGCTCTGCTCCTTTATCCCTGAAGGCATCTTTGTCTGTGCACTGCCAGAGGGTGCAGACAGATTACAAATGTACATCAATTAGTTTTTCATTAACACACAGAAAACCAGATAGGACAAGGCAAGCACCAGTCCAGAGCTGTTAGGTGTGTGTAGCTGAGGGGAAATGTAGAAAAAGACACTTTACCTGGAAGCTGAGCCTTTTGGGGAAGGAAAGCAATTAAAGCAAATGTATTATTGTGAGTTGTATATACAAGACAACAAATTTTGGTTTTGTTAGTAAATTTCCATTTTATATTAGGACCAGACTCCTTTCTAGCATTTCTTCAGAGGAAAAGAAATACTTTGCCACATTTATAGTGCATTAAAATAAACATAAGGAAAGAAACAGGTTGACAATACAGAATCTTCAGTAGTAACTCGTTTTGTCGGGGTATTTTTCTTTACCAAATCTTCTCTAGGGTGTACAAAACCAGCAGGATAAGTAAGATTCTTTAAGTATCAGTTCAGGAAGGAAACAGTCTTGTCTAGTGTACATTTCATCTGCTTTATCCTCATCATTCAGAAAGTCTGCATTAAGAATCAAAAAGCCAGAGTAATACAGACTCAAAGACATGTGACATTGAAACAGCATTTTTTTCCATTAGGCAATATTCAGTAACAAACACCTAGAGAAACACATTTCTCATCATTTACACAGCTGTTAATACAGGGACTGGTGCCCTAAGTAGTCAAAAACCAGAGGTTCTTCACTGAGCAACTTTCACTGGACTTTTATGCCACTGATAAAAGAGTTGTAGAGTGGAGTAAAATTCATGACCAGCAAATATCCCCCTGGCTAAACCTCCTTAAAGCAGCCATTTTTCTTACAACACTGCTACACCATCACCAACAGCTCATTGACCCAAAATACAATTTACTACCTGCACAAGTGTCCTGGAAGCTGGTGCTGTCAGGCTGAGCAGTTGGCAGCTGCCTGCCGGGTGACCAAGGCAGCTGGGAGGGTTTCAGGCAGGCAGTGGATGGCAGGGGTAGGCAGCTGCCTCCTCTGCCACCTCCTCAGTTTGGTGTGCATAACTTTTTGTAACTCGAAGAAAGAAAGAATTATTTTCCTGTTGCAAAATAATTGGTACTGCTGCACATTCCCATGTATTAATGGTTTTCTGGTTGTTACCTATACCAGTGTTTTCAGTTCAAGGACATACAAGGGCTTAAGTTATAAAAGAATAATTTGCTTTCCCAAGTTACCTCATGGCTCTCGACTTTGGCCCCATTTACCCGACCATGGGGGTGAGCAGGAGTGAGCCTGTCCCTCCCCCCTGCACCTGGACTGCTGCAAATGCCCTTACACCGGGGCAGGGAAGCACCCCCACATCCCTGCCCTCTCCAGAAACACGCAGTGCCACATCCAGGCCCGGGCTCAGGAATACTCTGCCCCTATCACCTCCTAGCAGAGTTACTTTAGCAGTGCTCCCAGGGTTGCTGTAGCTTCCACCTAACTATTTCCCCAGGGTTGGTTGGTTGGTTTTAATCCCCTCTCCCTTTTTTCTTCTTTCCTCCTTCCTTTCTCCTGGTGGGGTTGCAGAGCTCCTTGATTTTTTATCTTCAAAGCAGCATACCATGTTTTCACAAAAGGAAGTATTCAAAAGGGTAATTTTAAAAAGTTTATTATTACATCAGTAAATCAGCAAATAGGATTTATTTCAAACAAAGCCACATTATCTTTTCTTTCACCTAGATTGAGCTGTACTCAATAGTAGTAAAAATGGGACTACAAAATGTCGAATGCATATGACATGAGAAGTATGGTGTAAGAGGAGGGCTACTCAGATAGCACAGACTTTCATCTCTTCAACCCAGTATGCAGCCAGGTGCTCTATTTACGCCTTCTCTTTTCCTATCAGTACGTTTGGTGCAGAATGCAAACATTTTATACTCAAAAATCTCCTACAGGTTAGCAGTATTTTTAACTGTATAATGAATATTCTGTTAATGAACTGGAAATAATTTCTCTTCCCTTTACAGCCGAGGTGATGACTACCATTCCCATAATCCAGTTAACAAATTAGCTAGATGGAACAACTAATGCCAATGCTCAGACTTTCTATCCACTCGTATTTGCACCCACCAGATGATTTTTCACTGTAATGCTCAGTCCAGTCTCACAATACTGAAGTTTAGAATCCCTTATGAAGTTTGCTCAGAAGTGGATAAAAATCTACTGCAGTATCATGTAGCTGTGAGATGCATTTCAATGCTTAAAAAAAATTTAAAAAAAATATTTCTAACAACAAGAATCTAATGAAGTCTTTTCCAGTAATGGTCTTTGCAAATTTCAAATCCATGAGCTTAGTTGAAGCAAGCAGCTGAATATGTGGAAACCTGAAATGAATCCAGAATATGAACAAGACAGCAAGTTTCCTCAGCTTTCAACGTCTTCATTAGTTTAAGACCCAAGGAACTGGGGATTTTGTTCACTTGGAAGGGAAAAAAAAAAGTAATTACTTTTAACCTCCGATTTACCAAAAACCATAAAGCCCAGAGATTTGCAGACATAATAAAATTTATTTAAATTCCATGCATTAGGGTAGCGACAAGTGTAGTCATATGGAGCTGGAGGACAATATCTTCTCCTGTCCAGATAATGGAGCTGTAGGTGAAATGAATGGGAGTTCCACAGTTACAAAGAAAGAAACCAAAGCAAAACCCCAAAAAGGTAAATCTCTTTCAGTTCTGAGTTCTGTGAATTCAGATAGAGTCACTAGACTGTAAACTTTTGGGGGAGGAGATGGGCTCACCACCATTGTACAATTAAAAACATTTATTTTAAGACACTCTGAAGAAGCTCTGAAGATACCTTTTAATACATACTACTAATATTTCAGGAAATGAAAAAACTTCCATTATCCTTCATCCTATTTATTAGAATTAGGATAGCAACTGTAGACAGTCCACTTCCAAAGTGCAGCTAAATAGAGTTTCATTATGCAGCTCCTTCAAGTTGTACTGAGTAAGCTTTTTTTTGAACCAGTTTTGCTTTCATTTGTCAAGAAAAACCTCCCTGGTCCTCATAAGCTTACACTGCTTCTTGATATGCAAAAAAATCAAAGACTGTGCTTGACTCTGGCCCTCCCATATTTCACTATGTGCAAAGTCTTAAGTATTTTAATAGTCTTTCTCCCTCTCAGTACAGACTGATCTTTTAAATAGTAAGGATTATCCAGCCCTCTAAATTAAGATAGGGTGAACTGAGTAACTTATGTAACTGGCACTTTTTAATTGGCCCAGTTCTCCCACAAAGTGTAGTTCTTATAAATACCAAGAGGCACCAGTGCCACAAATTCTCTGGATTTTTGCAAGTGTCACCGATTCGCCGTTGGGCATTTTCTGCAGCTAAGAATTTCCTAACGCTGAATTTTTACCAAGACACAACCTGGAGTTCTAGCCTTCAAAATTGATTTACTGTGTCTAATCGTGCTGTTAAGTCAACACAACTTTGCTGGAGATACTAGCAAATACACAGTTAATGAAGGTGCCACATTTGCATGAATATCTCTTCGTTTTAAGAACGCATTCAACAAAGGAAAGGGGCAAACTTAATTCTTTTATTACAAACTTGTTGAGTGCCCAATTGCCTCAATTAAAACTGTGTGTGCAGGGAGGCTGAGGTGTTTAGAAAAGTCTAAGTAACCAGATATATAGGTTACTGGAAAGTTAAAAAGCTAATGTAACTGCGACACATCTGGATAAAAAATATTATTCAAAAGCAATTCAAATACCGAAAAAGATTTCAAATTGAATAGTTTATTAACATGGTAGAGTCATCTCTGTAACAGGTGCACACACACTCGCACACTCTGAATGATCTGCCTGGAAAAAAGAGGTTTTAAGAGATATGCTGGGGGAAATGAAACATTAAAAATCCTTTAAATTCTCATAATTATAGGCAATTGTGTCCACATCGCTTACAAAGCTATTGCCGAATCTTTCCAAGGAAGAAGAATTTGGGAGAAAAAAACACCGTATTTGGGGGGAAAATTCAACAGTGGCATAGCAGAGCTCTCAATATGAGAAAGCTGACATAATGTGGACTTTTGCTGTGAAATTTGTCTTTGCAAAACATGGGGAGAAGTTTGTCAATGGGCAGAAAACAAGAAGGCGGTGTGAAGGAGGCTTTAGCCGAGTCGGTTTCCTCACAGTATTGTGCGCGGGTCGTCGAGACAAATGCTTAGTCCTTCTCTGGAACCAGTTTCAGAACTTTTCCAATGGCAATGGTCTTCCCTAAGGCGAGGGGACAAACAGCACAGTTACATATATTGTGACAATAATGTGTAAGGCTCTAACAACAGAATTGTTTTCCCAAAAAAATACAGGTTTTTAAAAGTGTTAAAAATAACAGCAGAGAATTGGGGTGTTGTAGAATGCAAGCACTGGTGTATTTTAAAAGCAAAACAAGAGCCCAAGTTAAAGGCCAATATAAAACCACCCCATAGCTTATTCTTCACTTTAAATAGGGAAACTATGGTCTTCATATTGTAGGTGGACATTCCAGGAGTCACTCAGAAAACTGCTGGTGATTTTTCAAAGTCAACTTTTGTTCTACAGTGTACAGTTCTGCACATGATCTCCCTAAAATAAACCATCCTTTGTTACTAGCAAGAACTCCACACAGTAAGAATTTAGTTTGGGTTACTCTTCCATTGTTGCTGAGAGAGTGATTCCATCAGACAGCAGCATTTTAATACCTCACTGCCACACCAAATTCAACTAAGGGTATTTTTCAGCAGTTAGTAACTGTTGACCAAGCAGCTTACCCTCATCTCTTAAGGTAAAGCGACCCATCTGAGGGAAATCTTTGAATGTCTCAAGGCAGATAGTTCCTGCTGTCCTTAAACGGGCAATGCATACTTGATCTTGTTTCACAAAACGAGGCCGTGTCTTACTTTTCTCTCCTGTTTTTTTGTCTACCAAGCAGATTAAGGCCTGTATAAGAAAAAAAGTTAGTACCTGATAGTGCTAAAATAAAAGGGATTTTAAAATTTGTTAACAGAACTGGTCTAAAAAAAAGAAAATACTTAAAAAAAAATAAATAAAGCCCTGGACTTTTGCTGCATTAGTTGCTCTAGGAATGTACATCCTGATAGAACTCCTGACCCAAATGTACATCTTGTCTGTATTCACATCACAGCTTAAAAGGACACTTACTGTTATCTCAACTTCTTCAATACAGGTGTGGATGTGCAGTACAGCGTTATAACCTGGGCAAATAATGGACTTGTGCTCAATTATCACTATCTGTAAAACAATTAAGTGGATTTTTCACCATTTCAATTATGAAAGAGCAGAGAATAACCCAAATACATAACCATATTAAAATGTAGAACTGAATGATGCACACATCATTTTTTTGTGAAGGAAAAACAAATTTATAAGCAACTAAATTATTATATTTAAATACTTTTTACCCACCTACACAGCAATTAAATGCTAGTTATTCTACCTGGGCATCAAAGGTGCGTCCAGAATGACACAGGTTGTTGGGATCACAGAGAATAAATCCTGGAAGGATCTCCTCCTCTTCAATTCCCTTCAGTCTGATCTTTAGATTTTCACCTGGGGCTACTGAATCAGTTTCTACATCATCAGAAAGGATTCCAAGGACTTCCACATTGTGCTTAAAGAAAGCAAAAATGTGGGTTTCTGTTGTGAACATTTTCATCTGGCACAAAATCGTTTTAATGCAACAGGTTTTCAATAAATAATTCTATTGCAGTTTAAATCCATTATATTCAGTTCTGCAAGCTTCAGAACATGTAATGTACCAGAGACAACCTGAGTTCTGAAGGCTAAGGAAGTAAATGATACACACACCTGGAAACATCACCCATCTAAAATATGAGAGCTTAGTTGTGTTCAACTAAGCAATATAAAATGTTCTGATTTAAAGTATGAATATCTTTAAGAAGCAAGCTCTTTTTTAGAGTAGTAATGTTTTTTAATATGTAAACCTTACCATACCTTGTTTGGCATCATCACAAGTTGTTGCCCTTTGCAAATAGAGCCTGATTCCAGCTTCCCAAGGACCACAGTGCCCATATCCTTCACAAAAAGAAATTATTAGAAAATCTGATGTAAAGAGTCTGCTCTGTGATTTAACTCTGTTATTAGTTAACCCTGTTATTTAGCACTGCTATACTTCATGTTTTGGAAACTGCTCTCGTGAAAGATTACAGCTTTTAAGAGTCTCATATAATGCCAGAATCACTTCCCCATCCCACCTCTGTCCTACAGTCAGAAATGTAGGCGTAGCAAAACAAACAAAACCAAAACAACAAAAACCCAAACAAGCAAACAAAAATACCACCAAAAAACCCCAACCCAAACAAAATCCCCACAACCTCTAGCAAGACAATTTCTACTAGAAAGACAGGCCATGTACTGCTTTCTGGAAACACTTCACTTACACTTTCAGTCTCATTATTTCAATTTGTACCTTGTATTTGTCCACGATTGGCAGCCTGATTGGTCCATCAACTGAACGGTTGAAGTTTGGCAGATTATCCAGGTATGGAATAAAAGGTAATCCACTGGAAGAGGAGAAGGTATTTGTTTCAATTTCATGAGCACCCTTCTATTTAAAAATCACTCAGAATGGACAATGCAGTCCCACAAAAGGAATGGTTTTCATTCTGTTGTCATTAAGAGCAGTGATCTCTAGGGCAGGTCAGCCTATCAGAACATCCCAGCTCTAGTGTCCACTTTACCCTTGCTAACATGTTCATGGTGTACGTAGCTTTTTCCATCACAGGCACATTCTAGACAAATTCATTATTCTGTTGAGAATCTTGCTAGATGTGTAGTAAGTTATACTATTACAAAGCCATAAGCTAGGTCCAAACATGATTTTCATTGATCTGTTTTAACTGCCACACACAATACTGGGAAAGGACATTCGGTGAGAGACTTGTCACTAATTATACTACAGCTCCAAGCAAACTGTTCAGACCAAACAACTATCCTTGCAACATGTCCACTGCAGCATCACTGGACAATTCAAGAGCTAGTATGTCTGCTAACTTCAATCTTTTACAGTTAGCAAATGCTTTCCTTTGGTGCACTGGATGGCTATGTTCTTGTTGCCCTGACTACATTCCCTAAAGCCCCTGAGAGCACAGCTACAATATACTATGCTATAGTTGTTCCTAGAGACACTGTAGCATTTACTTTTATTGCAACACAACAAACATCCAGAGTGTTCAATTTAAGATACATACATATACCAAGGACAGAATTCTGACTGTTCTTTAAGGTTTGCTCCAGTCAGTCCTGAGCAGGGCATGAAATGAATATCCTTCTTGGGATTGAAGCCAACTTTCTTCAAGAATGGTACTAGCTTCTCTTTACACTCCTCATATCTATTTAAAGGACAAAGAGATATGCTAAGTTTCAGTAATTCTAGCATGACATAATACTGTGCTTTAAAAAAAAAAAGACCAACAAACCCCACAGACAGGTACTTTTCATCAGTTAAGTTATTCTGTGAACAGCAAGCAAGTGTAAGAAATCTCAGTGCCCTATCGTATCATCTCACCAGTTTTCCAGCACAACTTGGTACTACTTCCCCTCATTCCTCTGCTCCATAAAGCATCAGCTTTTCTCCATATACCTGGGCTGGGGAAGCAGCAGCCTATGCTACAGATGCTTTTAAGCAAGAAATCCTGGCCAAGCAAGCAGGACAGCCCAAGTAGACAGCTACTGAGGTCATGCTGTAGGCTTTCACTTTAGCGGTGGCCTGGTCTCCTCTCATCTCCTACACAGCTTATCTATCTAGAGGATATATACACTATTTATCCATTGTGTACAAATAGATCATCTATATTACATATATTCTTTTTAATGCAAGTTATTTCCATTGCACTTCTTCCCCTCAGTCCATTTGAGCTGAATTGCATGTCAGAAGGAAGGGTGGGGCAGGACCCAGACAGCATCATTTGGCATGTTTTATTCAGTTGTCTTACACCAGGGCTGATGCTGTAAGGCTGCACAGTCCCTCAGCTTTCCACAGTTTTTTTCCACAATGCTTGAGAGCACAGAAAGTTCTCTGACAACTTTTCTTATTACACTTCAGAAAAAAAAATCTCCCATAATTATACAAACATCTCTAGGGAAAGGACTAAGTTACAGTTTTTAGCATCCAGCTTGAAAGGGTGAGAAGATGTGACAGAAACTAAGCTTTGACTCTTAGGATATTTAAAACGTTTTGGTAACATCTGAATATTAAGGTAGAAAAGAATAATTGAATCCTCTTTATTATTTAAATATTATGTGTTGGCCACCTAGTTATTTTTACCTGGCCTCTATCACTGCAGGATTCCCTTCCTCCTCCTGAGACTGCAATCACAAACCATTCTAATACCTTATTTGCTTATTCAGTCCAGCTTCTCATATAACTCCAAATAACACAGAGTGGCCACAGACTGAACAGGAGAACACTGTTCTCACCAAATCTAAGCTAGGAATTTAGCAGAAACATATCCAAGCAATCAAGAATGCTGGAACCTAAACCAATGAAAAGAGAGTCACTTCCTTTTAGGTTCAGTAAAAAGCTTCCAAGTCAACAGTTAAACTACATTCCAATGGGTGGATTGTTAGATATGGCTGCACAGGTTCTAACTGTTGGGAGGGAATGTTTTTCAGCAGAGTAGAACTTAGAGCTTGGTTGAGAGGCACTCTCCTAGGAACTATGCTTCTGTTTTTCCTGCAATTCTGATAAACTCCATCTTCACCAATCCACAATTCTCTTGTCAAAAACAGAATGCAAAAATTTACTTTCTTTTGGAATGATTTAATTCAGTATCTTTTAATGCAGATTAACTTTGAAACAATATCAAACTCACCTTTCATTACTCCAGTTTACAGTTGGATCATCCATTTTGTTAATAAGAACTATTAAATGTTTTACTCCTGCTGTTTTTGCTAACATGGCGTGTTCTCTTGTTTGTCCACCCTTCTCAAATCCAGTTTCAAACTCTCCTTTTCTTGCAGAAATAACCTAAAATACACATTCTCATGGAAATTCCACAATTCTCTCAACAGAACAATCAAAACTGAGCAACACTGTCTTAAAAAATAACATCACGTAGTCAAAACTGGTTCAAGCTTGCAAAGTGCACTGGTCTATCTGCAGTATCACCCCTTGGTTTCTGCACTCTTACCTAAAAATGACATGACAGCTGTGGACCACTTTAGGAAGCTGTTACTCCAGAAACCACTGCACTTGGAAGACTTAAGATCTGAAAATTCTGCCCACTTTAACCCAAGCAGTAAATAGGCAAACAAATTAATAAAACTCAACAGCTTAACAGTACACCCAAAAGAAAAGAATCTGCTTTGCCCTTACCAGCACAGCAAGATCGGCCTGAGAAGCCCCACCAATCATATTCGGAACAAAGCTTTTATGTCCAGGAGCATCTAGAATAGTGAAGTGTTTCTTCTCAGTTTCAAAATAGGCACGACCCACTTCTACTGTTTTACCTTTGTCTCGTTCTTCTTGGTTTGTGTCTAAGGCCCATGAAAGGTACCTAAAAAAAAAGAAATACCACAACCCAAACTTTCTATTTTAGTATTAATTTTTACTAATGAATGTAATTTGCTCATCATGTCTTTTTATTTTCTGCTCAACTATTCTAACCACCTCAGCATTACTGAACTGAAGCATTTGCAAGCACATTTTGCTCCATGTTTTGTGTATATACAGTGAGATGTCCTCTGCAGCTCCAGAGGTTCCCAAGTCAGAGAAAGCACTGGGAGTTACGGGGCTGTAATCAGAGACTCCCCACACAGCAGTCATGTCTCATCTCCACCATGGTCTGTGTTTCTGAAACATTGCAGACAATCCAAAGGTCAGGTTTATCAAGAGCCAAGCAGGAGCCTGTGTGTGGTAGCTGGATGGAAAGTCAAAGGACATGTATTTTTAGGGAAGGGCGAATCTCTGATTGAAGCAGTAATTCTGCACTACAGGATAAGATCTGAATCACAAAGTACAGCTGCTCCAACTTCCAGAGTCTCAACGTATGAAGCAAGCTACTGAGACCTCTGATAATGCCACAGAGGGACATCAGACTTTCTGTTGTAGATTGTGACATATTCTAAAGCATAAAAACAGCATTCAAGGAAACACTTCCTTCAGCTCAGTCTCTAGAAGAGGCGGGGGAAGAGGAAATCTATGTTTCAAGATGTCCAGAATTCTTGAGGAAGGTCCTGAAACATTTATTACTCCAGCCAACTCCCAGCAGGGGTTGCTGCTTGCTTGACAGCAAGGCCATACATCAGTGTTTCACCCTCCCACACACAGGATAGTTAGTTCAGGTCAATGCCCACCCACTGAGTGCTCCACAGTTGTTCAACCTCTACATAAGTCTCGAGCTGCTTCCTTTCTAGAGCCCTCTGAATCCCCGTTTTCCTCCTCCACAGCCAAAAAATGGAACACTTCCAAGAGGAGAATCAACTTTGCAGGAGTCGTTTCAAGAAGAAATCAGGCTGCTGTATGAGATGTATATGTGGACACAAATACACAGAACTAAAAACCAACCCAAACCCAAAGAAACCCCAAAACAACCAGGAGGCCTGGAAAAAAATCCACACACACCAGCAGCACTGTCTTGGATTGAAGGAAGCTTAAGAACTGCAGACCCTACCTTTACTTGTATAAAAATTAGATAAAAGGTGACAGCCCAAACTATTCACTCACCATCTCCTCATGTCTGCCCAGCTGACAGCATTAATCTGTCCCTGTTCAGAGGTGAAACACATACAGACAGAATGGCCCCAAGAGCTGCCTGACAGCATTCCCTTCTACCAACTAGGTTTACCACAGCATCAGAGCAGCAAAACCTGCTACAAGAGGAATTGAACTAAAACTATACGAAATAGTGCAAGTAGTACTGGAGGAAAACAAGAAATTCCCTCCCATGCATCCAACCCCCTGCTAGCATGAAGCCAGCACTATAGGGACAGAGACTGGAGAAGTGTTTCCCATGTTGATCACAGCACAGAGAGAAAAGCCACAGTATTATCTGCATTCTTCATACCATGTTTCTCTGTTTTTTTCTTTAGCTTCTCTTTCGTATTTTTCAAGTGTTCTTTTGTCAACCATTCCTGTTAAATACCTAAGGGGGGGAAGTAATAAAGTGCAATTTTACATAAGAGGAAACATAATTCCAAATAATTACATACTTTAGAATCCCTACAGATTGTTTTGAAAAACTGGAACAGCCTGATAGAAGCAGCAACACAAAAAAGCCACATCATTATCTACTATGTCAGCGTGCACCAGCACCACTTCAGCACTATGAGCAATGTCTTTTTTTTAAGCCCAATTACAAAGTGTTCTGCAAATTTGTGAAAGGAATTACATCTGTTAAGTCCATTTCTGAAACTTTCTTCCCCTTACAACAAAGGGATGTTCTGCAAAAAAGCTTTAGGAACATAAGAGATCAATTAAGAGTGTTAAGAATAGGCAGCTCCTTGTGCAAGGCTGCTGTGCTCAGACACATCAGACAATTAAATCCTAATTTGTTCTAGTATGGACTACAAAGTTAAACACAGCATGGCAATTCCAACATTCCAGTTTAGTTAAAGCAAAACAAGATGAAAATGCCAAGACAAAGACTTCCCACTTTTGCAGAGAGTATTATTTTAATATCATAGAAATACTTTGCATCAGCAGGACAGCATTTATTTCTTCATCCACTACTCTCCCAGCTGCATTTATTTAATTTTCTCTCATAAAAAATATTTCAGTGTCTTGATACTGTTTCTAAAATAGACTTTAAAAGATCAACTATTATAATTTCAACTTTTGAAATAAAATTAAAACTGACAATATTAGCACCAGGGAGTAAGGTTATACTTTTTGGTTTTTAAAACATAACAAAAAGGACAAAGTTTAACAATGGGTATAAGCAGTTTCAAACAGCATTTTAAAACAATGAAGAAAAACCTATCACATTCTAAGAAAGGGATTCAGTTTTTTAATTAAATAATGCATGCTTTTGCATAGTTGTTTTCATTAAGTGAAACTCCTCTAACCATAAGATCTGCTGGAAGGAAGAAATTCCAGAAGACAATAGATAACTAAATTGACATGGACAGTACCATTTTATTTAAACAAAATTAATCTATGCTGATTAGAGCCATAAATAATATTATTAATTTTACTAACTGTAACTTTAATTCACAAGAAAGAACAGCAAATCTAAAAGTTTTGTTTAAGAGGTTCCTTACATTATTTGTCCTCCAATAGTTGACTTTCCAGCATCTAAAAAGAAATAAATTAAAAATTGTCATTCACAAGTTAGAAGAAATCCTAGAGAAAGAATAAAACAGTTATGAAAAAGGTAATTATCTCCAAAGAGATATATTTTTTCATTGTAATATAAGTTTTTTGAAGCATCTCTAATAATTCCCCTCATAATTCCCTGTCAATTCAGTGACACTGAATTTTGAGAGCCCTGGTTCCATACATACAAACACAGCATCGTCTGTCACAAATAAAAACCTCAACGGGCAGGGATCCAGCACAAGCCCCTTCCCTGGTTCTTTTTCCCTTCTTCCCTAAGCTCCCCCTGTTGCCTCTGTGTGATTCCATTCCCCATCAGTCTAAGGTACAGCAGGTTTACGCTGACAAGAGACTGTACAAACACACACACAACATTCCCTGTAGAACTCACACTTCAGTAATTCCTCTGTGCTTCTGACACCACTGAAGATCTTTTCCTGTAGCTTGCTGCAACTGTTTGCTTGGTGCTTTTTGCTTCCTACACCCTGAGTTCTGATCATCTACTGCTCATAGCTCTAAAAGTTTTAATATTTTGAACAATAATTTTTGAATTTGCCCATAAGAACCCTCTGAAAACTTTGAAAGCAAGCAGAAGATGAGCACTGCTTTCCAGTTTTGTTCTCTGGAATGTGAAGATAGGTAAGCATTCAGAAGAGCAGGTACTGAAGAAATTTAGCACGGCCATGGTTGTGTGCAAAGAGAACCCAGGCACCCTATCCTTAGCACTGTGCCCCTGAAAGACCTGAAGTTTTTCTAGAGCAACTAGCAATGAATGCTTCTCTTAACCTCAAGACAGGGTGAAGACACACACCCCTACAAAGAGCAGGATGAATTTCTAATCCTGGGAGTTCTAGACAGTACCCAACACAAAGATCCAAGTACTTGATGTTCACTTCAAACTTACCTACATGGCCAATGAACACGACGTTTACGTGCTCCTTCTTAGGGGCACCTGGTGGTGCTACAACAGATTTCGGTTTGGGAATTTCCTCCTCCTCTTCCATCATTTCCTGAGCGCTTTCTTCAGAAGGCCCTGCATCCCCTGTGGGACCACTTCCTAGCTCTGCTTCACTTGTTTCTTCTTTGTGGTCCCATGACTCTTCTGGGGACATTTCTGCCTCTCCGTTTTCCACTAAAAGTGAAGCAGTTTGATACTTTCAAATAGATAAGGGAATTGAAAGCCATGGCTGGGAAGAAAAGGCCCTGCCCCAAAAATGCAATCAAAAGATTCATGTTATGTTCATGAACATAACATGTCCATGCTTTCCTTCATAAAAACTGGCAATTAATTGCAGCTTTATTTTTAAATCATTATTACCAGGAGCTTTCAAACTAGCCTGTGGCTTGACATCAGAAAAGTGTGATTTGTAAGGATTAAGAGACTTCCACTTTGAGAAGGCAAACATTTTACAAGGGAAAAAAAAACAAACGTAAAGTTCCACTCAAACCATCATGCTAGGCTGAACCCCAAACACTACCAGATGTTTAGAAAGAAGATGAGGGACAATGGTTTAAGTTCTCCCAAAAGCCAAACCCGTGCAAGGAGAAAGATACAATCTCCATGACTGCTCCTACTATTGATCAGTTCGGTGTTGTTTGTTCATCACCATCTCACACATATTAATGGGGCTATTTTGTAATAGGAAATGATTTTTTAATAAAGCAGTGCTGCTTTTTCATGGTCCAAGTGATCCAAACTGCACCTATCGCTGCACACCAGTGTTCCATCACCGCTTCCCTAATCCAAGTACAGGCACAAGGAAAATCAGTAAGGACCAAAAATGCAAAGGCTCAATAAGGAATTCTCCAATTTTGTTTGCAGTGATTCAGCAAAAGCTGAATACACTCCTGCAGCAGTATTTTCTAGTCCTACGAGAGTGAAATGAAGCAATTCCCATCTTACCAACAGATTCCGAAATCTCCATGTTAACGGCGGCATTTGAACCTGGGGAAAACCAAGAAAAGGAATCGTTAAGGACACATTTACCACAGCAGTATCAAGAACAAGGGAAAACAGAGCGACTGCATCCTCAAAAGGGATAGTTCAGATGCTTGGGCCCTTGCCAGTGCTATTTAATATACAGATGCAGTTTTAAATTCTGCTTCCTGCAGGCTTTAGGACTTTCCATAAACCACTTGGTCCTTCCACGCCTTGCGTGACTGGCTGTAAAACTGTAACAAGCACAGGTAACTGCACTTGCTCACAATGCTAGTGTAAAGATTAAGAGAATGAGGATGGGAAAGGATGCACAGGATTTTTTAAAGGGAGATTCTTTGCAGTAATTAGGGTTTTTTGAAAGCAGGTTTAATGGAGCCGTGTTGCATGCTGTCAGAACACAAACCCAATCACCTTCACAAGAGGCTCTCTGCTCCTCTGGAGAAGTATCTACAGGTGCACCTGCAGAGAAAAGAGTTTAACTTTTAAAATACACCCATGGAATAATTTTTCAGTCAGGCTTAACAGACCATCTCCCAACTATATGTAATTAAAAAAATACCTCCCCCACTGAAAACAGTACTAAATACAGCTCCAAGCAAAAACACTTTCAAAGAACACTGCCTAGAAGTTGTGAAAAAGAATATACCTCTTCTAAAAACAGTTCAGGTTTTTTTACCCACAAAGACTCACTTAGAGCAAGCTTTAAAGGAAGTAATTTTTCAATACATAATATTTTACCTGCCTAACCACACTGGCTATTTTAAGTGTTAGCATCAAAAATGTCAGACCTGTTTGGCTGTATCCAAACAGACAAGTGTGTACAGGAAGGTTCATACCTCCAATGCTACTGCACCTCAATCTCACTGAAGCTTTGAGTAGAAAATTGAAACAAGCTATTAAGAAAAAAAAACCCTTAAGCTCTGTAGTTATTAGGATCAAGAGATGATCAACTCATTCATATGGCTGCTGAGTTTGCTGGTCCTCTTAAACAGCACATTCTCATCACATGACTCTGAGGACAATCTCACCAGTCGTGGGCACACCACAGCCCTAAGTATGTGGTTTTTTGATAGATCACTCAACCTTTTCATCAACTAAACCATGCCACTAAGTCAGATGCTGAGATACAGCTCATTATTAAACCTAACAAGAGTGACACGTTCCAATTAACAATTATACCACTTGATGTTTTGAGGCATTACTGCCATGATCAAGAAGCCTTCTATAATTCTTACTTAGCTTAAGTTCAACTTCATACTCCTCTGAAACAAGTTTGGGGTTTTTTTTTCAGCCACATACCAAATTCATGCCCTCTGCTTGGCTGTACTCCAGCTCTCCTTCAATCCCATTATGAAACCACAGATTTTACAGCCGTACCTGCTTATGCATGATGGGACCTAAAGATGAAACAAATCCCCTCAAAGGAACAAAAACATGCAGAAAAGGACCTGATTCTAAGCCTCTTTGCTTTCCTGCTGCTTGCATATTTGCTGCAGACTTCTATAAACTGGAGCAGTGATGCAAAAGCTGGAAGGGGGCCAGAGGACAAAGCCTGCAGGCAGGGTGAATGTGGGTCACAGCACAACACCCAGTGACCAGCAGCAGAGCAGGGGGCAGAGGAACACAGAAGAGGAAACTGTTCTGAGGGAGGGAGGTTCCCTACACTCCTGTGTTGTATCATCCTTGCTCTGCACACACAGGAAAGAAACTTAAGAGAATTATTTAATATGGTAAATAAAAGCACAAGAATCAAGTATCTTGAGACATCTCCTAAGAAATTATGTGTTAATCTCATCTGAGAGCTGGAAAAGACTCAAATCAGCCCATTTATGAGCATGGTAAGCAGATGACACAGAATCTAGGTAGGAATTTAGCCTCCATTTTGTAACACATCAGAAAACTGTTGGCTGTTTCACACGCACCACAGTTGGGATTCATAAATATTTTCATAACAATCATTTCAACAAGCTTTTAATTTCATTCCTGAAGTTTGTCCATAATGAAAAACTTACTATGTGACAGGATTTATGTACTTGCCTTGAAACAGAAGTTCTGTAAGTGATTAAGTCAACAACAGCATTCATAATAAGCTCCATTTTTACTTTCTGGTCTGTAAGACAGCAGGTGTACAGACAGGAAAAAGTTTCTTCACAAAAAAACCAAACCAGAGATGAGGTATGAAACTGTTAACCTAAAAAGGTCCATCTATTAAATTCTGTATGAGTCTAGCACACAAGGGAACGAGCAAGACAGGTTGTGTATGACTCCTAAACACTGCTAATGCCACACGATCCAGGGACAACAGATACTCAGTGATGACCACAGCTACTTCATAAATTCTGGTCACTTTGGTACCAAAGTGGCAGATGTGCTTTGAAAGTGGAAACTCAATTACATCAAGTGTGCACTGTTACTTCAAAGAAGAAAAGGAATACAAACAGCTCCCTAAAAGTGTTCCTTATAAAGACAGCAAATAAAAGTAAAGAATCTTCATTTCAAAAAAGCAGGCTCTAAGTGATTAAAATAAACACCCTTCAGTAATTGTTTACTGAGGATCAGCAATTCCCCCTTTCATCAGGTCACTGCAGGCACGGGCACACTGCAAACACATACCCAAGCCTGACTTTACAAGGTCAGATTTACCACTTGCTCTGCGTGGAGCTGGACAGGCCGCCTGCAACATGCCCTTAAGGCCATCACTCCAAAAGCAGGATGCAGTCCTGCTGCTTCTCAGGCCACTGGGTGGCCACATTTTGCTCTTTATCGTCTTTTATCTCCTCACCCACGTAGAGCTATCAGGAATCTTTGGATCACATAAACGGGAGATGGTAATTCTGAATCTAGTTGAGAAAGGCTTCCTACCTAGGACTCAACACTGGACTGGGATGTGAGGTGATGTCCAGGAACTGCACTGATCCTGGGACAAAATGTTTGGACAAATCCAGTGAACCTTGCTTATTTTGCCCATGAAAGATTTTGTTAGTCAGGAGCTAGTAAGATTTATGGCTAACATAGCTTACTAAAATTGTCAAGCCATCACATACAGCAAATTAAACCTAAATCAGAGAAATATGTAACGTATTTCAAGTTCAGCTTGAAAACTCTAGATCCTCATCTGTGAAAATCATTCAGATGGGAATTTTGTCATGTCACAGGGATTCAAAACATATTTTGTAAGAATTGTGGTTTAAAATTCAGAACATGTCTTAAATATTTGCTCTAATTTAAGTAATGCTTCCAATTCTTGGATTTACACACCATAACTGGATTTTACATAGAATCCTCCATCCTCCATCCTTCCTCAAACTGTCATTCAAGAGCTGTTGTTGCAACCCTATTTTGTGCATTACATGAAGTGGTTTATCATTAGTTCTCCTCAACATCAGAGCCCTAGCACATTATTCTCAATGCCAAACCCAAAATGGATACACACGCTGCATTTATCTACCAGAATCCACTCTGCCTATTGCCCTGACACTGCTTTCTGCTGCACGTTGTGTATTTGCATGCATTTCTGTAGTACAATAATCAACACTGCACAGGCAGAACAAACTGAACTACTGAACCTCTGCCAGTCCCACTGTCCAGCTCACGGGGCTGCAAGGATTGCCTGAGCCTTGAACCAGCAGCGAGTGGCAGCTCCAGGAACTGCTGTGCTCCCTGGGGACAGGGGGGTGGTGAGTTCAGCCTGGTGGCAGAGCTACCCGAGGAGGTTGAAAGGTTAAGGAGCATGAGGGAGGCAGAACAGGAGATAGACTGGTGATGTCAGACTCTGCCCTCCCTGAAACATAAATGGGAGCACTCATCCGAGAGCACCCAAGATCAAGAAACCCCTGATTCCTGCTCTTGCCAGGCCAACAGGAGAAGCCTGAATGAGATGAGTGAGTGGAGGCAAGCCCATGGTAAGGGCAGCAGGCAGAGTCCCCTCTTGCCCACCACACCCCCAGCTGCCTCTGTGGAACAGGTGTGGGGCTTTACCTGAGGTGGAACAGCCAAGTGAGGATGGGAGCAGTGAACTAGCTACACCAGGGATGCCTGCACAGTTAGACAGGCCTGCTGCCTGTATCACAACCGCACAGAGTTACTACTGGAGGTGACTGTTCTGAAGGGCACAGAGGGTGCTACGTGCCATGCAGCCCCACCACACAGGGATGTCTGCTGTCTCCCTGGAGCCCAGGTTAAGGACATCACTAGGAAACTTCCCAGCCTAGTGAGGTGTTCGTATTACTGCCCACTGCTGTTTTCCAGGTGTAGGAGAAGATGCAGAAATCCACAGCCTAAGAACAATTAAGAGGAATTTCAGGGCCTTGGGAATCTGGAGCACAGGTTATTTTCTCTCCTGTCCTTCTAGTTGATTGTAGCAACATCAGAATGAACAGAAAAATCCAATCTATTAATGCATGGCTCTGGAGCTGGTGTCACCACCACAATTTTGGGGTTTTTTAATAACAGGATAGCCTATATGGCACCTGGAATGCTAGTATCAAAGGGTAGAGACCTGTCTCAAAAGGGGAAGAGGATCCTTGCCCATGAAATAGCAGGGCTGATTCACAGAGCTTTAAACTAGACGTGAAGGGGAGAGGGGGTGGTGATGCTAAGATCATCAGTGATAAGCAGGAGGACAACAGCCCAGGGTTAGAGGAATGGGAGAACAACAGGATAGTAGTCATGGAACACCCCTGGGAATGAAAGGGATGTCCCTCTGAGATGAGAATGTGTCTAGCAGCCCAGGTGAAGTGCCTCTACNCCCCTCTTGCCCACCACACCCCCAGCTGCCTCTGTGGAACAGGTGTGGGGCTTTACCTGAGGTGGAACAGCCAAGTGAGGATGGGAGCAGTGAACTAGCTACACCAGGGATGCCTGCACAGTTAGACAGGCCTGCTGCCTGTATCACAACCGCACAGAGTTACTACTGGAGGTGACTGTTCTGAAGGGCACAGAGGGTGCTACGTGCCATGCAGCCCCACCACACAGGGATGTCTGCTGTCTCCCTGGAGCCCAGGTTAAGGACATCACTAGGAAACTTCCCAGCCTAGCTAGGTGTTCGTATTACTGCCCACTGCTGTTTTCCAGGTGTAGGAGAAGATGCGGAAATCCACAGCCTAAGAACAATTAAGAGGAATTTCAGGGCCTTGGGAATCTGGAGCACAGGTTATTTTCTCTCCTGTCCTTCTAGTTGATTGTAGCAACATCAGAATGAACAGAAAAATCCAATCTATTAATGCATGGCTCTGGAGCTGGTGTCACCACCACAATTTTGGGGTTTTTTAATAACAGGATAGCCTATATGGCACCTGGAATGCTAGTATCAAAGGGTAGAGACCTGTCTCAAAAGGGGAAGAGGATCCTTGCCCATGAAATAGCNCGGAAATCCACAGCCTAAGAACAATTAAGAGGAATTTCAGGGCCTTGGGAATCTGGAGCACAGGTTATTTTCTCTCCTGTCCTTCTAGTTGATTGTAGCAACATCAGAATGAACAGAAAAATCCAATCTATTAATGCATGGCTCTGGAGCTGGTGTCACCACCACAATTTTTGGGTTTTTAATAACAGGATAGCCTATATGGCACCTGGAATGCTAGTATCAAAGGGTAGAGACCTGTCTCAAAAGGGGAAGAGGATCCTTGCCCATGAAATAGCAGGGCTGATTCACAGAGCTTTAAACTAGACGTGAAGGGGAGAGGGGGTGGTGATGCTAAGATCATCAGTGATAAGCAGGAGGACAACAGCCCAGGGTTAGAGGAATGGGAGAACAACAGGATAGTAGTCATGGAACACCCCTGGGAATGAAAGGGATGTCCCTCTGAGATGAGAATGTGTCTAGCAGCCCAGGTGAAGTGCCTCTACACCACTGCATGCAGCCTGGGCCAACAGGAAGAGCTGGAAGCTACTGTGCTGCAGGTCAGCTACAACACAGCAGCCATTACTGAAACTTGGTGGGATGAATCCTGTGAGTGGAACGTGCCTATCGATGGCTACAAACTGTTCAGGAGGGACAGGAGTGGAAGGAGGGGTGGTGGTTGTTTCCCTCTATGTCAAGAAATTAAGACTGTGAAGAGCTGTCCCTTAAAGAATAGCCAGGAGAAGGTTGAGGGCTTATGGGCAAGAATCAGGGATCAAAACAACAAAGGGAACCTTGTGGTTGGTGTCTACTACAAGGCACCCAATCAAGAGTAGCTTATTGATAAGGCCTTCTTACTCCAGCTCCAGAAGACATCATGCTCACAGGCTCTTATCCTACTAGGGGATTTCAACCACACCGACACATGTTGGAAAAGTTCCACGGGAAGCTGTAGGCAATCCCGAAGACTCCTGGAGTGCCTAGATGACAACTGCCTAAGGCAGGAAATAGACACCCCTATCCAAGGGGTGTCCTGATGGTCACAACTGCTAGGGAACTCATCAGGCACATGAAGACAGGAGGCAGCCTGGGCTGCAGTGATCATGCATTAGTGCAGTTCACTGTCCTAAGGGGTACGAGGGAGATGAAAAGCAAAGTCAGGACCCTGCATTTTAGGAAAACAAACCTCCAGCACTTCAAGGAGGTAGTAAGACTCCCTGGGAAACAGTCCTTAGGGACAAGGGAGCAGAGCAGAACTAACAGATTTTTAAGGATGCTTCTCACAGAACGCAAGAACTCTTGATTCCCAGCTGTTCAGAAATCAGGCAGGGAAGGAAAGAGCCCAGCAGGGCTGAGTTGAGACCGGCTGGTCAAACTAAAAGACAAGATGAGACTTCACATGCAGTTGAAGCAGGCACAGATATCCTGGGGAGAATACAGGGACACTGCCTGGCTTTGTAGAGATGAGGTGAGAAAGGTCAAGGCGCAGTCAGAGCTGAACTTGGTGAGGGATGCAAAGAAAAACAAGAAGGGCTTCCATAGGTACATAAACGGGAAGAGGAAGGTCAAAGAAGGCACAGCCCCCCTGAGGAACAGCAATGGGGAGTTAGTAACCACAGATGAGGAGAAGGCCAAGGTCCTAAACAGCTTTTTTACCTCAGTTTTCAATGTCAGCTTCTCTCCTCACAACTCTCAAGGGGATGGCCCTTGAGACAGGGACCAGCGAGACCAGGTCCCTCCCACAGTCAGTAAGGACAAGGTGCAGGAATACCTGAGGAACCTTAACGTTCAGAAGTCCACAGGACCTGATGAGATGCACCCCAGAGTACTGAAGGAATTGGCTAATGCAGTTGCCAAGCCCCTGTCCATAATATCTGAANAGATGAGGTGAGAAAGGTCAAGGCGCAGCCAGAGCTGAACTTGGTGAGGGATGCAAAGAAAAACAAGAAGGGCTTCCATAGGTACATAAAAGGGAAGAGGAAGGTCAAAGAAGGCACAGCCCCCCTGAGGAACAGCAATGGGGAGTTAGAAACCACAGATGAGGAGAAGGCCAAGGTCCTAAACAGCTTTTTTACCTCAGTTTTCACTGACAGCTTCTCTCCTGCCAACACCGA
>VWZY01001640.1:4662-24176 GCA_013399075.1 Chloroceryle aenea
GCCGTCATGCCAGTTCTTTATCCACTGAATTGTCCTTCCATCAAACCCGTATTTTATCAGCTCAGAGACCAGGATGTCATTCAAGACAGTGCCAAAGGCTTTGCTCAGGTCCACGTAAATGACACTGGTTGTTCTTCCCTTGTCTGTTGATGTTGTGACCTTCTCATAGAAAGCCACCAGGTTTGTGAAGCACGATTTGCCCTTGGTAAAGCCATGTTGATTGTACCCAATCACCTCTTCATTATTCTTGTGCCTCAGTAGTGCCTCCAGGAGGATCTACTCCATGATCTTACCAGGCACAGAGGTGAGATTGACTGGCCTATAGTTCTCTGGTTCATCCTTCTTTCCCTTTCTCAATATGGGGATTATGTTTCCCCTTTTCCAGTCAGGGGGGACTTCACCAGACTGCCATGACTTTTGGAATAAGATAGAGAGCGGTTTAGCAACCACATCCGCCAGTTCCCTCAGCACCCGTGGGTGTATCCCATCAGATCCCATGAACTTGTACACTTTCAGGTTCATCAAATAGTCACGAACCTGATCTTCACTTACAATGGGCAGTTCTTTCATCCAATCCCTGCCATTATCTCCAGGAGTGTAGCAGGAGCCCTTGCCAGTGAAGACTGAGGAAAAGAAGTTATTAAGAACCTTGGCCTTCTCTGTATCACTTATCACCAGTTCACCCATCTCCTTTATGAGGGGGCCCACACTTTCCTTAGTCTTCTTCTTACCATTAATATGCCTATAGAAATTTTTGCTGTTTCCCTTGATCTCCCTGGCTAGATTTAATTCTAACTGAGCTTTAGTTTTTCTAACCAAGTCTCTTGCTGCTTGGGCAGCTTCCTTNGACACTGGTTGTTCTTCCCTTGTCTGTTGATGTTGTGACCTTCTCATAGAAAGCCACCAGGTTTGTGAAGCACGATTTGCCCTTGGTAAAGCCATGTTGATTGTACCCAATCACCTCTTCATTATTCTTGTGCCTCAGTAGTGCCTCCAGGAGGATCTACTCCATGATCTTACCAGGCACAGAGGTGAGATTGACTGGCCTATAGTTCTCTGGTTCATCCTTCTTTCCCTTTCTCAATATGGGGATTATGTTTCCCCTTTTCCAGTCAGGGGGGACTTCACCAGACTGCCATGACTTTTGGAATAAGATAGAGAGCGGTTTAGCAACCACATCCGCCAGTTCCCTCAGCACCCGTGGGTGTATCCCATCAGATCCCATGAACTTGTACACTTTCAGGTTCATCAAATAGTCACGAACCTGATCTTCACTTACAATGGGCAGTTCTTTCATCCAATCCCTGCCATTATCTCCAGGAGTGTAGCAGGAGCCCTTGCCAGTGAAGACTGAGGAAAAGAAGTTATTAAGAACCTTGGCCTTCTCTGTATCACTTATCACCAGTTCACCCATCTCCTTTATGAGGGGGCCCACACTTTCCTTAGTCTTCTTCTTACCATTAATATGCCTATAGAAATTTTTGCTGTTTCCCTTGATCTCCCTGGCTAGATTTAATTCTAACTGAGCTTTAGTTTTTCTAACCAAGTCTCTTGCTGCTTGGGCAGCTTCCTTAATATGCCCCCCATTCTAGCAGTCCTTCCTTCCACTCCTTGTAAAGTTTCTTAATCCCATGAAGTTCATTGCCTGAAAACGTGAGGCAGTGAGGCCACATTTATGTAAAAATGATTTCTTGCTATCAGCTTTGAACTGAAAGGCTGTGATTACACTGTGAATTCTTTGTTCTTGTGTTCTGAGACAGTTAAATCAGTGCACCTTCCTGACATTCTCTAAACCATTAACAATTTATACGTCTCTTTCATTTCACCTTTTATTCATCTCTGCTCTTACGTAAATACTCTAATCTTTTTAATCTCTGCATGTATGGAACTCTTTCCATGCCTTTAATAATTCTCATTATTATTCTCTATTTCCTATTTCACTTACAGCCTCAGTGAAATAAAGTAACCAAACTGAATGTATATTAAAAATGGAAGGTTACTATTACTTTATGTAAGATGTTTATAATACATTCAATTTATTTCTAAATTTTAGGATCTTTTTTTTTTCCTCCCTTCTGTGTGTAGAAGTTTTCAGTAGGAATGCAACAGTAACAACAGTCTTTCCTCTGAATATAGCTGCTTTTCATTGAAGACTTCCCAGAGTGTGCAAGCAATTCTAATGTTTTTTGTCCAATATTCATTAATGTTTTCTTACTTTAACAGGTGCTGTTGGACTGTAGGCTTCCAAACTGTAGCTCCTTGCATTTTACACCCAGGTGTTCTCTCTGTTTTATTAAGTTAATCCGTCTCTTCTGTGTCAGCACAGCTGTTCTCTGAGTTTGCTTAAAAATTCTGGGTTTTCTTCAATTTTTTAAAATGTTAATGAAATCATCAGTATCCTGCCTTATCTTGTTCTGCTGCTTTATGCCATTGTCTTGCATGAATCCAGTCCTCATGATCTGGGCACAATGAGAAGATCTTTACTCAACTATTGCACTGGTCTGTCTGTTTAGCTTGGCATTCCCTTATCTGCTCCCATAAACTCTCTTATCTGTCAGGATCTTTTCCTGTTTGCCTTCTTTTCTGTTTTGCTGTAAATCATTTGTCTCCTGACCATCTTGGTTGGCAATTGTGCCATACCATCATTGTGTTACCCATGAGAAGGCATTCATCTGCTCAAAGTCATGTTGATGATAACTTGATAAATCTGGCTGCGGTCCAGTATGGACCATTGACCACGTACAGAAATCTGAGGCCAAACATATACTTTTCAAAATACACCTAGAGGCCCCTAGTCAGAGCTCTTGCCTGTGTGCCCTTCAGACAGGCACTTCCCAAAAGTGTGTGTGTCACATCTGATAGATGATTGTCATCAGAAGTAAAGTCTATTCTCACCTTGTGAGAGATATGTAAAGACTATATTGCATACTGCCTTTTAATTCACCATCTAGTTACATATATGCCTTCAGTCAGATATTTATGTCAGACAAGAAGACAGGCTCTCTAACCGGTCTTAGTGATGTCTGTAATGTCATATATGTGATGTTGTCCATTTCATATCAGCTCATAATTCTCTGTAAATTCTCTGTAAATTCTCTGTAAACAGACTCAATTCTCTGTAAACAAAATGTCTCAGCCACACAGCTCATCCATCATCTCATATAAAAGATAGCTTCATGTGGTACTTACTCCTCACAATCTGGTCAATGCCAGAGTATAAACTTTTTTACTCTCATTAATCTTCACTTTCAGTATAGTGTTTTGTTGAGAGAGTGAGCACATACACATCTCAAGAAAAGAAAATGTAATAATGTAGTCCATCACTGGAATCCATCGCACACATGGTGTTCAGGTAAAACAGTTTGGTATCTGCTCCTAGCAGTGAATCTTGCTCTGTGTGGTAGTTCTGGAGTCTTCAGAACACTCAGTCATCTGAGTGTACACAGAATACAGCATTTCTGATGAGACTGCTCACAGTGCTGGGACCTAGAGGTGAACTGCTATAAATATTTGATAACATCTCAATCTGACCCTTTTTCTACTAGTCATTTTTTGCATCTCTTGATGCTTTCTAACAGCTTCTGTAAGCTGCTGCCTTAGTAGCAACACTGTCCTTGGTTTCCAGTAGGACAAACACTTTAGGCAAATACTTCAGCTATAATATTTTTATTTTTCGAATGCCTGTTCCTGGACCCATGACTCTTCCTATGCTGCACCACTGTGTTAAAACCTGCAGTATCTAGAAAAACAGTTACTCATCCTTATAGGTCATCAGCTCCCCTCATATATATACATCTTACATGTTCTTAATAGTGTCACAGTCCTGGTCATTATGTCCTGGAAGTCTACAAAGTTCAGTTCCCCTCACCTTCATTTGCCCATGTTTTCACTAATATACTCTCCCCAGTACCTATTAAATGTTGCACCTTCACATTATGGACCTGCATTACTTGTTCTTGATGCCTTATTTACCTTCAAGAATGTCATCAGTACTGCTCCTAGGATTTTCCGTAGTGGGTGGTTCAAGTGACATTAGAACTCCTTTGAAGATGAACAGAGACTTAAAGCTGCATCATGGCCATCAGTGCTAGCCCAATGGTAGCAGTAAAGGTAGTTGCATTTCCTTATTACACCAAAACCTGTACTTGGTAATTTTTATCTTAAAGCAGATCTTACATCCTCAGTCTCCAAATAAAGCTAATTACTTATTTTCAGTGTGACCTTAGTACAGGTTCTGATATTATCTGGAGTCCTTCATTTCTTGTGGAGCTAGATTACCATTGTAGTCTGCTGTAAGTAATTAATTTTTTAACCATTTCCTTGGTTGTGTAGGTTATTTAGTCTTGAATTCCACCATCACATTTTAAAAAGTCCTTCCAGACCATCCATTTACTTTACTCCTAGCTTTATATTCTAGTTAATCATATTTGAAGGGGTAGGTGTGTCTCTCTGGAATTACTGCTGCTGACACGTTTCTGCATCATGTATTTGACAATAATATTAGAAGACTCTATATATATTAGCCCAGCTTTTTAGTGAGAAAACTATTTACACAGATGCTAAGGCTGCAATTAACACCAGTCATGTGCATGCATATTAGTTTATGTGTGGTCTTTCAGATCTCCCCACAACCTAAGTTCTTCTCCCCAGTTTCAAATAGATTGCTGTACTTGGTTGTCTTTATTTACTTTCCCAGACTAAGGAATTGTACATGATTTAACAGCAGATAGAGAAGTCAGATGCTGAGCACTTATCAGTAGTGGTGGCAGCTGTTATTGCAATAAATCTGTCTTTTCCAACTCAGCTTTAAATTTAGATACTCACTTAAGCATGACTGAATCTATGTTAAACAGAATTCCTCTTAAAAAGATGTATTTTAAGTATTGACTCTGGCAACTTTTTTACTGAGAAAACTAATTTCCAAAACTGTGTGATCGTGTTGCACATATAATACAGGCATATGCAGATAAAATTACCAGTTCTGAGTATTGATGAGCTTTTCTTAAATCCATCACTGGTCTTGTATCCCTTACTTCACTTGGATTGTGTCACCCATGCAGGATGTCCAGACAGTCTGTCTAATCAGCATAATACACTGCTTTATTACCCTTTACGTACTGAAATTTACTCTTTGATCATAGACTATGATGGTATTGCCAATATAAGGATAAAAGGTACTTTAAAAATTACTTCACCTTAAATATTTAAACATTACTATTTCTAAATACAAATGTATATAAGAGATTTTATAAAATACATGAGCTACTAAAAATAAGTTCTAAGTTCTCCCTATAGTTTTTTACTCAAGCAGCTAAACATGGCAAAATATATCACAATATTTTGATAGGATATTAAAACATGACCATTAAAATGTGGTATCTACTGTGGAGTGCTCTTTAGTTAATAACTACTGTGTTAATCCAGAAACATTCAGTAATAATTCAGGCAAATCTGAGAAATGACAGGTCAGACCTTGTGCTTAAAGTATTGTGTTCTTTAGTGTAAACCAGTAATGAAAAAATCATTTCACAATTAAAAAATAAACAAACAGCTATAAATACCAGAAATGGCAGCACTTACAACATGAAGATTTTACAAGATATGGCATCAATTACAAAATGAAGATTTTATTGCCTTTAAGAAAATCCAGATAATTTTCACTCATCCAAGTATGATCAGTCTTACTTAAAAAAATAATATATAAGTATAGACATATTGCATTTTTCCAGGAAGAGAGAGAGAGCATGTTTTCCGACTTCACACTGCAGTAGAAGTGGACACATCTGCTCACCTCAAAAAGCAGATGGATGTTCAAATACTCTATTAAAATATGTATTTCAAGGAGCATATTTAACTGTGTGGGTGTTACAGTTTAATTCAATATAGCTGAAGCAGGAAGACTAGAATTTTAAGAAGTTTCCTGAGTTAATTGATTGATGAATAACACCTTACAAGAACAGACCTTTATTAATCTCATTTCATATAGCCTGATCTGAAATTCACTTAGATTACCTCAGGTCAGAAAATATGATAACTAAGGACACACTGAACTGTGCACTGCACACTGTACATTTGCAGTTTCTATTTTCTAGCATTTTCCTGGGATTTTAATTTGCCAGAAATACATGACCAGAATACCTATTTCTGTAAAACTACTTTTAGAGCTTGAGTCAAGTAATATTAAGTGTTCCTGTGAAGAGCAATAGTGACCTGCTGCCATGTCCGTCTCTCAGAAAAAGAAACTTTTTAGAGCTCTCAGTCATAGACAAATGGGAAAGTTTCTCAGTTCCAATGATAAACATTTTTATAAAGTTGGTTACGGATTGAAATGCTTCCATGTTTTCTGCCAGATTAATTTTCCTGACCAATAGTTTATACAATTGAAGAGGTGTTTACTAAAATGATAGCTATATAGGCACAAATGACTTAATGATAAAAGAATACCAGCATGAAGTCTGGAACATAAAATCTATACACATCATAAGTTATTGCAGATCTATCTGATTTTATCACTGCTGAATGGTTTTAAAATGTTGGATTCCTTTCACTTCTGCATCCCTAGCAAGCACATAAATGTCAACTCTTTCAATTATAGACACCTAATAGCAGGCAGCCAAACTGTCTAAATAGTAAAAGGGAATTTAAGAGATTTAGGTTTTGAAATAGCAAAAGCCAATTAGAAACATAATAAAAACCATAAAGATTTGGAACTTAGTTCAAAATGTACCTTATTAAAGAATGATCTATGATGCATCATCTTCAGCAGCATCATAGCTTGCAGTACACCTAATTTGAACAGGGTAAAGCCCTGTATAGAATGTACATGTTTTTCAGAGGGACTGTCTGTGATGGGATGTTCCACACTCAACAGGCATGTCACATACTGGCTGCATTTAGCCCTTTACTAGGCAGAAGAGGAAATGGAAGAACCTTCAGCCATCTCATTTTGCTGACCTCTACAGCAATTTTACTAGCAGACTTAGTAGAGAAACTCCATGTGCTTTTGAAAGCGCATATGGTTATGCTTACTTGCAATGGAAAAGAAGGAAAAATAGCTTCCTAGTCACCCAGACTGGGTGAATGAACAAACATTCAATCAATGAATAACTGAAAGAAAAATTAAAATTCATGGGGAAATTGGGGTTGGTTGTTTAGCATAATCCTAAAACAAATGCTGTTCACACAAATTTTTATTAAAAAAAAAGAATACCTGTTCTTTAAAACTAAATAAATGTTTTGCAATATCACCTCTGATGCTGATCACAGTGGTTTTCTTTTGTCATGAGAATGACGGAGTATGACCAGTTTTAAGCAGGCCATATGATGCAATTATTGCCAGCATCCATAGATGTTCAATTGGACAGATACTATTTTTCATACTCATACCAGCTTCCATCATATCTATGGATACATCTTCTTTTTGTTTTCTGGAATGTTCATAGTACTATCAGAAAATTGATTTCTAAATTATAAATTAGGCAGGGTCACTTATAACAAACAGTGTTTTGTAAAAGAGGAGGGTTTGGAAGTCAGTTTCTAACACTAATATGAACCATCATTGTAAGGGATTTGTTGAGCACAACTAGACCAAACAGGACAAAGTTCAGAACAGTAACATTATAGAAGAGGATAGTATTGAACAGAACAGATAAAATGGGATGACAAAATACATGGTATCAGGAGTCAGAAGATTTAAGAAACTATGAACTTTAAAATTATTGTTTCACTTAAAGCTTGCCACTGATAGTAGGTTATCATCTAAACAAATGGCTGGCTGAATTTACTAGCTTTATATAGGTAACTCTTAGAAATATTCTAAAGCCTCTAGGCTCAAGCTGAATGTGTCACTTCTCCACAGTACTTCCCTGCAATAGCCTATTCAAGGCCCAGTTCCATAGCAACTCAATTAGCACACCTAGTAGAGAAACCCCACGTACTTTTGAAAGTACACAAGGTTATGCTTACTTCCTACACAGACTCACTGCAGGATACTGCAAATTATTAGCCCTCAGGCAATCATGTCATAAAGATCAGCAAAATGAGATGGCTGCAGGTTCTTGCAGAATGTCCCCTCTGCACCCTACTGCAAAGCCAAATGGGATATGTAAACTCAAGCTCCAAGTCAAAGAAAACTGCTTGTAACAGAGATAAAAAATGTCAAGATTTCAAAGCATTTTGGGGCCACCCAGCTCAAGTAAAATGTATTTTTATTCTATAAATAACAAGTAGGCCACATGGTCAAATATCATTCCCATGTTCTGATGACTGTTACCCACACATTCATCCTCCCATAGTTTGTTGCTTTTCTTCATTTAGAACCTGGTTTTGCAGAGTTCCAGGGCCTTATCATGAGATTGGTAATAAGGACTCAAGATATTATATTCAAACCTCTTTGGAATGGAGAATGTCTTGTGATATAGGTCTGTATAATGCCCAAGGTTTCAGGGTATTTCAGTTTGCTGTAATAAAATTAAATAATAATTTAAAAAAGCCAAACAAAACAACCACCCCAAAAAAGACCCAAACAAATAAAATAAACCAAACAAAAAAATCAAACACACAGCAACACAAAACTGGTAGAAAGTTACATATCTCCAAAAGATTTCTCCCACACATCAACCTAGTAAGATTACTGGTTACTACAAATAATTATTACAAGTAATTACTACAAGTAATTACCAGAAGTAATTACTACAGCTGCTCTGTAGAAAGTGTCCCTCTGACCTCTGATTTTCGGTTCTCTTTGGAGTTGGGAGGGTAGCCAGAAGTTTTGACCACTTATATCTTCACTTTAGAATCAACCAACAAAGTCAGAGCTACTGGCAAAGAAAAGAAGGTAACATTTCAAGAGCGAGTAATCTTCATTGCAAGCCCTCATCAATCTTATTTCAATTTCTTTTTTGCATTATTGAAACAATACTTTTATGTTGCCACTATACTGTCACAACAGTTCTCATCTTCAGGTGTCTTTATTTTTATAAACTAAAGCTTTTCATTCATAAATAAAAGTGAAATTGAATAAAGAATGCTGGCAAAGCTAGCAACAGAAAAAGCCTTTGAAGCAAAAGTATTCTGGTCATCATCATTCTAAAACACTGTATTAAAGCCTTTCTCCTATATTCAGCTTAAGACTGTGAATGAGAGGTATCTGCTTCCAGAGAGCAGTGTAATGAAGGTGCCACAATATTGGCATTATTGCAGCACGTAACAGCAAGACAGGCTCTGATATGACAGAATAATAGTAGAAAATACATCTGTTTCAGGGAGAAAAATGTATTATTTGTAGTCAACTCCACAGAGTGGAGAGATACTCAAAACAACTCCTTAAACTGGCTTCCTAAGAAAGATGGAAGATAGTAGTTTACTGCCTCTCCTTCCTAAGAGACACTATCAGGACAGAATAATGATGAGTGCTATTTTTGAAACAAGGTACTTAACTATTTCTACTAATACTTACAGCACTTGGCTTTTCATATTAAGTTTTCTCTCTCACCTGCATCTCACAGCAGTTTGCAAAAGTTGTGGTTTATAGCTCCTTTCAGACAGGGAATTCAAAAGCAAATCATTATCAAAGTGGGGTTGGTTCTGAGGAAACAGCAAAGGAGGAAAAAGCCATGCCAAAACCATTTCTGTTGCTGCCAAGAACATTAATCTCTTGCACCCTCAGCATTGCAAGTTCACACCTGCAGAAGGCAGCAAATCAGAATTCTAGAGGGAAGGGGGTAAAGGTAAGCAGGCTGACTGCAAGGACGCAGTGAGAGGAAAGTAAGAGTCAGGAAAACCTTGATAGAACAGAAAGTGGAAAGTTCACAGCTGGGAGGGCCAAGACCCAGAAGTAAAGATGGTTCATTAACATTTATACAGACTGTCAGCTACCTCAGGAAGTAGACCACAAATATCACAACCCTGAACTGCACCACAAAGTTAATTCTAGTGAAGAATCTAGCATCTGTTGCACAAAACATTTCATCACAATCTGGGGGACAAAATAAAGATGCATCTAATTGAAGTTACTGAGAAATTTAGAAGACAACAAGTAATTCTCTACACTCCAGACTGGGGCTTGCTTTTCTCACAACTGCTAAATGAGAAAAGGCTCTACTTCGCTCCCAGCTACTGGAAGACAGTTGAGGTCCACCTGCCTATATTAAGAAGTGTATTGCTTTCCCTTAAGTCATTATTCTTCTACAGAGGTCAAGGAATCAAGAAAAAATATCTGCTGTGCAACTCACTAGTGTGGAATACTGAGCTCCTCTTCCAAAGTCCTTTAAGCAACACTTTCACTTTGTATCCATTGCTAACAGAATCTATAATCTACCACATGGAGCTCACAGTAGACATTGCATTGGCTTAGTTCCAGCAATTAGCCGAAAAACACTATTTCAGCCACTAAATCTACAGTTTTAACCAACTTACAAAACCAAATCATTCCCAGCAGTGAGCCACTGCACTCCTCAATGCTTAGGCCTCCTGGAAACAGTAACTTTATCTGTCAGCCCAAAAGATCTCTCTCTTAGACAGCTCTTTACCATCCATAGAATCAGATTCCACAATTCAAATTTATTCCTCAGAATTTAGGCAAGATTTAAAATACAGAAGAGTGCCCCAGTTGTTGCCGTTTGTTGTTATTTGGCCAAGAATTTATGTGAATTTTAAGTGACAAGGTTTGAGACATAACTTTTATATGGATAATCTGATTCCTAGTTTGAACACAGTCTTCCATACTGCTCTTAAAATAATTTTAATGGGAACCCATCTAGTATAATTGAATTTCTGGGCTACTATTTCCTTCACACCAAGAAAAAAAAAAAAAAAAAAAAAAAGCTGTAAAAAAAAAGAATAGTAGAGTTCAGCAGTGCAATTTCCAAATAATCCCACTGTTTAAATGAGCAACAATGCCAAAACCATTTATTTCTAAGATCTTAAATTCTAGCCACCCTTAAACCTTGCAAAAATCAACTGCACCCTAGAAAGGAAGCAAAATACAGTAGATCAGTTCATCTTTTCTATAGTAGGTTTCTATTCTGTGCAATGCTCCCACCTATTTATTACTAATGTGAGAAGGACTGCAATTTCCTGATCTATCAATCCCAAGGAACTCAAGTCCCTGCTAAAAATCCCTGTAACAAATATGGAATTTAGAGATATTACATGCAGAAGGCTCAAAGTGATTAGTTACTACCTGTCCATTTAGAATGTAGCACACAACACTGAAAACAGTTATCTTCACCAGACATTAATTCTAATCTGATTCACCTCATAGTAATTCTAGCACCAGATATTTAACTATATCTGGCCAGACTCCGCTGTGTCTTAGCCCTGTGCAATAATTTACACTTACTCTAATTTAAAATAAAAAGTAGGTAAGGTGGTCATCCAGTACTGATGGGACATACAGCATCCTCTTTGTAATAGCACAAGGTGTTCAGCATTAAAACATTTTTTAAATATCCAAATTCTTAAATATTGGTATAGTACCATACTGACTTTTTTGTGTTTAAATACACAGCCAAAAGCCTACTTAGAGACAAATATTTTTTGTCCCAGGAAACTGCAGATTTAATCTGAAAGAATATAAAAAACACATTGCAAAAAATAACATCTTCAGAGGAGTTGTAAACATTCAAGTAACCTTCTGTTTACTTCTTCTAATGTTCATTCACAGTTGTCACCAAGAGCCATAATCATGGCCATTGAAATCATGTTACCCTAGCTATTGAAAAATTAGTATTTACTATGTAATTGAGCTTACCTGTACATTGTCAAAGGTAATTAACAAAGATTCCAGGGTGGAAAACTGAATGCTTAGTGTCATAGACAGCAACAAAAATGTCTGGTGTCTGCACATAATCCAGTGCAATTCAATGCCACACTTCTGCAGTTAACAAATAACCATATTTGCCATAGAATTTTGCTTTGTCTTCCATATCTTCATTTCCTGACTTACTTGCACACATCTGTTGCCCTGTATAAATACACAATATCTACATCTTCTTTATTCTGTGGAGAATACATCTGCTTTTTTTGCCTTCCCATCAAGTTTGAACTGTCTTTAGTTCAGTAGAGTTAAGATACATATGGGGGGAAAAAAAAAAAAAAAAAAAAAAGAGCAAAGCCTATACATTACTCAACAGTGTTTGACATGAGTACAGAACTGGGAAAAAAATTATCTTTGAAGTGCATGTATTATCATCCTGTGACATTATATTACTAGGTGGTGATAAAACAGGACACTATATAAAATGATGATACACCTTTGTCATGGAGAATTTTGGCTGCTTTGGAAGAGGATCACTTGCTGTTCTGAGAAAGAAAAATTCTATGTTATTGGGAAAGTTACAGGATGGCTGCATCCAACACTGAAGAAAATTACTTGAAAACAGTTTCAACTTCACTGCCCAGAGCATATATTAAATGCATTATCTGTATTGAGCTCTGCTGCGGCTCTAAATTTAGTGAAATGTGGTTTTCTCTGAGGCTAAGGAAACTGGTAATCCCCGTGGAGAGTGAAATTTCAGCATTTTCTTTATTCAGTGGCTTCTCATTTTCCAGACAGACCACCTCAGGCTGTGATTTATCAGAGCTCAGAAGGTAAGGTTTGAGGGTCTCTCTAAACACAAGGATAGGAAAGTATTTTGGAAAACTGGGTGCTGAAGAAAGAACTGAAAATTATACTATTGCACTACTGTATAATCAGAACAAGGGTAGTAGGTATCTAGCCATTGAAACTGCCTTCTTTTGATTGTGATGTAAAATAGAAGTGTAATTAGCAAAAGGCTTTCAAAAGATTTTATTTTATTTTATTTTGTTTGTCCCCATGAGGCCATTACTCATATTTCAGTAGGTTATGAGGCTGTAGTTCTGCACCCTGCCAGGTCAGCATAGCAGTAAACTTTTCTTCTATGGGCATGTAACTATAGTTCCATTGAATTTGCTAGAAGACACAACTTAGAGATTATACTGGCTTCATGCTTTTGTAATAACTGTATGTCACTAAAGAAACACCTGCTTAGCATAAAATTGGAGTGATACACATCATCCATACCTTTCTGGCATAAAGTCAGTAAAAGAAAAGCTTGCCCAACAAGCATTTTCAAAGAAGTCTAATGTGCTGGGTTTTGTTAGGATAGGGTTTAATTTTCACCAGAAGTTGGGAGATGGGTAGACAACCAAGCCAGCCAATGGGACCATACTGATGTCATGCCTCCTGTATAAGGGCAGGCTGAGCAAAGCACATGTGGTCTGGTGGGACCAGCAGGAGAAGCACTGTTTCTGAGTTTGTTTTCTATCACTAGTTTTGTGTATTGTTTCATTACTAATACTGTTTTGTTGCTGTTACCTCTCCTTTCGTGTTGTATTAATTTCTCCTTACCTCAACCCATGGGGTTTTGCGTTTTTCTCCCTCTTCTCCTTGCCATTTGGGTGTGGGGGGACAGCAAGTAAGTGGACACATGATGCTCAAGTGCCAGATGGGTCTAAACCACAACATTTAACCTAGCCATGTGAGTGATGTTGTTTTATTCTGTGGCCAGGGTGATTTCCATCCAACATTAAGAGTTCTAATATTGGATATAATGTATCATCATAATATAGCTTGTACACAGATCCAGAAAGAAACCCACAACATTTGATGCTCTGTGAAAAGTTATGATATGAAGATGAGACCTACATCTAGATTAAGATGTCTAAACATAGGGTTATACATGAGAGCTAGATGTCTTCACTCCCACTGTTGGGTGAGATCTGATCGATATAGCTGATAGAAGCCAAAAGCAATTCAGCTCAAAAGTCTGTCCTGAATTTGGCAGTTCATAAGGCCAGCATGGTTTAAAAGCACTTGTTTTGTGGCCAATTTTATATGAATGAATGACGTATCTGTCAACTCACTTCATTACTTTCGACTCCTGAACCTAAATGACCCTTGCATAGCAGGATCAATCATACAGTTTTGTCACAAGGCTGAAATTTACATCTCTACATACCATAAGGACCACTTGACTTCCACGGGATCATCACTATTTGTACTTCATCTCTGTGTCTTTACCTCAAAGCTCCATTTAAAAGCAAACAAAACAGAAGAATAACTGTTCATATTTGGTTTAACACCACAGCTTAAATAGTATAATTTCCTATCAGCTTTAAGTCCTGCTGGAGAAACATATAATGGCATAATCTAAGTAAAGCACCTAAAATTACCTAAATGCTTGAGGTACTGAGCTGTCTGCTGATCCTATACATCCTCCAGGCAGCCTTTGCTGACTGACACCTCCAGGATGGAATTTAAATCTACACACAGATAGGCTTCTCAAGCTCTCCATCCAATAATTACACCTCGGCATTACAGCAAGGTTCAAACATCTTCTCACGCATGACATTTAACTGCAAATGGTTCACCCCTCAGGGGAAGTTTGGATGAAGATGCTAAAGTTATACCCTGCAGGTCAGCTTAAAAGCTTTTGAGTTTGGATAATAGATAAGAGTCTGATTGTATTAGCATCAGCTAATTGATGTGGGGAACAAAAACCTATCGCTTTAGGTTTAACTTGTTTTACAACTGCCTTATAGTTTTCTGGTAACGCTGAATAGTCGGGGACAAAGTTTTACCAGATGCAGCAAAGGCTGGAAATTTGATGTTTTCCAGCTCAGCAATTGGTATAGACGCTATGTGGATTATGCAGTCCCTTATTAAGAAGTGTCAAGGATTAGCCAAAACTAAAAACACTTGTAAAATTAGGGATTTATTTATATGGGGACAATCAGGAAAGTGAATTAACTAAAAATGCTACTTTAAAGAGAAGCCATAAAACCACATTAAACCCTAATGTGGATGTTCTCCTTTAGAATTACATTTAAATGATCTAACTTCACTGTAGAAGTAAATTAAATTAAATTAGAACCACTCAGATTCTGGCTAAGGTCCTTGGGGGTTTTAACGATGTTTAACTGATCTATTTCTAAATCACATCTTTAGTTGACTTACATCGATTTTCATTAATTGCTCCATGTAAATAAATCTCAAGTCCTAAAATGAGGAAATCCCACAAAAAGAGAAGTAACTGCTAAATTAATGGCAACAAAACATTTCTAAAAACAACTGCAACACAGCTTGTTCATCTGCAAAGGTAACAACGAGTAATCACAATGACTTTGGATCTGCATACAGAAGGACAACATTTAGTAACAGGCTCTCAAATAAGTCTTCTTGTGACAATGCCCAAGTGAGGCTCCTTCTATACTTCTCACGTTGAAAAAATGCTTGCTTTCTGTTGTTTAGCTAGTCTTACACCAAGATTTTAGATTTTAGGAAACTGCAATCATTTGGAAGACATTTAGGCTGAAGTTAAGATTTATAATTAAAGAGCCGTAAACTATTGACATGTCTAGAAAGCAGCTTTCTTTTCTCTTGTTTTCATTCCACGTTCAACTGCTGGAGGCAAAAAGAACAAAACGACTCAAAACTCTCTTTCCTTTTTTCCATTTTTGTAACCTATGTAATCCGTGGTTGACAACCTCTACCCAGGCTATTTCTTGTATGGTATTAGAAAGCCAATGGAACAAATGCAATTATTGACATTTCTGCTTTATGGAAGTTCAATATCCTGTTTCCAGAGGGGAAGGAATGTCATGGCTCTATAATTTTACAGAGTTCCTTCTGTGTTTCTACTGTCAGTAGAACAAATGCTATTACAGATATTCATATCTGGGGTGTTCATAAGACTTCATTCCCTCATACAAAGTTTCATTTCTTTAAGACGTGTAGTATAAGAATATGCATTTAAATTTCAAACCATAAAAAGGTTTTCCTCACAAAGAGACAGTTCTTCAGTCTATCAAATGACCTGTACAGTAATGATCATCATATCACTGTAGAGGGTTATAGTTATTGCTATTCAGAGAGTACCTTAATACTTAGGGCTGAAAAGAAGGCTGGAACCTAGCTAAAAGATGATGAACCAATCATTCAGTTCCTTTTGTCTGATGCATTATCAGTATATTATCAGTATATCAGTATATATATATATGAAGCATTATCAGTAGCTAATGGTAAAAGCATCCATATTACGCCTCTGAGAAATTAAACTCAAAGATTTTCCTTGTGCACAGGATAATCTGTGAAGACCTGACCTCTGTTGCTAATAGCAAACATGTCAAGATTAAAATGCAGGTCTTAAAACATCCTGCTCCCGAATACATGCACCTACAAGGATGTTATATCTAATGTAGGTCTTTTGGGAGGCTTACTATTTTCAGATTGTATTTTACTGATGTTTTAGTACGTTTGCAGAAGTGCAACATGTTGACTCACTAACAACAGTGTTTCAAAAATCAAGATTGATATAGTGCTTCTTCACTTAAAGGAATAAAATATAAAAGTACTTCTGGGACTTTGCACAAAAAAACCCCAAAGGAATTTCAGTATCATCATTAATTATAGTCTGAAACAACATTCATGCTACCAGAGTTGTTAAAAGAGTAGAAAAATTTGTAGTGCTCAGCTTAGCACCTCTATCTTTTTCCATTATGAAGATTTCAGCATTTTGATTACTAATTTCTGATTGTTTACCTATTACATCATAATTTTCAATAGAAAAGAAACACAAATTGCCTGTTTCAGAGAACTGAACAAACCAGGGAAAGTGGGGAAAGGGCTGCATTTATGAACAAGGTAGGGAATGCAATCTGTCTCTGTACTTTCTGGAAAACACAAGGGACTCAAAACAGCAAGGTTAAGGGGAGGAAAGTTTACTAGCTTTGAAATTGAAGAGAAAGTCAATTTAACCTTGACTTCCCCAGTGCTCGTGAATACCTAGCACCCAAGCAGATCTTCACCTGAAATACCGACCCTGCTTCTCAGTTATTCCAGGGTGGCAGGGAATGCAGACCTTCAGAAGGCATGGTTCTGTGATTCTGGTATGCTGCTCCCATCAGAATATTTTTATTCTATTTTCCACTTGAAAAGATAATTTAACAGCTTCTTTTTTTGGACCATGAACATGTAGTAATGGCTTAAGCATATATCTAAATACTTTTGCTTTCTGTATGTTTTTCAGGACTGTGATTGTCTTTTTGATCGTTTGTACAGACTCTTCTATGACAAATATAACAAAATTGCAAAAGCCTGCCTGGTTCAGCAAAAAACCCACCCTGCTTTCTGCTGACTTAACGAGCTGAATCAGCTCATAAGTAGTTGAAAAAGTAACAATGCCTGTAAAAAAAGAGGTTGGACCATGAGACAAAAGTAAGGGAAAGCAGAAGAGGAAGCAGGGAAGAACAGAAAATTGAAATCCTAGCAACAGTAATAGTAGCAAACTATTAAATAGGTTCAGAAATCTCATCTCTTTGCAGGTTTACAGTCCCAAGTACGAAGTCTGAAAATAGGCAAGTCTCTGCCTTTTCCTCTCACCTTGCCTTCCAAGGGCACAGTTCTGATAAATGTGCAAAAAGAACTGTTAAATCTTGCAAGATATAGCAAAAACTTTTTTTTTTTAATTGATGCTTAAGTATTTCTGGTAGCTCCCATGCACTGAACACTGTCTTATAGGGGAAGTTCCACCTATTTATTAATAACTCTGATGTTTTCTCATGTTAGTCAAGAGTACTAAGTCTTCAAATGAGACATTCTTCTGTGGCTTTTCAAAAAGCAAAGTCTTTTGCAGAAAAAAAATGAAAACAATTTATTTCCAGTTTCCCTCCTCTCAAAAGCCAGCTTGTGCAGTTAAATTTGAGACCTTTCCAAATATCTTCTTTTAACTACTCATCACACTCTCCAAAACTGAAAAAAAAACCAAAACCTTTCCTCTATGAAAGTCAATACTAAAAGCTTTTAACAAAAAATGTTTTACAACTTTAACCATGAAACTGTTATTGGAAGACTATATTCTCAAGATGCACTGCAAAATATTTGGGGCTAGAGGTACAGAAATTTGTCTGCAGTTTACTGTAAATAATTATCAACATGCACTGCAGACTTTGCTTGAATGGACAAAAATGCAGTGAAGAAAGAAAAAGATGCCCTTTTCTATATATATTTAAATTAGACCTTTGTTCAAAAGCCCATTTTAGATCAGAATTTTGTTTTGCTTAAACCAACATTGGAAGAGCTGAAATATTAAAAAAAAAATCCCCCCAAATGAAAAAGAGGGTTATCCAATTTTATTTCTACCCAGTTTTGATTAAAACTCAGTGATAAAAACACTATTAAGCTATCCTATGTAATAAATTGATATATAAGCAGCATCTGCAGAAATCCTAAAAATACAAGCAACTTTCAATGCATATTAAATATCACACACCAAACTTCTATTATTTCACAGTGGAAGGCTGATAAGTACAGGTACCACAAGGTCCCACATGAGTCTTTCGTGCTGCTTTATGTTCTTTTCCTGGACTAGAAATACTCTCATGATAGGTTCTTTTACAAAATTTATCATAAACAGATAAAATTGATGGTATTTTCATTCTGAATGTCATATCAACACACCCACAAACAGACCAGTAAATTTTTACTGTGGTTTTATTTAAGCAGATAAATCTTACCATGATGGAGAAAGGAAAACAGATGTGTATGTGTAGAAAATCTAAAGTAGGAGGGAAGGAAAGTAGAATCAAATGTGCACTCGCTACCACCATCTTTTGTATGCAGGAGTTGGGGGTGTAACATATGATGAAACACTGCTCTTAACTTAAACATTTGATGGAACTGGTAAATTCATCACACTTCTGTCACTAAGATTCATCAGCTATTTAGGGCTCTAGAATGCAGAGGGGTTCAAGAGAAATGGTTAACATTTAAGCACTACTTCCTCTAAGCTCAAGATCAGTGCATCCCTATAAGAAAGACGTCAAGAAAAGGAGACGGGATACCTGCATGGAAGAGCAAGGAGCTGCTGAAAAATCTCACGTGGAAGAAAGAAGTTTACAATATGTGGAAAAAGGGACTTCTCACTTAGGAAAAATACAGGAACGTTGCCAGAGAAGAATATAGAACATTGCCAGTGTATGTAGGGATGCAATGAGGAAGGTTAAAGCCTTCTCTGGCAAATGGTTAAAGCCTTTGTCTGGCAAATGATGTAAAAGACAACAAGAAAGGCTTCTTCAAGTACACCAGTAGGAAAAGGATGACTAGGAGAATGTGGAACCACTGCTGAATGAGGTGAGTGCCCTGGTGTCAGAAGATACAGAGGACGAGTTACTGAATGCCACCTTTGCTTCGGTCTTCATTGCTTCACTTCATCAGTTCTCAGGAATCCCAGTCCCCAGAGATAAGAGAGAAGTCTGGAGCATAGAAGACTCTTCCCTGGTTGAGGTGGATCAGGTTAGAGATCATTTAGGCAAGCTGGACACCCACAGAGGCATAGGCCCCCAAGGGATGCACCCATGAATGCTGAGGGAGCTGGCTGCTGTTATTGCTAAGCCATGCTCCCATCAGTTTTAAAATGTCATGGAGAATAGGATTGGTGCCTGAGGACTGGAGGAAAGTCAGTGTCACTCCAGTCTTCAAAAAGGCCAAGAAG
>VWZY01001640.1:27008-39245 GCA_013399075.1 Chloroceryle aenea
CAGAAGACTGTGCTGCCATTCAGCAAGACCTGCACAGTTGTACAAAGGGGAATCTCATGACTCTTCAACAATGGCAAGTGTAGTGTCCTGCACCTGGGGAGGAATAACCCCCTGTACCAGTATGGGTTAGGGGTTGATCTGCTGGAAAACCGCTCTGTGGAGAAGGACCTTGAAGTCGTGGTGGAGAAAAAGCTAACCATGAGCCAGAAGTGTGCCCTTGTGGCCAAGAGGGACAATGGTATTCTGAGGTGCATTAAGAATGGTGTGACCATCAGGTCAAGGGAGGTTCTCCTCCCCCTCTAGTCTGCACTTGGGAGGACATACCTGGAGTACTGTGTCCATTTCTGGACTCCCCAGAGACAGAGAATTACTGAAGAGTCCTCCAGAGGGCTACAAAGCTGATTAGGGGACTGAAGCATCTCTCTTATAAGGAAAGACTGAGAGATTTCGGTCTTTTTAGTCTGCAGAAGAGCATGACGGGATCTTCTCAGTGCTTATAAATATCTAAAGGGCAGAGGTCAAAAGATGCGACAACACTCTTTTCAGTGGTACCCAGTAACAGGACAAGGGGCAACGTGCACTAAGTAGAACACAGGAAGTTCCATCCAAACATGAGAAAAAAACTTTGTGTGTGACAGAGCACTGGACCTGGTTACCCAGAGAGGTAGTGAGGTCTTCTCTCATGACTTCTAAACCCACCTGGACATGCTCCTGTNTTTCGGTCTTTTTAGTCTGCAGAAGAGCATGACGGGATCTTCTCAGTGCTTATAAATATCTAAAGGGCAGAGGTCAAAAGATGCGACAACACTCTTTTCAGTGGTACCCAGTAACAGGACAAGGGGCAACGTGCACTAAGTAGAACACAGGAAGTTCCATCCAAACATGAGAAAAAAACTTTGTGTGTGACAGAGCACTGGACCTGGTTACCCAGAGAGGTAGTGAGGTCTTCTCTCATGACTTCTAAACCCACCTGGACATGCTCCTGTGCAATCTGCTCTAGATGAATCTGCTTTAGTAGGGTGGTTGGACTAGGATATCTTCAGAGGTCACTTCCATCCCCTACCGTTCTGTGATTTGCAAAACACATAGGAATATGAGAATAGAAGAATGGTGTCAAGGGACTAAAATTAGATAGAATGCATAGGTAAATCATCAAATAAAGAGCAGGACTATAGAGGTGATTTATGGATGAAAAGTGAGAAGGAATAGTAGAGTGGCTAGACTTTCTAGAGTCTCCAGCGACTGAGGTTTGCCTGATAAACTCTGCAGCAGTGGGTCTGTGGCTGCAAGGTGGATGGAGCATAATCTGGGTATGGTATGAAACAGCTGGAGACTGAAGAAGAGAATGTACATAAGGAAACACCATCATATTCAAATGCAGACGTGTTCTCAATTATCCTTTTCAGTTCCTATTTTTAGAGTAATAATTGATTCCCCTATTGAATGTAACAGAAAAGGCATGTGTGCTGGGAACCTTCGAAAATTACAGGTAGACAATGAAGAAATCAAAGACCTACAATTATAGTTACTTTCAAATGGCTAGCTGTTAAAGAACTTCTGGCTCAGCTTATCTCTTAAAATGGAGATGCTAGGCTACAGAAGATACTAAGTGTTTGGCAGCAAAGCTTTATTCAATACATGCAGTAATATTAAAGTGTTAAATATGAGTATTGTTACTAATACTAAGAAAAAAAACAATTAAATATATTATTGAACAAAGGGGAAGACACTAATATTGATACAGCCTTCTTGAAATTTTTATTTTTTTTTATCAGTGGTAATAAAAATATGCTAAAAAAATAAAATTTTTAAAAATAAATCTCAGATAAATTAATCTAAGGAGGGTGTGAGTGATAGAAGAAATTAGCAGTGGTTTGTTTGATTGACATGGGGTTTGGGCTGAATACTCTGTATGTTAAGGCTGATTTGTCCAAATTCATTGCCCTGTCAGAATCTGGTAATTTATGCGACTGTTGGGGAGAGAAGTATTATAAACTCTCAAAGCAGTGATGTAATGCCTGTATTGTTTTTTATTCAGTTTGAAGCAACAACTGACCATTTAGCTGTTCTGTTGCAAATCTCTTTAATCCCTTCACAGGAATCTGGACATGCTGTCCTTTCTTTGCCCTCTGCAACTTCGAGTGGAATAAAGAATATGCTGGTTTGCCCCTAGGCAGCGTAGCTCAGGAGTACATATCCAAACTTACTTAGTGACTAGCAAAAGTCCATCCCAAAGCAGGATGAGTCTCAGTAAAGACTCTTAAAGCCTAAATACATCAAAGAGCCTAAATGGGACTCCAGGCTCCTATCTGGCTACACTACCCTTGGTACCCAAGCTCTTTTAAAGCCAGCTCAGGTGTATCATGAGGAGCTATAGCTGCACTGCTAAATTGCACTGTAGATGTATGAGATGAGAGACGACCATAGATACAGCTTTAAAAAATAAAAAAAAAAAAGCCTCAGTGAAAGAGCAGGAAAGAGACAATGACAATTTTTTAAAGGAAATAAAATTTTACTTTCTGGAAATTGCCATTTGAACATAAAGTCTGATTAATGAAAATTTAGTAATGTTTTTAGCATCTAATCACATTTGCCCAGGGTGATTTTGGCCCCCACCAGTGCTAGTTATCCAGTAAATTCCTAACCAGGGAAATATGTGATGTTTCCTCATTCATCTCATACTTAGGTGGGAAGACTCCTCACAAGAAACTCATCCCTGTCAAAGAGGTTCCTCTGAGACATGCCAAATAGCTTCCTGGGCAACAAGCTTGCTCATTTACTTATTTTGCTTAGCAACTTCAACAAGCAAAAGTAGTAAAGGCCTCCTCAGAAGGGAGCACTACATTCTTATAGATTTATTTTTATGTGAATTCGTGTTTTAACTTTCTTTAAGCAAAATATCCCCACAGGCATCTGACATATAAAACTAAAGTCCTTAGAAAACAATGTAGACAAATATAACTTACTTGAAATGTCATTGAGTACTTAAAACATTTTAGTGTGGGCATAAATCCCATTAATGTTTTTGGGAAGGAAGAGGAACAAGTCTGTTTCTTAAGGCCTTTTTCATTATAGAGGGAAAACATCGGGAACATGCTGTGTGTAATTAAGGGATGAAGGCCATAAGAGTTTCAAATCCCTTGTTTGGTTATGAACTGATCTACAGTTATGTAGGCAACCATGTTATTTCATTTAGATACAATATATTAAAGATATAAATATTGTATTTTAAATTAAAGACAATACTATCTGTAGTTTGAACTGCTTTGGCAAGCTATAATTTTAGACTTTTTCACTTAAACTGACCTGTTTTCATTCTGAGATGACTATTAGTCATCTTCTCATTGTACACTCTTACTCAACAAGTCATCGTTACCAGGTAAGTTTTCACAAAGAGACTGTAAGACAGATATACTATAATGTTTTAAAACACTAAAAATTATTTTTGTTGCACTTTCTAGGAGGATCAGTAACAGTTTCATTAAAAAGTGAAACAAAATGCAAGTGAATGTTAGGTTTTTGTGCCTCTATAATGTTGTTCTTTACTTAATCTTTAATCTTTTAGAGAGATTAAAAGAACAAAACCTGTGCAATTTGTTTCACCAATAACATTATTATTTCAGAAGAAATGCCTATAAAGATCTGCAGTGTTTGGGAGCAAGAATTAAGGACAGTAACAAAGACATGTAGTCATGAATTTAAAACAAGATATAATTTACAAATCTCATTTTGCTTATTCTTTTGTTTAGCTGTCATTGCAATTAGTGCATTAAATAGCTGCAGTAAGAAGCCATGGTCATAAGAGAAGCGCTTTTCTTTTTTCCCCTCAGTCAAGATCTATTGAAAAGGTGTTTCAATAGTATATCCTCCATCACTCACTCTTTGGGGGCAATGGGAGAGGGGGAGGCAACAGTGGGCCTTACTGCAACCAAATACATATGAAAACATAATTACAAAACCTCCACGTTTGCTAAGCTACTTGGTTATATATAGCATTGGACTAGAAAATACTTTACTTCCCTCCCCCCTACGTAGCCCAGAAAAGATCAGATAACAAATTGCTGCCCTTTACATATATATATATACATCTACCTATCTATATGTGTATGCTAAATATAAAGTAAAATGTAATTAAATAGTTTTGAAAAAGGTGTTAAATTCTTGAAGGAAGCAGTCAAATGTTATTTGCAGAGATATTTAAAACTAAAATGCATAAAGCACTGAAAAAGTTTATGGTAGAGAATCATCTTACAGGGGCAAGATGATGGAGTACAAAACCTAATAGTAGGTCATTCCTATCTCTAGATTCTCTGATTCTCACAGTACATGATGACCTAAGACTTTTTTTTTTTTTTCCACAACAACATTAAAACCAGCATCTTACAAAACCTCTGTCCTTCCTTATTCTGGGAGATAATAAAGTTGAAAAAATTGACAAGCCCACTAATGGTTCTAAAATTGCAACAAAATAAAATAAATTATTTAGATCTAAGTATCATTTCTGAAGTACTGTATCATACTTGCACTTCTAAAACAATACACTTCCTGACATGTCTACATTTGGTCATGGTCCAACACAACTTGCTGTGTGCCCAGAGCAAAGTGAAACAGCAATGTCATACAGGTAAGCAAAGGCTTTACCCTTTGTAGACAACAACTATTCAAGACAAATTTTAGCTGTAAATCTACTAGTCAAGTTAAAACAATAAATGCTCGATCACATCGGTGAGAATTCCTGAAACAACACAGTGCCCTGAAGTCTTCCCATCCTCATTTGTGCTATTTACCACAATGCCTAAAGTAGCCTTGTTACCTTGAGCTCCACCTACAGCCGCTTACAAGACAGCTGCTCTGCCAGGCAGTTCAGGCCACCTGCAGAGACTGAACGCAGACCTTTGGTTATTGATCCCTGCCCCAACAGGGAGTACAGTCTGAGATACTCCTGGGAGACCTGTTGCAAATCCTTGGAAAGGTTAGCAGACAATGCTCTGCATGACCCCACCTACTCACCTATTACAGCAGACAGCTGCGGCTGCCCCTGTAGTGATATGCAGCCCCAGTTATCACTTTCCCCTTCCACAGGGAATAACAGTCATATACTGTAGCCATACAGAGTTTCCTATAGGACAGAATGAGTAGGAACTGGGCTGTGCACTGGCTACACCTATCAGCTACTCTTTATCACAGTTGGGTGAGCCTTTAGCTTGGAAAAGAGGCTGAACGGGAATTTTATCAGTGCTTATAAATATCTAAGGAGTGGGTTTCAGGGTCTTCTCTGTGGTGTCCAGTGACAGGACTAGAGGCAATGGCCATAAACAGGAAAACAGAAGGTTCAACCTCAACATGAGGAAATAATTCCTCAGCGTGAGGGGAACGGAGCACTGGAACAGGCTGCCCAGAGAGGTGGTGTAATCTCTGTTTCTGGAGACTTTCAAAAGCCACCTGAACTTGTTCCTGTGTGATATACTCCAGGCGATCCTGCTCTGGCAGGGGTGTTGGACCAGACAATCTTTAGAGGTCCCTTCCAACCCCTACCATTCTGTGAGTAACTCTCCAGTTCCTCACACACTCACTTCCCAGGATGCATTCCATGTACCTTCTTGAGAGCACATACATCCCCATCAACAGAAATAAAAATCTGAGATCCGCTTCTATGGGCTAATTCTTCCAAAAACAAGTTATGAATAATTCTTACTGACAACAGTGGCTTAATCCTATTTGCAGAGTGCTAATAGAGTTTATTGAGCACAATGACTAATATTACCCCTGGATTGGTGTAGGAGGGCAGGTGGTATCTTGCAGTTTCTCTGTGCTTAATCAACAGTACAGAACAGTACACAAATCCAGCCCTTAGGCTGTTGAAAAGAAAGTATCTTATTACTGTCCAGCATTTTAGAAATTTTTAATAAAATAGTAACATCAATATATAGCATAATACACATACCAAATGCAACTTTGGTGGAGGGAGTGAAGGGAAAGATATTTATGGTTGCTGAACAGCAGAATTATATTCAAACTTCATTCAAGGGAAAAGTATACCAAGTAGTACATATAGAAAGCAAAAATATTTCTACCGAACCTGGGAACAATGCTCATATACTTAGATATATTTTTCTTTGCATGCATTAAATTCTTTAAGGACTTGATTCAGCAAAACACTTTAGCATAAGATCAGCTCTATGTACTTTAATGGCGTTATTCACACGCTTACAGAGAAATACTAGCTTAAGTGCTCAACTTCGGGCTTAGATATTTCAACAATTTTAAAATTATGATCTTCAAATAAAACATGCCAAATCAGATTTTACATAAAAAGAGCTTATAAAAGTATTCCCAGCTTGCAAGCAACTTTTCTCCCATCATCCATGTCCTGCTTTCACTGGAATAGAATTACAGGCCAGCCATAGTATGCAGGTCATCAGTGGTTTCATCAGCCAGGAGCTTAAGCTGCAAGGGGCAGCCAGGGCAGTTGACCCAAGCTGGTTCACGGGTGTATTCCATACCATAAACATACTCATTGTAAAGAGGCAAGCTTGCTGAGAAGGGGGTCTCCTCCTGATCCTGCTCCTCCTCTCCCTCTCAATTTCTGGAGGGGGCTTGCTTATCTTTCTGCTCCCAAAGACTGCTATCCCATTTATTGTCACCTCTGTACATTCATTGGGCTGAGTATAACTTAGAATCATAGAATACCCCAGATTGGAAGAGACCTCGAAAGGTCATCTAGTCCAACCCCCAACTTTTTGTACTTTATATTGGCTTTGGTATTAGTTTGGTTGTTTCATTAAATCCATCTTCATTTCAACCTGTGGGTCCCCTTTCCTTTTCCTGATACCCCTTTTCTGCTGGGGAGGTGTCACTGGCTGACAGAGCAACTGCTATACTTTACCCTCAGATACAGGCTAAATATACACAGTCCAGAAGGGACATCCTCACATCAGTCATTGCTAGAGAGAATCCTCAAATCTGTCTCTTTTGTTATATCCAGACACATAACAGTGATCTGATCTCTAGAGGGAGCACAGCAAGGTTTTATTTATTTATTTTAAATCACAACTCTTCTGTTAATTTTTATAGGAAAAAAAAAAAAAGAGATTTGAAACAACATACCTTGAAAACTGTAAAGAAAGATGCTTTCTGAATCCAGTATCTAAACCAAAGCTCTTCTACGAGAAATTATCACTCTAATTCTCATTAATCGCCACCATCAGCATCTTTCCTGGCTTCTAGGAAGGACATGACATAAAAGGTGCAAGTCTTACACACACATCACCACAACTATGCTGCTCTGGCAACACTTCACCTTGCCTAAATGGAAACCTTCACAAGAAAAGCTACAGATTCTTCTCTTCTCATGGTCCCTGCTCTTCTGTCAGGGAGGTTGTGGAGTCTCCCTCTCTGGAGATGTTCAAGACGCACCTGGATGTGTTCCTGTGCGACCCAGTGTAGGTGATCCTGCTCTGGCAGGGGGGTTGGACTAGATCATCTTTCGAGGTCCCTTCCATCCCTTCACATTCTATGATTCAGCTCAGTCAGAATCCAAGCAACTCTTATCTTCAAAAGAATTTGAAAACTCACAGCCAGAAATGCTTAACACTTACTGTAGGCAAGTTGCTTAGCTTAACCATGTAGCTAAGCACCAAAAATGCTTTTACTGATTAGGATTTCATATGTGCTCCTTAAGGGACAGGCATTTTTATTTTCCCTCCACCACAGTCACAGGATAAAAGTTTCAGATTTCAAGTACACTTCTCTACAACTGAAGTAAAGTCTTTCATGATTACCATCCTCCTTGTCTTCATTTCTGCTTCAGGTATCACAGTCAGTACCCTTGCAGCACAGCTGAAGTGAGAGAAATCTAGGAATATTTAGTATTAATGATTTAAGGATAGAAGTTAATTTCCCATCTAACCAAGACATATGTTAATCTGCAGTACTCTTCTTCAGAGCCCTAAGATACCTAGATATTATTAGTTTCATGTACAGACATTCAAAATAGAGTCTAGAAAGTACAATACACTATCACACCCTTAAGTTCTTTTACTGTCTAATCTCTATTCATCAGCAGGCAGGACTGGGGCAGCTCCTTGCTCACATTAGGAGACCCGGCACTGGACAAAGAGTAAATGTTGCAACAAAATAGTTTTCAGTCTTTTTCAATTTTTATACCCAAAAAAGTTTTCCAATGAAAATTCATTTCTCCATAGTCAATCTAAGGTCATTGCTAAGGTAATAAGCTTCCTTTTACAAACTCCTTATAGGCAATTCCACATTTTGAAAACAGTACTGTTACCAAAAGATCTGGCCCCTGGGTCTCTATTCCTTTCATGGGAAAAAGCTATTCCACATGGAAGTCAGGCCTAAGAAACTATTTTTTTCCAAAAATTCAGAGGGGACTAACTCAATGGGTTGAAATATGCAGCATTTGTTTACTCATGACATCTACACTGATGAGCTTATTTTGATCACTTAACATCTCAACTCTGCTACCACTGTATTATTTATAACTCCAGAGCATTTCTCAAGCCTTGCAGATGCCTGAAAATAAGGACTACATAAGCATACAAAAGGAGGCAATGCCAATAACTATGTACTAAGAGGCTCAAAGAGTCATAATACCATTCTGGACAATTTAAATATTAATTCTTTCCTTGGTAACATAAAGCCTCTCCATGTTCAGTTGCTCAATTAAACAAGAGGTGAAGTTTACATAGCAGTGCTTTAATGAGATGTAATCTAATTACAGGTAATCTCCCAATATACAAAAGGGTGGCTTCCCAACAGTTAATAAAAAGCAAAGTTTAGGAATTACAAGAGTACTTCCTCCAAAATGAACTTAAGATAAAGAATTTGAATGTCTAGTTGCCAAATTAAAAACCTATATTGAGAGGTATTGATTTCTCAATCAAGGATGGGTGGAATAAGTTATGATTATATCTCTCATCCTGGAAAAAAAGAAAGCTCACCATATATATACTTCTTACAGACCTACACTGCACTAGTACTTAGGAAGCTGAATGCTTCTGCTTCCTTATCAAGAAACTAGGTGCCATGATGTCGACTATATGAGTAAAATGAGAATACCACCATATGGAGACAGAGGAATTACAATATTTCTATTTCATTTTTTAATCCTACTGGGGATTCTTCAAATTGCCTTAATATGTTGACAGACAGAAATTTTTTTTCCATCATTAATTAATGATATAATTTTGCACACTTAAAAGCACTCAGAGTTTGACCATGCTTTTCTGAAGTTTTAAGATCCTCTATAGTACTCCAAAACATAATTATATTATGCTGACAGACAATGCTTATAATACTCTGGAGGAACCATCTGATCTTCAGAAGCCTATCTCTATCTCAACCAAAACTGAGAATTAAATAAAAGATGGTCAGCCTTTGTACTCAATATTCAGAGATTCCCAGGTTTCTAGCTGTGTGAACCAGTGGTGACTGTATTAACAAAAATCTTATCCTATCACATTAGAGGAACCCACATAAAATGTCTACCTGACAGTTCAGATTAAGAGAGCACACAGTAATCTACAGGCCACAGTAGGGTGGAGGGACTACAATGAAACACTGCATTTTTCCCAAGCCTGACAAAATTACTATAATGCTGTTAAAAGAACAACTGAACAGTCTTCTCCTTGTTGTTACCTAACACAAGAAGCTAATGAAGCAAACAAGAAAGTCACAAATACAAGTCACCTTTGTCTCCAGAAGAAGGATAGTTGTTGCAGAAATAAGAAAAGATTATCATGACTAATAATTCAAATGCCAGTAGTTAACAGCCTAATAAAAATTGTGTGAAAATACTAGGCAAATCTTACCATCTGCCTGAAATAAAAACCATGGAGTGTATCACTGCTTCAAGTAAAAGTTGCATGAAGGAGATGCAAGTAGAACAGATTCAGCAAATTAAAGAACTTTGTATGTCAAGATAAGAGGGGTATTTTCTCTAAAAAAAGAGGCCTATTTTCTTATAAATTAATAAGTAAGATCTTCTTAAAAGAAAAGTTGCGTGACTTCATAAGTATGTACAGTCTCCAAATGTAACACTGAATGTGTGACATCATATACACAATAACAGTATTTAATAATAAGGCCTTCGAGTAAAGTAACAAATTCCTGGTAACCAGCAAACAGATATCATGATGCATACAGCTTGGTCACATTCACTATTCAGCTTGCCTCTGTGGACTTTGGAAACCTGTACTGGGTGTATGCAGCAAGATTTTGGTAGTAGAGAGACTGCAGGGGCAGCTTCTGTGGGAAGAGGTCAGGGGATGCCCTATGCCAGACACAAATGGCTCCAGATGGCTTTGCAATGGACACACTGCAGGTCAAAGCTGAGCCCATGAGCTAAGTTGGTGATGCTTTTATGAGAACGTATGAAAGAAAGAGAAGCAAACGGGTTGAAACAAAGAGAATTCGAAACAACAGAGGGAACACCAGAGGAGTAGGAGGAAGAAGGGTAGGAACTGCTCCATGACAGAGAGATGCTCCCTGTGACCCGTAAGACAGTAACTTTATACCATGCATTTGAATGACTGCAACTGCACTCACAAAATACATCCCTCTTAAATGAATGTTGATAAGCTCTTTATAACTTTGTATGTCTGTTAGATGACAGAGAATGTGAGCAGGCATGGAAGCTGCCATACACTTTGTATGCCAGTGCTATCCTGATATGTCCACCAGCCCACCCCCCGTTAACAATGCATGCCTGACACAGTAGGGTACAGGACTGAAAAGGCTCTCGGGATGAATCTCGAATGCTGTACATAGTGGTCCACGCTTTAGGCATACGGTATGGAACGGCTGGAAGATTTGTCTCTCTCACCGCTATGATTTTGAAGGTCGTTTGGCTATTCCTATTGTGCGATGGCACATGAAGCTAAAGCACAAAGAAGCTAAAGCAATGCTGAACATAGTCCTTTATGAAAAAAAATGTGCATCTCTTCTAGCTCAGAAAAGAGCAATGCTGAGATCAGTGTTATCACACAGGTCTTGGCAACTTTGGACAGTCTCATGCAAAAATGAGGCACAATATCAATAAGGTGGGGAAGGGAGAGGGCAGGAAGGCTGTACTCCTGTGCCAGAGGAGTAGAGGTATTAAATCAGCATTTGTAAGGCACTTTTGTATCTTCATGTTAAAGCCAATTTAATGCAATGCCCTCAACGTGGTTTTAAATGCAGAAGTACAGAGAGCATAAGACCAAAAAAAAAAAACCAGGAAGAACTTCTAGAGGACAGAATTCGCATCAGAAAAAAACAAAGAGACTTTTAAAAGTTGTAAGATGCCTTGTTACATTGGAGTATATTACTTTGGCAGATTGCTACATCAAGGAAGGAAAAAGGGCATGCGATAGTCACATAACCTGCCCAATACAGCCTGCAAGTGTCTGCCTTGAACAGTGGCTCAAGTGCTTTTGGCAGAAGAATCCATCCTGCCAGTGATATTTCAGTGTCCTAAGACCTATAAAAGTGGAACAAAAATTTAAAGAAGGGATGCACAAAAAGAGAGTTTAGCAAGAATTACTGTGGGATCAGTTTCCTCTAGATGGGACTTTAAACATTAAGACTCATTGTTTCAGATATATCTATGATAAAGAATAACAAAAATCAAAAACACATGGCAGAAATTAAATTGGATAGCACCAAATCTGTGATATGCAAAAAGAGAATCCTGTGCTAAGAACCAAAGATGTAGAAATTAGATACCAGAGAACACGGCGTCTCAGTTCACATGTGGAGAGAAGTCCTTAAAAGCTTCTTAGTAACATTTCTGCAATACAGCAGTTTTTACACTTCTGAAGCCTCTAATGATTTGATGCCACTGCAGCATTCGAAAAATAAAATTCTATTCAAGTAAAGTCATAAAGTAGTTATTGGTAAATTCTCTTCTCAACAATGATGGAGTCCTCACTTCAGATCTGTAAGTGAGGATGGGTTGAAACTACACTATCCCAAAGCACCCATTAGCTCCTGTTCTGTATTGCATTGTGCATTTTTGCACGGTTCATTCAACAACAAAATGACTTAAATTCTTTTGCAATTCCGATGCAGTTATTAATGCAGCAGTTGACCAAAAGAATATCTACAAGTAGTCTAGAAAACAGCAAGGAGGCAATTAGCCTGAATTGCTTGCAGCAGAAAAGCACTCAAAACAACCCTTTGTAAACTTCTCTTTCCTCAAGGCTATGCACATTTAGACTACAAATCCAATTATGA
>VWZY01001640.1:44316-65473 GCA_013399075.1 Chloroceryle aenea
GATCCGCGAAGTGTGCGGGCTGGACGCGGTGGAGTTGCGGTAGAACGCTCCGCCTCGCTGCCAAGGGGCACGGGGAAAGTTTTCGCGCTGGCAGGGAGGCGGGGTGCCAGGCAGGATTCGGGGCTTCAGCGACAGCAGTCGTATTGAAACAGTTGTACCGAACGTGACCGACGCCCAGGTTTGGGTCTTTCTGTCGCCGCGATCGGCCCCAGATGTGCAGGGCGGCTTCGCGGAGTGGTCTTTCCTAGAGCCCTTCTCGGCCGGGGAGGGAGGAGGGTAAGGAATGCACTGCAGGAAGTAATCTTCATAAAAGTGACTTGGGGGATTACAGTGAACTGGGTGACATTGATTTACTGCCAGGTGTTTCAAAGCCGTGTATCTGAGCCCAAGGACTTTTGCTGTTTCCCATGAATCTTGATTTTTCTAAAGATTGCTTTTCCTTCTGTAGAAGCTGTGTGTTCTTTTCCCTGTTGGAGGGTGTTGAAACCATTTTATGTATAAGATCCAGAAATGCTGCACTCGTTCCTTGAAGCAAGGCAAAGGAAAAGATGATGGGACTTGTGGGACAGGTTGTTTTTTTTTTAATGCAAAAACGTGAGAATGAATTTTTATAATAGTGGCTACTTCATCCTAGCAATCCGTGGTTTCTTAGAACTTTAAGCAGGCTAAGCAGCAGATGACTTTAGAGTAAAAAAATCTCTGTTTTTAATTTAAAATTTTATGTCTCAGCTCTTACTGTCAATCACATGAAGGAAGGAGATGCTTCATTTTTAACTGCACAGTAGATAGTCTGTTAATCTGAAATTGTACTTATCTGCAAATCACACAGTCCACTTTGGTAGTTTCAAAAGCACAACTTCCTCTTTTTTGAATTTTTTTTTTTCTCCCTCCCCCTGCCCCCCCACCCCAGCGTAATCCATTCACAAATCATGGCTCAGAATAGAGGACAGAGAACAAGGAATTGCTTTGTTTTGAAATGCTGTCTCAACTAATACGTGCTTTGTGATGTGAAAGCCAAATACCTCAAAATATCTTGAAAATATCAAGTAGTTACCCATAATTTAACTTTTTCTGCAAACACAAATAAATGGAAGGAGTGCAGACTTTCACTTGATAAAATTCATAATGCAGGGAGCATAGTTAAATGCATCTCTGTAATGAGTATGAACCTGGGATTATATCCTATGGAGTCGTTCTCAAGCTCTTCTAATAACAAATTCAAGAAAAAATGCTTTTTTTTTTTCGGTCTTGGGGGGAGGTTTTTTTTGAGGTTTTTTTTTGTTTTAAAGCATACAATATACATTTTTGTATAACTTTACCTGGTATTTGCAATCAAGGCTCATCCTTCTTGGATAAATGGAATTTTTGCAATGTTGAATTGAATTACTTTTGTTATTAAGGCCTAAAAAATTCATAGCTACAATGTGGTTGCAAGATAAACTTCTGGCTTAAGCAGTATATAAGTTGATGCAACGTCATCTTGCTGAGTATGCAAACAGAAGGCATTGCTGCTTATGCTACTGTATGTACCTTTGCTAATTAGAGAATAGATGAAGTTGACAGAACTCATGGATTTTAATGCAGGTCTGTGAAAAACAGTTGAAATGTCAAGCATCATGCCAGTGTCATATTGCTGCGTGCCAGAAATGATAGAGGAAAATGCACTTAAGTTAATTAGTAGGAAAGAGAACCTAAAGTGATAGAAACTGAGGAAGGCTAAAGGGCTTTCTCTATTGCAGCAGCAGTGCAGTATTGGTGGAAAGAGAAACAAAATACTGTTGCTCCTAAATACTGTTGAGTAGCTAGGTAGGAATGGTTTTGCACAGTTGTAAGGGTGTTACAAGTCTGAATCTAATGTGGGAAAGTAGCTTATGAAAAGAGATTAGATGCAGTGCTCTATTTTTAATTTATTCTTTTTACCACTTAGCAGCTCATCCAGGTAAACTGGATTCTTTTCTTTTAGTTTGGTTTTAGGTTTTGGTGAGGTTTTTTTTGGTGGTGTGTTTTTTTCATTTGGTTGGTTTTGTTTGTTTGTTCTTTTCAGGGCAGTTGCCATAGTTTTTGCTGTGGAACAGTTTTCTCAATTCCTTTGCTCTTTTTTTTTTTTTTTTTTGTTAAGCTTGCATAGGATATCTTGCAGTGTGTCAATAAGTCACTTACTCTCTAGTATCTTCTTGTGATCAAGAGGAGAAGCTGATGTATATTTGATAAAACGAGAAGCATTAGGCAAATCAGTTACTGTTTTTAATGGAAAACTCTTGTTGCCTCTAAGGTGTAGAAAGCTTTCTCATTTGCTTAGGAATGCAGTTTCCTGGTATGGACGTAAGAAATGGAGAAGATTTGGTATGGGAAGAATGGTAGATTTCCACTGGGTTTTCTACATATTAATTGAATAAAATACTTTTTCTAACATCCCTTTCAAGCTGCGTTTCTGACAGTAAAGTTAGATTTTGATTGGGAAGGTTTGCTTGTTTTATAAAATTAGCCTCTGAGACTTTAGTCCAGTTGTTTCTTCCTGAAATGGCCCAAATGTAGAACAGTAGAGAGAGGACAGCTTTTACTTTTGATCTCCACTATAATACAATGCCCGTGTGAGGGGGAAAAAAAATCAATATAGTATTTTGAGGTTACCATCATTTACAAACTTGTAACCTGTTAATCGTTACTAGGATTACTGTGTTTTACCACATGAATACCTTTTTCATATAGTTTTGCCATTTTATTTTGATTAATTTCTCGTGTCTTGTTTACTTGCTGTACTTGAGCTGATCCAGAGACTTTGAAAAATGTGTGTACTATTTGGTAGCTCCTAGGTTAAGTGAGCCAATACATTTGGTCAATACATTAGCATCAACTTTAAGCAATGCAGGTGACAGGCCTCCAGCTTTTAACTTAAGGATTTCATTGTCAGGACAAGAACTTGAAGCATGGGCAGTGATGGTACATTGGGATGGACAGGTATCGCATCTGAGATGCGATCATCAGTTGGCTGGTTTGGTAGCTGGATGGATCAAGAGCATACTTTCAGTGCTACAGGTGCACAGTGAAAGCACAACAATGTGTTTAACTCTGCTGTCAAGCAAGGTTCTTTGTCTATGTACATACACATACTAGGTAGACATAACTAGCAAGACCATTGCATCCTGTGTTACTGTTACTAACTAAAATGGTGACAACCATCAGTAAATCGCTAGTCTTCAGGGATTTGCCAGCCTACTATGCCAAGGAATGTTGTCTCCTAATGTCCTACAGGTTCCTGGCACTGAACAGCACTACCACAATCACATCTACATCTTTGCCTCTTCCAAACTGACAATGATTGCTCAAAACCACCAGCTTTTTAACTGTCATCAGGGTGACCATTGTTATTGTACCTCACCAAGATAACATAATTGCACTATTGGGAAGTATGGTTTATATAATATATGATAGCAATCCACTTCCTCATCACTGATACCATCATCTGCCATTATTGGACTTCGGTGAGTAGGGAAGAGTGTAAGGTTAGTGTCACTGCTTACATTTCAGAGGCAGAGAGGTTAAAGAAAGTTAGGATTTTATTTCAGGCACAGCCAAAAAGACAGGTTTTGCTAGGCTCAAGTCATTGGATTCTTGGGCTGTTACGAACTTGTTTCATTATTGAACACTTAAAATTAACACCTGTAAATATATGAAATTATTAAAATATAAATGATGACTCAAGTGATGACTCAAGTTAACATTAGAAGTGGTTTATAGAACTGATCAAACGCTGGAGGTTGTGTAAATTGATTTCATTGGGAGAGAGTAAGGTCGTGGGTTTGTGTGGTAGTTAGCTGATCTGATGGTTGCCTTTCGGAGTAGGAGTACTCTCTCACCCACTGGGCAGTCCGGCTTTTTCTTTGTGCTTGATCTAAAGCAGTCATGGTGAGTTAATTCAATGAGGTGAATTGTCAAAATACTGTAACGTTTTCATTTCCTGAGCCTGCTTGCCATCAGTTTTTATATTGCCCTTTAGTTTGTTTTTTTTTGAAGAATATGAATGGTGGGAGGGAATGTAAATAGCAACTGATTTTAGAGGGATTGAGTGATAGGGTGTTTTATACATGTAAGACAGAACCTGTTAAGACACTGGAGCAATAGCTAGGTGGTGTGGTGTCATGTCTTAGGCTGGACTTGATTTCAAAGGTCCGTTCCAGCCTCTATGATAATACTGTGTAAATTCTGTATTCTGTGTAACAGGAATGACAAAAGAATGCGTATGTAGCAGTGAATGAGAGTACCTTAAGTTGGTGTTCGTAGGAGGAAAAAAAAAGCATATAAAGAGGATGATAGTGTTGATAATCTCAACTAACAACACTCATTCTATAGGCTATGGTTTTATGTGGACCACACAGATAAATAATCTGGCCACTGTCTACATGCTAGTGACTCCTTGCTGGGAAACCAGACAGCAGATTGTATAGTAAATGTGGTGTTCTTGAGCGGTGTCAGCCACTGTTATCGTCACTGTATCAGGAATAATGTGGCCAGCAGGTCTAGGGATGTAATTCTGCCCCAGTACTCGGCACTGGTGAGGCCTCCTGTCGAGTACTGGGTGCAGTTCTGGGCCCCTCACTTCCAGAAGGATATTGAGGTGCTGGAGCGGGTCCGGGGGAGAGCGATGAGGCTGGGGAAGGGACTGGAGGGAAAGTCTGATGAGGAGAGGCTGATGGAGCAGGGGTTGTTCAGCCTGGAAAAGAGGAGACTCACAGACGACCTTCTCACTCTCTACAGCTAATTGAAAGGAAGTTGTAGCCAAGTGGGGGTTGGGCTCTTCTCCCAGGCAACTAGTGACAGGACAAGAGGACATGGCCTGAAGCTACTTCAGGGAGGGGTTAGGTTGGTTATTAGGAAGCACTTCCTCACAGAAAGGGTGATTAGACAGTGGAATGGACTGCCCAGGGAGGTGGTGGAGTCGACATCCCTGGAGGTGTTTAAGGAAAGATTGGATGTGGCGCTTAGCAACGTGGTCTAGCTGATGTCACGGTGTTGGGTCACAGGCTGGACTTGATAATCTTGGAGGTCTATTCCAGCCTCAGAAATTCTGTAATTCTGTGACCTCCAAACTGATGTCTTTCTGGAGGCTTTCAGCCCATCCCATAATCTTGTTTGAAGGTAAGTATGTGAACATGGATCTGTTCATAATCTTTGACAGCTTCCAGACCTTGGGAAAGCATTTGATCCCAAGCCGGTTTAAATATAATCACTTTGGGACTGGTTTCGAGATGTTGCAAATGTCATGAGATTCATATTAAAAACTTACTACAGTGTCTTAATTCACAAGCTTTTTGCTTCTATGAAATAAGTAGTACTCTATTTTATAGGAATTGATCTTAAAATTTTGTATACTTACTGTTACTGAACAGTTGAAGTTTTCTGTGACTTTTTTTCTAAATGTAAGATAGAGGCATACTACATTTTAATGATGAAAGTTGTTTATACTCTAGTAATAGTAATAATTTTATCAGGACTCAGGTAGCCAGGTGGCTCAAACTACTTTCTACCATTTTATTATAGTAGGAAAAATATTCTCACATAGTCTCCAAATCTGTTTATCAGGGTCTGTGTGTTCATGAATGTCAACTTTCAAAATCTTTGTGTTCTTAGAGAATAGTCTGCTCTTTCCCCAACTTTTAATGACAAAGCTCATGTGCCTCTTTTGATCACTTTTCTTGACCCGTGTCACACTGCAGTAAATTTTGTTAGCACAGGTCAGGCTCTGGCTTTTGGGGACTTGTGGATCATAAGTCCTGTAGATCCAGTGACTTGAACAGTCTTTTGTTGTTTAGGTACTCAGAGGGTGCTGCTTTGAAATGAACTTTTCTAGAAGGTTGGTATGGTGTTAACCGTCAAGAAGAAGTGCAGTTGACTCCACTGAACTTCTCTAATGCTTAGGAATTGCAGAAATATGTAAACATGAGAAATTTAATTGAAGGTGGACAATCTGGATAAAGAACGTTGGTCAGAGCTGAAGGGATAGAAGAGGCTATGGTTTGTGAGTGGGGAGACCTCAGGCTAGGTTTGATCAGACTGATGCAGCTGAAAAACAGCTTACCGTGTGGTCTCAGTAAAATAACATTCATGTGAAAATCAAATCCCTGCTCCATCTTTACTATTGTTTTCTACCATCTTTATGTAGCAGGTAGTGTTTCATTTCTCACACAATTTATAATTGGGATGAAAAGCTCATCGAACTTCCCATGGGTGTAGCAATGAGGTTATGCATGCGAGGGGCAGGCAGGCAGCATTCATTAAAAAAAAAATGCAGAGTATGGTTGAGTACAGAGATTATCCTTACAGTCATCTTTTGGAAAACTTAGGAGGTGAGACAGAATGCTTGCAAAGTGTTGACCCTTTTATTGATTTGTGGATTGCAGAATGAAACTTGAAAATGGAACTGTATTGGAGTATTTTACATAGGCTGGGTCAAAATGAACCAGAAAATTTAGCTTATAATACCTTTTTTTTTTTTTTTCTTTTTTTTTCCCTTTTTTTTCCTTTTTTTTTTTTTTCCTTCTTTAGGACAGTCTCCAGCAAATAAAAATTCCTGACTAGCTAGAACGAAGGCTGTGATGAAAATCATTGAATGAACTTTTTCTTGGCAGATATCCTATTTATCTGAGCAGCTTAATATGTTCTTTTTTTTAAAAAAAAAAAAAAAAAAACAGAAATTTGCTTTCATTACATAGGGTTGGGGTGGTTTATAAAGGTTACCTTTTACTTCCTACCATAATTCTCTCTCTAATAGTCTCTGGTTTTGTCAGCCTGTAATCCTAATACTTGTGCTTTTGAATTTGAACTGGTGGGAGGAGGGGAGAAAATAATTTTGGACAGTAAAGCTAGCAGAACAATTCAGAAGCCTATAGGTACTAACAGTTTTTAAATGGATTGGGGGTAGTCTGAGGTTAGGGAGGTGTCTTTGCTGTTCCACAAAGCTGTCTTCTGATTCAGTCAAGTTATTTCTTATTTAATGTCTGTTTGCATGTATTGCAGGGTTTCCTCCTTAGTTCTTGAAAATTCCATTCTTGCAAGCTCTTTGAGGTACGTTTGTACTGAGATTTAGGGCTAATCCTGAGGGCTTCTTTTCTGCTTAGCAGAACCATTAGAGCTGCTGCTTCCAAAGTCTGTGGAGCCTGCACCCTGTAGCTGAACATAGGCAGATGCTTTTATTATTATTAAGTCCTTTAGCAAAAGTTTGTCTCGCCATTGGTCTTACTACTTGCTTGGAGAACAAACTGAATTTAGGACATCTAGTAGGACAAGTATTGCTATAGTTTTTCTCTGCTCTACTTCTGCAGTCAATTTGATACTATGTCCAAAGGAGAGACTTCATTTCCAGCCCTGTAGCTGAGCAGAGCTTGTGATCTTTATCTGAGCTGTAGCTGAGAATCAAGAGGAGGTATTTTTATTGTGGGTAGGTGGTAGGTCTGGCCTTGAAAGTTACCATGAAATTGACCCTAGTACTGTATCACACATTAAGTAAGTTGAGGAATTACTTTAAGGACATAGATACAAACACAAAAGATGAGCTTTTGCATTTCTTAACTTACTGCTGCTTTTCCAGTGTTAAAGCTCCTCTGGCATATAGAGAATTAAATGCATCCCGTAGTTCAAAAATTCTTGCTATTAAGTGAGGTGATAACATTGTGCTTTAAAAAAATTAATGGTGTATTTTAAAGAAGGAATAACAGTGTTTGTACATGAATGCTTTCAAGAGCAGGAAGTGGTATTTAAAATGTCTTTCTGCTGTGGGAGACCCAAGTCCAGTATCATACACTACTTTATAAAGAGACCAGACTGTAATAATAATTACTTTTGGTGTTACAATGCTTATCATATCATTTTCTATGGCAGCTGATTTATGAGTTATGTTATTTTGGTGGGTAAAGAGCATGCTGGAGTTCAGTTCAGCTGATAATCCTTGAAGATAGAATTGCAAAACACCTTTTCAAAACTTCCCTCTCTTGGGGGAAGAAAAAAAAAAAAAACAAAACAAAACCAGGAACCAAACAAACAAAAAACACAACCAAACAAAACCAACAAACTTGGGAAATTACACTAAAACTGAGAATATGAGTTTGGTTTGATAATTGATTTTTGGTGGTGTTCTTAATGATAGTGGTATTATCTCTTAGACTGTTTTGCACAGTAATATTTACATTTCTTTAAAAAGAGTGGCTCACTGTATGCATGGGCACCATCCATCCTGTTTGTTGAATAGTAATTGGATTTTGCAGAACAGAAAAATAGCATGTAATTATGTAATTTTAAACTGCTCTAGCACGCATGGCTGGGCAGCGTACATCTTGAGAGGTCTGTTTGTTTCTTTCAGTCTCTGTATTAATTCTTTAAATCCAAGGAGTGTGATTTTTACTTATTTTTATTCCAATCTTCCCAATAGGTGGATATTTTAAGGAAATCTAGATATGGAAAGTTCCTGTTTGAGGATGCAGGTGCCTGGGAAGACCTCAGGTTGAACACAATACTTGTGCGCTGTAGCCGGAGGATGTGAAAATACAGCAATGAATTTTCTTGAGGCAGAAGGAAAATATAATAAAACAAGCCTACTTGTCCTGAATACTTTTCTTTGTTTATCCAGATTTTTTTTCTTCTGTAGTCTATAGCATATGTCAAATGTGCTTCCTTCCTATTCTAAACTTATCCCAAGCAGTATTTGGAAGTTCAGCTGAATAACTTAGGATTTCATAAATATTATTTGGAATGTATATTTTGAAAATGGCAGTTTCATCTCCATGGTTGAAGTATTTAAAGTGTGTCATTTAGGTGTTAAAGGCCTTTAAAATGTCTTTAATTCTTTCTCTAGCAATAGATAAAATTATTTAAAGTACCAATTCTTCTAACTTAGGAAGTCAGAGAAACAAAATTGGAGCTTTGGCATTATTATATTGATGGTAACAATGGAAGTAAATGGCTGTCTCTCTGGCTCACGTTAGTGTAGAACAAGAGTCATGAAAGCCACTGCAGCATTTATTTTCCAGCAAGTTGTATAATGCTACTGTGTTTTGACTAATTTATCTTATACAGGTGACTGGAATGCTTTATCTAATGTAAAATGTCTGAAGTAATATTTGAAAAACTGTTGCATATGTCTCACAGTTCATTTTACTCTGTAACGGCTTTAATCTTTCATTTGCCAAATGGAAAATGGATTTTGACACTGCAGAGACTACCTTAAACATTTGCAACAGTATCTTAATTTGTGATGTCACAGGTCAGCTAGTGATGACAAATGCAATTTTTCTTCTATGGCTAAACCTGTTTGGAAGCCAAGGAATTTTCATTGTTTTAATTTAGTAATTCCACCACTATTTCAGCAACACTCACCCCACCCTCCCCCAGTAAAGCCCAATTTTTGCATGGGAGAAGACTGTATGATAAGGTGTTTTTTGTCAAATTTGTCATGCTTCTAATTGTTTCATCATTTAATTTTATTTTTCTAGCTTTTGATTTAGTAAGTTGGTTTCAGGGTCCCTTTTTCCTCCATCATATTCTAGTTTCAGCACAATATTCTTACCTGTGCGCATCATGATTTTGCTTCGTTGTTCCATACAGTGCCATCTGCTCTCTCAGGACCATCTTCGAGAAAAAAATTAAGAAAAGGCACAGAACTGTGTAAATGTTAGTTTGTTAGTTGAATGGTACTTCTACCTGGGAAGTTAAACAGTCTTCTGAGATCTTCTATCTCAGTATTCAGTATTCTGTGTTGGAGTACCTGTTGGGTATCACTTGGATATCATCACTATGGAAGATGATTCCAAAGGTTCCTTCAAGAACCTCCAGGAAGCTGCTGTGGCTGATAAGATGGTTGTCAGTGTTCTGAGTAAAGACTTACTTTGAATATCAACAATGTGACGAGGTACTTCTAGGCCTGTCTTCACCAGTATAAATTTGCCATATTTGCATGTAATCAAGTGAAGGAGTTCTGAGTTTCCTGTCATCTCCTGGACATTTCTTGGGATAGTTTCCTGCTGTGTTAAGAAGTTAATGCAACTTGCAGAAACCTGGTGAGTGCAGGTGTCAGGATCTGTAGCTGGATGTAGTGAGAAGGAGATTCCCCTTTCCCAGTAGCAGCAAGCTAATGTATTATACCCTGATCTCGAGTATCCATGAGTTCTCTGATGAACAGAGAACATGATTTTTTGAGAGGTGAGCATTTAAGTAGTTTCTGCTAAAGCTCTTCCATTGTGCTGCAAGTTTTGCCAGAAACAAGATTGTCATTGCTTAGGTGATTTTATGGGATATTGGGGAGCCAAAGTGAAATCCCTTTTCTGAATCACAGGAAGACTAATTCTAGTTTTCTAATTGAAATGTATGTTTGTGGATAGAAAGTTGAGAGGGCATACAGTTTGGTCGGGATTGAAGTGTGAAAGGGCCTGGAATAGGCCAGTTTAATTTATGTCAGGAAAGAGAGGAGAGAGAAGATTTAGGATTACGTGACCTAAGTATTGTCCCTCGAGAACTTCTAGATCTTTACCAACTCTCCCAACAGCTCCACCTGAACTGCAACTGATCCAATTCTTTGGTATCTTCCTTTCCCCATTCCTTTTCATGGGCAACCAGGCATTCATTTTACCTTACCCTGTTTCACATGGCAATGGGGGAGTAGGGGAGTGCATGGTACCTCAAGTCAGTACTTGTTACTTAATAAAATGGCATTGGAAATTAAACTCATCCCTTTTACTGTTCATTAATGTAAGACAGAAGGACTATAGCTACCAAACTGTACTGATGCAGGCAGCTTGTCAAGGAGGGGATGGGTTTTGGAACACATCCAGGTGATGCTCCTGAACACAGGGTAGAAGAGGCAATGGCTGATGTAGTCTATGAATATTTCTGTAATAACATTTGTAGCAGAAAGGCATCACAGCTTCAATGCATATGTGTGTGATATTAAGCCTAGCTCATCCTAACGGTCTTCCTCCACCTCCTCATTTTTATTGTATTACCTTTTGGATTTTTAGGCCTCATTAAGGTTACTCCTAAACACGAATTGGATTTTACTAAAGTGACAGAGGAGCACAGTGAAATAGTTTGATAGCTACAATTTAGTAAGACTAAGCAATACTAGAAATTCCATCATGTAATGGGAAAACAAAACATGTAACTCTGATTTCACATTGTACATGGCAGGAATTTAATCTTAATTATAAATACTGCCTTAAATGCAAAGCACTGTAGTCACTGTAGTACACTTAATCTGTAGTGCTTCCATAAGGATACCTAAATTATGTTTTGTTATTACACTTCTGTGTTTCTTGTGCATAGTCTTTAAAGAAACACTGGTAACCAGTAAGTACAACTCTTAACCATTAAGAGCAGTTCTTACAAGTTGAAGTAAAGTCAATGAATACTTCCTTTTTGTTGTTGTTGTTGGTTTTAATTTATACTTATTTGAAACAGTGTGAAAGATAAAATTAATGTAGTGGATAACTTATTTTAAATTCTGTTTGCCATACTTACTTCAGAATAATTCAGACATTGAAAGTCAATTAAGAATGAAAAATATAGTTAGAAAAATAAGCTCCAGTCTGTGTATTGTAAGGAAGGATGAAAAACACTTTCTGCTGTCATCTACTTTCATGGGCTTTATTTTATTTATGTTTCCTCCAATGTGAGAATACGTAGTCACTGCAAACAGCTGTAATTCTTTCTGCCCTCATTTGGCAGCCCCTGTCCCTTTTGTTGAACTGTGTTTATAGATCATGTGAGTAATCTACTTCAGAGAAAACTCTGGTGAAATAGTTTATTTTTAGAGTGGTCTGATTTTTAGCTGTGATTTAAGCTATTTTGTCTGATTGGGAACATAACTGGATTAGGAATGCTTCCACACTCCTTTTAACTAGCAAAGGCCAGCGGAAGATTAACTGCCAGGGTTAAATTTGGGCAGGTGTGTAATTCATTATCATCCTGGAGTTGTGATATCTTGTTGTTGTTTTGTGGTTGTGTTTTTGTTTGGTTTTGCTCTGTTTTTACCTTTTTTTTTTTTTTCACTTTGTCTATATTCATGTCTTTTTTCTTTTCAGCTTTTATTAGGGCATAATTTGATCTATCCCTAGGTTCCTGCAGACCCTGGGCTTACTGTTTAGTTTGTTCTTCAGGTAGCTATGAATCTATGTACATACATACCCACAGTGGAAAACTGCTTGACCTCTGCTACGCGTCTGATGAGTGCCATATGAATGCAGTATTTATGCCAAGTTACTGAAGGGTTAAGCAGAATTTGAGCAGACATATTTAGGTTAGAGAAAATTAGGTCTTTAATATCGCCTCAATCACTGAACATAAATTTCAAGTTCATAAAGTTGCAAGTTAGGTAAACTGTATGGCTCTGCTCTGATGATGATTTGTGTTATCCACTCTGAAACATTAATTTTTATTTTTTCAGCATTCATTGTAGTAAAAAGTCAGTAAGTCAATATTGCAATAGATGGAGCTGAAAAGGTGTACTGAGAGGCCCAGCTTCTGGGACTAAACATAATATACATACAGAGAGGACAACTGAAAGAAAGCATAGCCAAGAGAATTCAGGTAACTGACAGTTGCAGCAGGAAGAATAGCAGGTCCATTAAAAGATATAATAAAGAGCAAATATTTAAGGAATATTGGATGAAACTCTTAATTTAACTTGCTAAACTGATTTAGCTGACATGTAACCACAACACTGTAGATTCTTTTAATTTCTGTGAGCAACAGAAAACTATGTTGACATAAACTGTACAGAGTGGTTTGATATCTAATGTCTGGTGATGTCTGGACCTATTCTTTCTCATGTGATGTGGAAGTTCAGACAACACGCCGTTGGTTACTACGGGGCAAACACAGTATATTCTGCTAAGCTCTTCTACAGTGCTACAACTGTTTACATATTCCGACAGGAATATGGGATGTTGGGGATCCAGAGCCTTTCAAAAAGTCCTGTTTACTTTTTACCGTGTCTTATATTTTACGGGATAGAAATGGTCTACCAGGCCACCTTGTGTCCAGATTGATTGCTTAAATTTTGCTTAATGGGATGTGATTGTGAAGTTGGTTCAACTGCATTTTGGTGTAGCTAGTACTTCCATAGTTGCCACTGCATTGTAAGATATAGATGACTTTATTATGTAGTAAAAATTATGACTCTTCTACGTACTCCCAAACAGTTAAAATGTAATTCAAGTAGCTGCAATGAATGAGAAATATCCTTTCTTTTACTCTATATTTCAGACTACTACTAAGATCAGCATTCTTTTCTGGATACATATCAGATCTTCCTGCAGGATAGCAGGTTGTATGTTTGAAATCAGTTTAGTAAGAGTCCATTGCAATTGCTTATGTGTTACATGTTGCTTTGCTCTATAGGAGAAGACCATGAAAAAAGTAGCTTGGGAGCTAGCCATCCTGTGTTCCCAGTCACTTCTTGTGAAATAGTTATGTTCAGCCCATTGATTTCTAGTATCGTAGTTCTCACCAAAAGAATATTTTACTTCTTAAAATATATTATTCAACTAACTGCCTCTTGAATTCCTTTCTGCTGACCAGATCTTCAGGTACCAGCCTTTAACTTAGAAGGTCCTGAAGTTAAGCTGCTTCCATAATGCTAAAAACAAGTACAGCATGGATCTTTTTCAGCTGGAAGACACATCCTTGAACATCTTCTGGAACTTTGTGCAAAGCTGTCAGAGTTGCTAGATGCAAGGTTAATGCACCACAGAATAGTCCAGTAGACCCCAAAAGAAACAGACATGACACTATAGGGCCTTTTGAATTTCTGGTAGTTAATTTTGTATTTAGCAGAGAAGTGATACCTCTCAAGAAGTTGATGCTGTCAAAAGATGAGGAACTGTATTGCCATCAGTATTGATGTCAGTCATAGTGTTGTATCTGCAGTGAAGTGCATGTCCAGTAGAGAAGAAAATAAGCATTCAATTTTCCTCTGTAGGAATTTTAAATTATTTTGTTTGTATTTTATCATTGATACTTCTTGGGAATTTTGGCTGTCCCAAGAAGGAAATGTCATCATCACTTTACTCTTAGGTCCAAAATGTTGTTAAATGTTAGGAATGGCAGACTTCAGTGGCAAAGTATGTCTTTTAGTATTAATAAAAAGAATATGTTTTTTAATAATTTGCTTGAGACATGAATAGTTCAAATACAAGACAAGAAAAAAAAGTCATGGAAAGCCCTAATAAGCATCAAAGGAAGTGTCTGAAACTATAGTTAGATATGTGCCCACTATAGTGATGATGGGAAGCATGTCGTGGCTTCAAATGAGGTATATTGTGTGAAAAGTATAAGCTGTGGTCATGGAATGCATTAAAAAGCTCGCAGTTCTTTAGAAAAAATATTGAAGATGCCCTGGGCTCTCTGAAGAAGTTAGAGTGACTGTTTGCTCCCTGCAGAATTTCTTATCATTAAGCTGCTGGCAGCATGCAGTTCCTGATTTTAGCAGTTGCGAAGCGTGACATCATATTGCAAGCAGTGAAAATACCATGCCAAGTAGTGGCAATAAGAATGTCATAATCCTGCTTAAACACATTGAGGACATTTTGATATTCTTGATGGTTATTCTGACCATTCTGGTATTCTTCAGTGTTTCCACTGAGCATGGCTGAATGTTGGACCTGAAAAAATAGATTCTGGTTGTGCCATGGAGATGCTTTTTCTGCCTGGGCTTTCTAATGTTGTTCCCCGTCAGGGATTATTCTAGGGGTATTACAAACACGAGGAATTTTGTTACTCACTGGATTCCAGGAAGAGAAACATCTTCCTCCTTTGAGTCAGAATTTCACTCTTCTTGAAATTAGGTGGCCACTTCAGCATACTAACTGTCCTTCATATGACAAAGGAGTCTTCACCATATTTTTCTGATTGAGTGTGTTTGCTCAGAATGAGGTAATCTGAAACCAAAAGCAGGATCATGACCAAATTTGAACCTGAAGAAACTCAGAATTATAGTACTGGTGGTAATTCTCTTACCAAACACTAGACTTCTGGTCAACAGTCAAGCTGCAGAATGTGTATTTCTCTTTTCAGGTGGCCCAACGAGCAACAAAACCCCTGAAAATAGTTTGGCCTCTATGAATGTGTACTTGATGTTAATTGAAGCTTATCTCAGAATACAGAGTAATTATATATCTATGTATTTTGAGATATAAATCCTAAAGATCAAGCCATCAAAAATTCCATGTTTAACTCCCTCAAATATCGAAATTAGGACAATATTATACTCTACGTCAGTCAAAGCTTTTATGTTTTTTCTTTCTGGTGGACTTAATTGTCTTTCAATCAACTTTAGTAAGAGCTGTGTGAACATGGTCCATGTCTCTTGTGAAAGACTGTGTAGAGTGTGTTCATGACTCCTGGGTGGTTTTTTTGTCCAGAGAGGTGCAGAAGCTCCAGTTGAGTGTGCAACGTGATAAAATCTTCCCTGTAAAGCTGTGGTATGTGTGCATCTAGAGAAATTTGCAGACTGATAAGTAGTTGATAATATATAAATATTCTAACTGGGGACAATTTCTGCAGTGCGTCTTTGTTTTTATTTAAGGCCTAATAAAACCATTCTGCTGACATCAGGTTAAAAGAAAAGGACAGATTTTTCTGAAATAAAATTGTGTGATTACTCTTCAATTTTGCCCACATATGTCAGGTTTTGGCTCAGGTGAACCGAGTACCATCCTCCGTATCCCTGTCTCTTACACATGTAGAGCTCAGTGAATGTTTTTTCCACTCTTACTGTGAGGTCTGTAACACCTTGATTTTGGGTTGTAAACAGTAAGAAAGGCTCTTTACCTACAGGTATCACTGGTGCAAAATTCTGGTCTTGATTAGTTGAAACTGGCTTATTGTCCATTCATACTTTTCAAGGTTATAAGCTCAACGCCGGTAAGCATTTTCATTATGAGAAATACTGCTGGAGTGCCTGGAATTCATTATGTGACTGATGGGGTGCTGTACTTGTATTTTAAAACCTACACGCAACACTCATTGTGATAAGTGCTTATTCATAGTTACAGACTTCAGAATAAGGATGTCATGCTTGTAGTATATGTAGGCAAGCAGGTGTTTTATACATACAGTATGCCATATTAAATTTTATGTTTCTTCATTTCAGTGGAATTTGCTGAACTTTCTCATTGGATTTTTCATAAAAGTGTTGTACTGAAAAACTTGTTTGCATGCAAAGAATACATCAGATATGGAGTCAATCCGCAACTCTTTTTCCAGAATCTAGACTTGCCATCTCTAATTAGATGCTGTATGGCAGATTTGATTCCTTAATCTGCATTTGCATTAAAAACTGGCTCCTGGAACTGCTCAGATAGCTTGAAATGTTCACAGTTAGTTTGTATCATCCCATTTTTTCCAGTTTGCAGATGTGAAAATTTTGTGCATCTGCAGAAGAAAACTTTTAGAGCACTGAAGCCTTTATAGTTGCAGGCTTAGAAAATTTTCAACAGATTCTGCTGATGGCTACAAAATGCCACATGAAAAGTCTAGATAATAGGGCAATAGTAAAATGAAGCTGATAGGGTTTTAGACAGTCTATGTTCCTACAAGAAACAAGACTCTGATCTTGCAGTTTGTTGTAATCGGGGGGGTCAAATGAATTCCATCACCATCAATGAAATTTGCCTTAAATGTTAAGATTTGGATGAAGTAACTGCACTGCTGTATGTGTGGTCTTTTCCTACATGTTCTTACTTTCCCAGAAGGATGATTTTTATTTGCATGTTCATTTTAAGTAGTACTCTTGTCAAGGAAATACTAAACTTAGGAATGTCAAAGCCAAAGAGGTCTCCTTATAGCAGTAATTGTCACTGAAGTGCTGGAGAATTCTGTAGCTCCTGGATAGAGCGAGTGATTGCTGTGACTCACATTAACTAATCATTTTACAGCATCACCTTGTGTCATTCAAAAAGCCATTCATAGAGTGGGATAAAAATCAAACCCAAGCATGAACAGATAGTTAAGATTATCTATTAAAAGTACTTAACCTATAACTGAAAACTCCAGGCTTTATTTTGCAAGTTGTCTAGTTAAGCTTTTCAAATTAATGTTGCTGTTAACTCATCAGAGGCTTTTTTTTTTTATTATTTTGCTGTTGCTGCTTGTACTCTGTTCTACACATGGAAATACGATTTATAAATGAGAACTATATCTTCATTAACTCTTTGTCAATTGTCTACTGAACCAACTGTAACATGGGTATCTCCAATAGTGCCACAAAATTCATGGTACCATGCATAGAGCACTTTAGTGATCATTAGAGCATCCCCAAAAAGGTTCAGACTGTACTAACAGCTTAATTTGGTGCTTGGGACTTTGAATTCTGAAATGTACAAAGAGATAGGATTTTCTGATGATTCCTTTAAAACTTAGCTTAGAGGAAGTGACAGTTTAAACTACAGACCTGATAGAATAAGGCAAGGAGAACAGCATAGCATCACTTTTCCTTCTAGAATGTCAGCTAAAATAAGAAAAGTCAACGCTTACTGGTGTTAGGTCCTTAAGAGCTTCTCTCTACTGAATGTTAGCAAGTGTGTATGTCCCTCATAAGATGGATTGAGAACTTGAATATTCATCTTGGCCTTTCAAGCTAAGGTCTTAGTTAGACATGTGCTTCACATAATTTTGTTCTTTATTTTGCTCAGGTCTGTTTCAAATTGACTTGCCTCAAAGGCATGAGGGACAATGCGACAGAATCTTGTGAGCTGGGTGAACAGTTCCCATACATCACAGTCAGATGGTTGTGAGGGTTGAGAGTGGGAGAAAAGGGGTCCTTTCCTTCAGTCTGGTCCTGTCACATAAGACTGCATCCGCTTTAGTCACTGTAACCAGCAGTGTACTCCAGTATACTCCACAGGAGTGTCTAGCCAGTCAGAAAAGGGTTGTATTAAAACCCTAAATATCACCTGTTCTTGTTGCTGCTGGAGATGGAAGAACTGCAGAAGGCAGTGTCACCCAAGCCTGAAATGTGACCCCTACCCAGCACTGTCTGTTCTTGTCTCCATTCTGATTCCTCCCTCAGTTGCAGGGACTAAATCTCGAGAATGTGGGCATAGACAAAGGTGGCACATTTTCTGATATTTCCCAGGGCTGTTTTACACCCCTATGAAACCTACAGATAGTTGTAGATACCACGACAGTACTGCTGTAGAAATACAATACCCCTGTGCTGCCTTTCAAACACAGATTGAAAAGTACCGAGATGGTAAGAAGATTGTGTGACTGTGATTTGCAGTACTTACCAGTCATTAGCAGCTCTCTCCACTCTGCCTGTGCTGAGTTTGGCTGGGATACAGTTAATTTTCTTCACAGTAGCTGATATGGGGCAGTGTTTTGTATTTGTGCTGTAAACAGTGCTGATAATCCAGTTTTCCTAACTGCTGAGCAGCACTTAAACAGTCAAGGCCTTTTCTGATTTGGACTCTACCCCACCAGTGAATAGGCTGGAGATCACATAAAGTTGAGAGGGGACACAGCTGGGACAGCTGACCCCAACTAACCAAAGGGTTATTCCATACCATATGACATCATGCTCACCATATAAAACTAGGGTAAGGAGAAGGAAATCGGGGACATTCAGAGTTATGACATTTGTCTTCCCAAGTACCTGTTACACATGATGAAGCCCTGCTTTCTTGGAGATGGCTGAACACCTACCTGCTGATGGGAAGTAGTGAATTAATTCCTTGGTTTGCTTTGATTGAGCTTGATTGCTCAACTTTTGCTTTACCTATTAAATTGACTTTATGTTAACCCTTAATTTTTTTTCATTTTTACCTTTCTGATTCTCTCGCCCTCATCCCATCAGAGTTGGGGGTAAGCGAGCAGCTGTGTGGTACTTAGTTGCTGTCTGAGGTTAAACCATGACAGCCCTTTTGGTGACCAACGTGGGACTCAAATGGTTTGAGATAATGACAGATTTGATTAGAATGTGCTGGATTGAATTTATACCTGTTAATGCTGTTCAGCTATTAATAGTCTGGCTTCTGTGCTCGCTATGGGGCATGCTTACCTTACTGTATATTAGAGTCTAGTGCTTGTTAGTGGCTGCTTTTTGCTTTCATTGCTTGCTGTGCTGTTGTAGTGCTTACCATCTTACTCTACTGCCTGGGAGCATTTTGCTAACAGCAATGGCAATGCGCCTGGGCTGGCACATGGCCAGGGTATCACTGCCGTTTCTGTGGTGCTGTATGGGACAGACTGGAACTCCAGTGTGAACTCCAGTTAGAGACTATGACTCTCTCCATTCTCACTACAAGAGAAAGACTTTTACAAGGTTCAGGCTTGTCCCTAAAGGAGTAGAGCACTATGAAGCAGGTAAGCAGTATCAGAGAGCAGTACTGGTATCGTGTTATTGCTAGACCGGACTGTTGCCTGGTGCATTGCCCATTACTTCCACTTTGGCAATGCCTGAAGCTGCCTTTGGTATGCAGCATTACACATCAAGCTTCTCCATATATATGTATATGTTTGTATTTTCATTTTCACTTATTTGCAGATTACTTAGTGTGAGGTGAAATGAGTGGGGCTTGTTTGTTTGTTTTTGTTTTTAACTAAAGTCAAAGTGAGGTGCTGTAGTTAAGTGTCTGATTATTTAGGTTTCTGTGATCAGAAAGTTTTCTCATTCTCACCTGTAGAGTCATAGAATGGTTTGGGTTGGAAGGGAACTTCGAAGGTTATGTAGTCCAACCTCCCTGCAGTGAGCAGGGACATATTTAACAATATGAGGTCACTCAGAGCCCTATCCAACCTGAACTGGCACGTTTTCCGGGATGGGGCACCTACCACCTCTCTGGGAAACCTGTTCTAGTCTTTCACCACCCTCGTGAAAAATTTTCTTCTTTCTATCTAGTCTAAATCTCTCCTCTTTTAGATTAAAATATCAAAACCCATCACCCCTTGTCCTGTCTCAATAGGCCCAGCTAAAAAAACTGTCCCCAATCTTTCTTATAGGCCTCCTTTAAGTACCATAGTAGGCCACGGTGTAAGTCTCCTCAGAGCCTTCTCTTCTCCAGGCTTAACAACTTCAACTGTCTCTTGGACTTTCCTCACAGGGGAGGTTCTTCCAGCCCTCTGATAATTTTTGTGGCCCTCCTCTGAACCCACTCCAACAGGTTCATGTACTTTTGGTACTGAGGGCTTCAGAGCTGCACACAGTACTCCAGGTGTGGTCTCACCGGAGCAGAGTGGCACAATAGCCTTCCCTGACCAGCTGGTCACGCTTCTTTTGATGCAGCTCAGGATTTGGTTGGCCTTCTGAGCTGCAAGCACACATTGCCAACTCATGTCCAGCTTTTCATCCACCAGTACCCTCAAGTCCTTCTCCACAGTGCTGCTCTCAACTCCATGATCACCCAGCCTGTATTGATACTGAGGATTGCCCTGATCCAGGTGCAGGACCTTGCCCTTGGCATAGTTGAACCTCATAAGGTTCACCTGGCCCAGTTCTCAAAGCTTGTCCAGATCTCTCTGGATAGCCTCCTATCCCACTGGTCTATCAATTGCACCACTTAGATTGCTGTCATCTGCAAACTTGCTGAGGGTGCACTCAAGTCCCTGCCTGTCACTGATGAAGATATTAAACTTATTAATGTATTAACATATTAAACTACTCCCATACAGTTTGTCACCAGTCTCCATTAAACTGTTGACCACTACCCTCTGGATGCAACCATCCAACCAATTCTTTATTCACTGAACAGTCCACCCATCAAATCCATATTTCTCCAATTTAGAGAGAAGGATGTTGCGGGGAACAGAGTCAAAGGCTCTTGACTACCTCAGCCTTCTTTTTACCAGCTTGCCATTATTTCTCATCAGGGGGATATGCTTTTGGCCTTTTTTTTTTTTTTNTTATTAATGTATTAACATATTAAACTACTCCCATACAGTTTGTCACCAGTCTCCATTAAACTGTTGACCACTACCCTCTGGATGCAACCATCCAACCAATTCTTTATTCACTGAACAGTCCACCCATCAAATCCATATTTCTCCAATTTAGAGAGAAGGATGTTGCGGGGAACAGAGTCAAAGGCTCTTGACTACCTCAGCCTTCTTTTTACCAGCTTGCCATTATTTCTCATCAGGGGGATATGCTTTTGGCCTTTTTTTTTTTTTTTTTTTT
>VWZY01001640.1:70979-87621 GCA_013399075.1 Chloroceryle aenea
TCTCCACCCACATGGAAGATTAGTAACAGGTAATAGTCCAAGGGCTGTACCAATCTAGGAAGTTTCCTACTGATGTCTTCAACCCAGGACACAGGGAGGCAGCAGATTACCCTATGAGGAGGCTCTGCCCAGCACATTGGACCCTCAGTTACCCTCAGAAGGGAGTTGTCTATAATCCTTATTTTCTTCCTTGTGGAGGTGGTTATGATATGGGAGGTAGGCCTTTCTGGCCTTGGAGACCTCTGCTGTAGATGGACCATCATTCACATCCTCCCCTGACTGGCCTTCCACTTCCAGAGCCTCATACCTGTTGTACAGGGGGACCTGAAGGAGTGAGGTGGGCAAGGAGGGAGTTCACTCTGCTGCCTTGAGCATGGTCTTGCCTCCATTCACTCCCTTCATTTAGGCTGCTGCCTTCAGCCTGGTGGGGGGAGGATACAGGATCCCCCTGATCTTGAGTATTTTCTGGTGGATTCTTCTGTTTCTGTCTCATGGAGGGCAGAGCTTGGCTCCACCAGTTTTGTATCTTGCTTTAGCCTCCCTGATGCTCCTTAACCTTTCTACTTCCTCTCACAGTTCTGCCACTATGCTGAGCAGATTGTCCACCTGGTCACTAACCACACAGCTGATCTCACTACTTACTGCAGCTCATCACCCTTGAAAGGCTCTGGCAATCCCTGCAGCCATTGGACCTGGGTGGCTGTGTGTCTTTATGGGAGCTCTGTCTCGGTTACCACATCAATTCTGGTGAGCTTAGAGAACATGGCTTTCTGATGGGTGGACATCATAATTAAGCCAAGTCTGAGAGGGTGATGACCACTGGCTGAACTCACCTCTTGAGCTGGCAGAATTTCAGTGCCCTTCCTGAGTACCCTTCTGCACAAACTTCTGAGCAGTCTCCTGCACACCACACAAACTGCTGCACTGCGCTCTGGCTGACACACTGCGTTCTGTTTTCCTGCTCTGCTCTCAAGTCTTCTCACAGTGAAAAAATAATGTACCTATAGTATTGCAAAGAATTTCTTCTGTAAAGACGTGCAGTTGTCTCTGTATGCTTTCATTTGTGCCAAAACAGTCAACCACTTTTAAAAAGAAGGGGTTAGATTGGTATCTATCAAAAAATATGTTAGGAGGGAAGATTTAACTTTGTATCTCTTAAGTATTAGAAGTAGAATGCTGTTGTGTTGCATTTCAGCTTGTTGTCATAATTCATTCTTGTTAATGAGGTGCTGCCAAAGCACACAACAGTTGTTCACATCCTTCTGAAGTCAGTTATGAAGCTTTACTAATTCAAAACACAAGAATATCAATATTTATTCCTTTTTCCTATTTCATTTGTTTAACTAATCTTTTCATGCTCAAAGTAAACATTATGCATACTTTTGTAGCCTCTGAGTTTGAGTCATGATGTAAATTTTTTTAAAGTAATCCATGTTAGTAAAAACCTTTCTTGTTTCCTTTTTAAAGTTCTAGGATAACAACATTGGCTGGGTTTTCAGTGCATTTTAAGTCTGGTCCGTAGCTGACTGGATTGGATGTGTCCTGTTGAACATAGATCTCCTGCTTTGTCTCATGCTGTATTGCGGGCACTTGGCACTAAACATTAACAATAGACCTTGCCATACTAAGATAAGAGGCTAATTTTACAGGTTCAGCATTTCATAAATCACTTTATGGTTGACAGTTCAGAACTTGAGAATTAATTAATGTTTAGAAATGTAGTCAAATGGGAATAGTTGCAGGCTTGTTAGAAACAAATGTCACGTTGCTGTTTGATACAAAGATTTCTAGGTCAGAATGACTGATGTTTCTGTGAATTTTCTTATATAAACATGACTAATTACTTTTGAAAGTCCACAGTTTTATCAGTTAGTGTATCCTATATAACTGCTTATTTAACATGTAAGACAGTGTTCCTGAAAATACTGCACTCTTATTTTTTATTTAATTCTTTTAATGTCACTTAACTGATGCTGTGATAGTTCAGAAACATGCAAGTTTGCTGGCATCTGGACTTGAATTTCCATTCTTTTTGTTCTTTCACTGTATAGATGAAGAAAAGTGCTCATGACGTCTGTGTGGTTGTACTTCAGATACTGGACTTGTACTGATTAAGCAAGTAGGAACTTGATGGGTCTTACACTCTTGAATGACATTAGCTTTATTCTGTTGAAATTAATTAGTTCAAAATAAACCTGTGGTGTTTTGGGAATCCTAGCTATATGAAAGAATTTAATGTTGTTTTAACATTTGTGTTACAAGTGATGCATGTTACTGATATAAATGGATACTTCCATAAAATGGACAAAAAGTACACATAAGCTTTTCAAGTCCTGCACACTGTCTTTGAAAGTCTTTCATAGTGATTTGCTCATCTAACCTGTTGTCTGTTACAGTATTCTATTTAGTTATCTGAACTTCTACTTAACTGCAGAATAATCTTTAATACTTCTTTAATGAATGTCACATTGCTCTCTGAATTGCAATTTGATTATCTTATAAGGAGGGTTGGATTTGTGGATGTTTATTGTTTCAGAAGTGATGTTTCCACAGGCTTTTCTAAGCCTGAATTTTCTTTACAAAACTTCACTGCATCAATACATGTAGCCTTGTTAGTTTGGCTTTTGAATGATCGTGGAGAGTTGCGTTTTGGTGTAACGTGCACTGCAGTTCTTCTTGCAGCAGTCTGATATCTAAAATGAAGAATTAATGGTCTTTGTAATAGTTAAAAGGTTTTGCTATCTGAAGTTTGTGAACTGAAGAAAATACAGTTGTTAGTAACTGAGAGCTTAATAATTTGCTTTAAAACTTTATAGAGGACCACTGTACTTGTACTAAATGAGATGCTAAAGTATGATTACTTTCTAGGTGTTTTCTAAGAACAGATGACTTAATATATGCCTGAGACTTAGCTTGTTGATTTTTATCTTCCCCCACTTTTCTCTCTTTCTAGGTTTAACTATAGATCAACACATCATCTTGCATCCCATGGGTTTTATGAATTTTTAAATTGGTTTGATGAAAGAGCATGGTATCCACTGGGAAGAATAGTAGGTGGAACTGTAAGTATTTTAATATTAGTTTAATGACTTTGCAGTACTTTTTTGTTTTTCAATACAAATTAGACATTGATAAAAGGAGAATCTTAAAAAAACCCACCTTTTAATTGTTAAACAGCTGCAAAGGGATTAGCAAGATGGTTTTAGTTTTTTCTGCAGCAAGTCGTCATGCTTTAGTCTATCCAACAGCAGCGTATTATGGACAGGAACTACAGAGTTTTAGCAGTAAGGGTATTATGACTCCTGTAATTCTGGTAAATGAAATGAAAAAGAGGGGGAAAAAAAGTAATTTAAAACCAGTTACCTAAATCTCTTAAGGCACAAGTTTTAATCCAGTGGTATATGTTGAATGGACTTCATGTGTGTGTGGAAAAGACCTGAAATTAAATCAGTGTAGCACCTGTATGGAAGCATCAGGAGTAGGTAAGATTGGTATTGATGCAAGTTACAAGACAAGAAAGGTGTACAAAACAGTATTATCAAATCAGAATACAAATATTAATGGTAGAGTAGCTTCAGTAACACTAAGTAACACAGTTACGTGTTTCTTAATGTGTGAAAGTGCATTAAAATATTTTAGTTATAGTACATATCATTTGAATACACTTACAAAGAGGTTTTTGGGTTTTTTTTAATAGATCACTGGTTTTGTATCTTAGAGATAGTCGAGATTCTTTTTGTGTAACATATATATGTGGTTTTTCCATACCTCTCTTATATGAAGTGAAAACACTTAGGAAATAGAATTGAAATGTCACTTGCATGCATTATTTTGCAAGTCACATGGTGTATTATGTTTTAATAGTTGAAAACTAGCTCTCAAGGATATATGCAGGGGAGCATTCTGTTTTCTGTCATATAATTTAGTGCGATGCCCTTCTTAGGTTTTGAAAGAAACTAAGGCAGGTGAAGTACGCTTTAACTTTGCTAGTACAGATTGATTTTTCTAATATTGATAAATGTGGGGAGGAATAATTCCTGTTAAGAATGTTTTCAAGTTCTTCGTTATTCTAAGATGTGTTCAATAGATTTCTGTAAGTGTATGCTACTTTTCCCGAAGAACATCTTAATTCACTTTTATAGGACTTTATTTTAATCTTTCATATCTAAATTTGTCTATGGATGTCTTGCAAATACGTAATAATCAATTGAGACTGCCCATCAGCTTTTCAGCTTAAAAACCACCCCTCTTGTTGATGCATGTTTTCTTTCTTCATGGGTAAAAATTAGTGAAAGTGTGACATGGTATATTTCGGAGAAAATTGGATAAGGCTGGGAAGTGTTGTTGGGTGGTTCTTGTTGTCTTAGTGTTTTGGGGTTTACTTGGGGTTTTTTGTTTGTTTTGATTGTGGTGTGGGGTTGTTTATGTTTCTTTGGTTTGACTTTTTTTTCGTTAAAGCTATTAGCTGGCTTGAAATTCTCTTGTAAGCTTTAGCTTCTGCTTCCATATCTTAATGACAAATTATTTTCATTATATGATAAATGTTAGGCGAGATGGGATATTATCTGCATGCTGCTTATTCATTTACAGAATGGATTATATGTAATTGTTAGCATTTGGATAAAATTTAAAGAACCCCTTGTATTCAACAGTGTTATCAAACCATGATTAAAGTAGTGTTAAAGTAAAGCTTTACCTGCTCGCTGCTTATATCAGCTTAAGAAATGACTATTTCATTCCAAATGATAGGCAAATAAATGTACCATGATTATCTTATGCAGTAATCAAGTGGTTTGTGTGTTTTCTTTTTTTTCTTCTTTTTTTTTCCCTCCTTTTAGGTATACCCAGGACTGATGGTGACAGCAGGCCTTATACATTGGATTTTAAATATGCTTAATGTGACAGTTCATATAAGAGATGTATGTGTGTTCCTAGCACCAGTTTTTAGCGGCCTTACAGCTATTTCTACTTTCCTGCTCACCAGAGAACTGTGGAACCAGGGAGCAGGACTTTTAGCTGCCTGTTTTATTGCCATAGTTCCAGGTTACATATCCAGATCAGTAGCAGGATCATTTGACAATGAAGGCATAGCTATTTTTGCACTGCAGTTCACATACTATTTATGGGTAAGTAATTGCTGAGTCTTTTGCTTTGGAAAGGTTTTTTGGTTCCTCCTCCAACCAAATGACTGATTTTTCTCAGAATCCACTGAATTCTTATTTTCCTCCTTCTCATCCCTCTTCGCCTTGGCTCTTGATCAGGCAAGTACTGAGAAGTCACATGATCTGAACCACTCCATAATCATGCTCTTTAGTTTGCTATGTATAAGTACTGTTCAGCTGAAGTATGTGTGCTCTATAGTAGTAGTAGGAAAAATAATAATAAATTTATACACTTAAAACAGACAGACAGGTTATTTCTCTTTTTCAGTTTGAAGGCATTAGATTATGTGAGCATCAAAATTTGCCCTCCCTATTTAGCTGGTGAAAACAGTAGGTTCTGAATATAAAGTGCTTTGAATTATCTCCTTGAGAAGATTTTGACTGTATGGAGGGTCTGGGCTTTGACTGAAGCAGCCAAATTAAATACCAAAGCTGTCCATAGCAAGATATTAATATTGCCTACATGCTTAAAAAAAAATAATCTGATGTCTTTTTAATTAGTTAACTTGTTAGTGCAGCTCATCTGTCACTCCTTAATCTGTATGTAGTAGTGCATCTGAATGAAGGAGTTTAGACATGATGGAGTTTTTTCTGGACTGTTTGTATTTTGGAACTGACAAATAGCATAACCATATTGTTAATTCAGCGTGGACACTGTGTGGTACTGTCCCTTGCGTGTTCCTCGAATGCATATACTTTGAGTGTCTCCATGTATGTACATGTTCTTACAGCTTTTCCCATGGTTTTGTCAAGAGGTCTACTTTTCATAAGCAGATGCAAGCTCACAAGATTTTAGAATATTTCAGCTTGGGATATTGTTGGCAGGAGTATAATGGAAGTGAATTCAAGTTGTTAATGATTGACTGATGTTACTTAAATGTAGGTGTTTTAAATCTAACCTTAGAATAAACTGCAGCTGTAAAGGTCTACTGTGTTTGCTAACAGTAATAGAATCAACCTACATTGTTACTCTACAACAGCTGAGACACGATAGCAGTTACCTGTTCTTATGGAACTCATTTAACTAAACTGCATAGCATAATCATGTCTGAAAAAATATTGTGTGAATCAATTATATTTTATAGATAACTTTCTAGCTTTATTTAATGTCGATTTTTTTATCCCTATTTTCCCACTGCATTCACCTCATGGGACAAAGTCATACTCCTGGACTAGTTTATGGATCCTTTAAAACCATTAGTAGTATCTGGATGCTTTCATCTAGAGAGCAAACCTTAAGTGAGTTTTTCAAAATCACAGAATAGCTCTTTTACCTGTAAGTGTGCAATTGGGTCTGATGCTAGCCAAAGTAACCCATGGATGGCCTGCACTTAAAATTATAAACTGATCTAACATCTCAGAGAAAGTAGCAGAGAGGTGTTGCAACTACTTTTCTACCCCAGTCATGAAGCAGAAAGTTGCATTGCATCCTGCCTCTGCTTAATCTAGAGAGATAAGTATAAGCTGTTTTGTGTGCCAATGAGTTACGCTTGTGATTTGGTTTTATGGACATGAGTTCAGAATCATACCAGTATTATTTGATATGTGCTAAAGAAGTTCTCTTGACAGTTGTTTTGGATTTAAATTCTGGAATATTGTTCAGTATTTGTTTGTCATTCATAAATGTTATTTTTAAAGGTGAAATCTGTGAAAACTGGGTCGGTCTTTTGGACAATCTGCTGCTGTCTGTCCTACTTTTACATGGTAAGCCTTTTATATGTAATAGCTAAATTATTTGAGTAGGGCTTACATAATCCATATGTTGACAAAGATCAGGAGGAGATTTTAATCTTTGTTGGAGCTATAATATAAAATTCATGTTGCTATCAAAATCTTAAAAAGACATAATATATCTTTTTAAAATTTAAAGTATTACATAAGCACAGTGAAAACTATTTTTGGAAAAACTCTTCAGTACAAATTTACCCTGCGCTGTGGATAGGTACTCTGATTCAGCAGGCTTTTTGTTTTGGTGCAGGTGAATTCACTTTGATATTCATGTGTATGGGTGTCATTATTACTAAAATGCCATAATAATGTTTAAAATTTATGCACAGAGTTACACTTACATAACAATGAAAGTTATTTCTTTGGGTATAATTATGCTGTAATGTGAAATTTATCACCAGAACTGCTGAATGAATTTAATGTCAGACTAAACAGTGATAAAGTCCCATTTCATTCTTGATCTATGAAAATGGAGGCTACTTCAGAGATGTTCCTAAGGGCCAGCAGAGGGGAAAAACAGGAGTAAAATTGAGGAGGTAAAACTAGTAGCAAAATGGAGGGAATTGTTTTCCCCCCTCTTCCATCTTCTGAAACTTCAGGAATTTTCCTATATGAATTAGTCAGAAGTCTTTTTTCCCCCATAAATGATAAAATATGAAATTTTTATGCTATATGAAAAAACTAATTGGTCTCACAGTAGATAGTGCAGTGGTGGAACAGTCAAGCTAATTGCTTGGTGTCATTTAAGGCTGAAGTATCAAATGATGCTTTTCTACAGTCAGGTAACTAGGCTTGCAAGAAAATGGAATTTATGAGTTGCTTTGCATGCTTTAATTTAAACTATAAGGTTAATTCAGAGGTTTTCTGGATGCTGCCTAGATTTCCTCTGGTTGTAACATTCATTGGACTCTCTTGGAGCTTTTTGCTGTTATATAGGCCTTTTATTCACCATATTATGTCACCCAAGAGGATAGCTATCTCCTGTTAAGGGTACATTTATTTCCTCTCCTATTTCTCCTCCTTTTATTTCTCCTTCTTTTTACCAAGTCACTAAATAAACAGCCACTTCTCTATACACGGCATTGCTGTCTATATAGCATTACAGTGAAGAAATCCTGTAGGTTTTGTACAGACTTGTGTGTGCAGTATCAGGCAAGTAGGTTTTTGAATTGTTTTGTTGATATACCATAGTCTATTTTTTTTTTCCTACTGTGCCAAGATCCTGGCACAAGATCCCTGTAAATATGCAAAGAACAGAATCATACAATACTAAGTTTTTCCTCAGTCTGACTAGTGTCTTGATCTGTGGGATTGTATGAGAGGGAATGTGATCTAGAGTGTGCATTGTGATAAAATTTACGGAATCAATGTCATCATCATGACATTCAATCTCTGAATGTGAATTTTATGTTGTGGGTTTTTGTTGTTTTTTTTTTTGTTTGGTTGTTTGGTTTTTTGTTTTGTTTTGTTTTTGTTTTGGGTTTTTGGTTTTTTTTTTGGTCCTCTTCAAATGCTGTCAGCTAGTGACAGCTTAAGATTTGTCCACAGTTTAGCCTCAGTGATTAGATGATAGAATTTATTGCTTTCAGAGTGTACCTACTTAATCCTTGGTGGGGAATTTTCATATATGTTATTTCCCTTTGGGGAAGAGATTTGTTAAGATACCCTTCTTGACATTTTACGTACAATTTTAGAACAAAGCATAATTGTACAATTTGTTATATAGTACTACTTTGATGGAATGTTGTTTTCAGTGTAAGCTGAAAATGAAATCAGATCAGTTTTGAGGTGGCAAGAGTCAGTCCTTGCATGGGCAGTTTGGGGAACAGCTCCTTGAAAGAATATTGCATGAACTGACAGAAGTATTCCTTGATAACTAAATCTGCTTAAAATACATACCCAGTTTACTGTGGTAATTTGACTCATGGCATTACAAGGCATTCCATAAGGAGAAGGGCTTTTTCCTTGCATTTATACTTTTAACATCTATTTGACTTCAGCAATTTCTGCTTCAGATAGCTTTTTATGATGAGGAGGTAAAGCTTTTTAATCCTACAAGCAATCCTTGTAAGGAGAAATAGCATGTTTCCACTCTTTGCCAATCTATGGGGATGACTCAGTTTCATTTAAAAAGTTCAAAAGTGTGCCTTTAGTTCAGTACACTCTTCAGTGCTTAAACTATTTGGTTTAGTATGTTGATAACTAGAGGTGCAAGCCTCTGGTCCATACAAACTGTCTGCTACTTGCTTCGTTCAAACCTCTCCTTAAATATAACAGTATCCTGATTGTGCATTTGTTCTTACTGTATTTTGTCATACCTGTCTTCATGTAATATTTTTCTCCCATTCAATAAACTTACTGGTGTAAACAATGATATTTACTGATAGTAATTTGGCAATAGGAGCCTTGTAGTCTGAAATGAGTTTCTAGAAAACTCTGAAGATTTCTGTTCTATTTGTTTCATGTTGTCTGAATCAGTTATCCCAAATTCTGAAATGCTGGGTTTCGCAGTATTAGTATAAAAAAAACAGTAGTACCTCAACCTGATTTTTGAATCTCTTCTACAGAACATAATCATTTAAGTTTCTGGATGCTAAGGCTTAAAAATATCTCTATGAATTTAAGCCCTAAAGTACAATTAAAGTGAAAACCACATTAGCTGCTGCATTCTAAAAATTAAGATCTAGGGTAGGCATGGTACATGTGGGAGAAGTCTAGAGTGTGATTTGACAAGAGGACGTGTTAAAATACAGATTGTCTAGTCAACATTAGCCCTTCTAAGTACGTTAGAAATTTAGATAACATTGTAATGATAGATAGCTCATTTAATCTTTAAACCAACAGTTGGTGATTTATTGATAACATCGTAGTATTTCAGTTGTAAATACATACCAGTGCTTCTCGAGTGCTGCTGTTACTACAGGTTCTCAATATCCGTGATACTGTTGTGTACCTTTCCACAGTGCTCAGCCCTGCTTCTGCTTCCCTGTGCATCCACCTCTTTCCTTTCGCTTACTCCCTCTATGCTGCAACCTTCATTGGCTGCTCTGCTTCAGGAGTTCTGTTCCCACAAGTGTACCTTACTCCCTTTTTCCTCTCTGGCTGGAGATACTGTTCCTCATCCTTGGCAAAAAGTACAGAGCATGGGGCTAAATTTGTATGCCAAAGGAAAATTCAGACTCCTTCATGGGATTTTGAATCACACGTACTGCTGCATTGTGCTGCAGCCTTCACCAGGGGGAAGAGCCTCCAGCATCGCATCCTTGTTGGCCAGTGTGACCAGATTAGCTTGGGAGAAGGAGGAAATACAGGAAGGGTAGCATTCAAAATCCACCAGCCCATCTCAAAAGTCTTTGATATGTGGAGGTTTTTGTTTTGTGTTTTTTGGTTTTGCTTGTGGGTTTTGTTTGTTGGTTGGCATTTTTTTGGTGGTGTTTGTTAGGGGGTGTGTTTGTTTGTCTGTTTTGGTAATATTGGGAAAGGTTCTGGTGGTATTACTGGTAGTTCTCACTGCTTGTATAGCTAGGGCTTGTGATTTCTTGTTAGACAATCAGGAATTATAAATACAGCATTGGCTATACTAAGAATTTGCAGATATTTTCAGATCTAATTTCAATTTCTCATAGGTCTCTGCATGGGGTGGTTATGTTTTCATCATCAACCTTATTCCACTGCATGTATTTGTTCTGTTGTTGATGCAGAGATACAGCAGGAGGGTCTACATTGGTAAGTTTTGTTCTTTGAACAATCATTCTCAAGTGCTTAATGATGAGATGTGAAATTAATTATCCTGATGTGTTTTGTATCAAGTAGGAATTAAGTAATTGTATATCAAGTTACATTTTATTAATTTGATTACTGATTAGTCAGTTATTATCTACAACATGGCATTAAGGAGTTAAAACGTATACTTCCAAAATTTTGTATATGTAGCTGCTAATTAATTTTCTCATTTCTCGTGAACTGAAAAAAAAAAAGTAATTGGATGGTTTGATATTTGTAGAATCCTTTTAATATATTTTACATGTATTTTGTATGTGTCTGTAATAAAGTTTCATTTTTTTGTCTTTTCCTAGTATGTGAAATAATTGCTATTTTAAAGTTGTGCAGCAGAAAATATGCAAGCACATAGTACTTACTGTGACATGTGAGAGAAGACATAGGGAATTGTAAGCAGCTGTGTATGTTTCATACCACCTAGACTGAAAAGTAAAGTAACAATCTATCCACTCCACACAAATCCTATTTCCTGTTGGCTTAATGGATCAGCCTTCCTTCCAGTTTCAGGAAGGTGTCAGTAGTGATCTTAGGAGACTAACTTTTTAATTGATTTGCCTGACATTTAAATGCTCTGTAAACTGTTTGTACAGAGACGTTATCAGTTAAAACAGTTGGCCTTGGCATAGGTGTGTGAATGAAATAAATAATAAGTAATTGAGTAATTCAGAGTTAGAAGTTAGCTAGAACATTTTTGACCTCCTAATGCGAAATCTTTATAATATAGAGAGTTTGATAACATAGTGTAAGTTGAAATGTAGTATCTCAGGAGATTTCATATTTGTAAACATCTTTTCATTACTCACATTAATACTATTGTAGCTTTTTATTTTTAGTTACTTTAATGCAGTTCTTAGTGCCTGCTAGAGAAATTACTATATTTGCATATATACTTGAAGTATTATACTATAATAATTACTCAGTTTACTGTATTTCAGTTTTGTATTTTTGTTACCAATATAGTAACTATTTGTTTCATACTTTGTTAATCTATTTATGTAATTCAGAAATGGAAATTATTCTTTACAAAATCTCTAACCCATCTTTAACTTTTTAATATTAGTATTACTTCTTCATTAACTACTCCTTCATAACTTAAGGGGAAAGTAAGTTTTATTGCTTTATTTTTTAAATTGTTTTACTGAGTATTTTCATTTTCCAATTTCTGAGTTAGGTTAAAGAAAATTAAATTTATTAATTATAAAATCCTGAAGCAATGTGGTAACTAGAAACAATAAAGAATAAGTATTATTACTTTTTCAGCTTTCAGCGAACAAGTCTTTCAGCTAACTTGAGTGAACTCACCTGGGATACATAGTACTGCAGGTTCATACGAATTAAAGGTTTTGACAGATGTTTGCTTTGCAAACAGCTACAGCATTTTGAGACGTTATTGCCCTTCGGCTGTGAGGGAGATGTACTTCAGCAGAGTTGTCAGTGAAAATGTGATTGCTGCTCTGCTTTTTCATTGCAACTGCTGGCTTAATTTAAGTTTTCATGGGAAGCCTTTCTCACATAAGTCTGTACATCTGGCATTAATATGTGATTTCTAGGTTTGTTTAACAGGATGTTTTTGTAAAATAAGTAAGAATGTTGAAGTACTTCTGAGAGGAAATTCAAGTGTGCTTCACTTCCAAACTATTGAGATAGGGAAGAGTTTACAAAAGGTGGTTGAACTAGGGAGAATGAAGGTATTTCTGGAGTTTCTGTGATGTGCTACTGCCAGTGTGCCTGCAGAAGTCTCCTACTTCTCAACAAAACTACCAATGTGCAGCTAAAACGTTTGTCAACTACTGTCAGCTGACAGTAGCTAGTAAAATTGCATCCATTTTACTACTGTGGAGAATTTTTTTGGTTTTTAATCTCAAGATCAGGTGCTTAATTTTCTTTTAAAGTAGCATCATCCTGACTTCTGTAACGGATGAATTTTTAATCTAATCTGGTAATGTAAATGTAGAGAAAATGTTTGGCAACACCGGGTTTTTAAAAACAGTTATGGTTTCCTGGTATATATTTTCCATATGGCTGTTCATACACCAAATAAAAGGTTAATGAGAAACAATCTGATATGCCCAGTAGTGTAATTCAGAATCACTTAATGAGTCAAAATTTCCCAGACTGTGAACTTTTTGCCAGTTTTAAAATATTTTAAGTCTCACAGGCTGATGAATTTATCAGCCAGAGAGACTGATGCCAGACTTGACATCAGTGGTGATCATGCTACCTACATTAGAAAGCTTAAGCTGTGCTTTTTCTGTTTGTTTTGATCATGGTCAGCATCTTTCGTTCATATCTTACTAGTTTAATAATTAAGAACAACAGTGTACAAGTGCTGCTAATACACTGGAACTGAATAGGTAAACAACATCTCTGTTCAGATACTGGAACCCGTGATATCGATTTCTATTATTGTACATGTAGTTTATCCTATGTTAAAAAAATAAATGGTTTTACATTTGGAAAGGTACCAGTGTAGATTTAAGGCATGCTTGCACCCTTAAGAGACTTGGCAATTTTCACTTAAATTTAATTTTTTTTCTGTGATTTTTTTTTTAAGTTCTGTATACTTTTCTGAATACTTAAACCACTTCAGGATCTGCCAGAATTTAAACCTTAATGTAAATAATTCCTTGTTCTATATCTTGGATTTTATCATTTAAATAGTGAACAGCTGATATATCAACAACTTAAGTATTACAAAACTTCAGATGATGAATGCTATTTCTGGTGATTACCATCCAAGGGTGTACTGAGAGAGCTGGCAGAAGTGCTCACCAGGCCACTTCACATCACTTTTCAGCAGTCCCAGCTAACTGGGGAGGTCCCAGTTTACTGGAGGTTAGCAAATGTGTCGCCCATCAACAAGAAGGGCCAGGAAGAGGACTGGTAGAACTACAGGCCTGGCAGTCTGACCTTGGTGCAGGGGAAGGTTATAGAGCAGATCATCTTGAGTGCCATCGTGAGACACAAAAGAAAACCAAGGGTTCACGCCCTTGGGTTTATAAAAGTCAGGTCCTGCTTGACTAACCTCATCTTCTTCTGTGACAAGGTGACCTGCTTAGTGGATGAGGAAAAGGCTGTGGATATCTAGCTGTACTTTACTAAAGCCCTTGATACCATTTCCCACAGCATCCTCCTGGAGAAACTGGCTGCTCATGGCTTGCATGGGTGTACACTTTGCTCAGAGGAAAAGCAGTTGGCTGGATGGCTGGGAATGAATGGAGGTAAATGAAGTTGGTGGCCGGTCACCACTGCTGTTTTCCGGAGCTCAGTCCTGAGGCCTGTTCTGTTTAATATCTTTATCAATGATCTTGATGAGGGGATTGAGAGTTTCCCCAGCAAGTTTGCTGATGATATGAAGCTGGCCATGGGTGTATATATGCTTGAGGGTAGGAAAGCTCTTAGAGACACCTGAACAGGCTGGATTGATGGACCGAAGCCAAATGTATGAGATTCAACAAGGCTAAGTGCTGGGTCCTGCATTTCAGTCACATTAATTGCAGGCAATGCTACAGGTCTGGGAGGAGTGGCTGGAAAGCTGCCTGGTGGAAAAAGACCTAAGGGTACTGATTGATAAGCCTGCAACGTGCTCAGGTGGCCAAGAAGGCCAACAGCAACTATATCAGAAATAGTCCTGGCCAGCAGGACTAGGGAAATAATTATGTCCCTGTGCTCAGCATCGGTGAGGCTGCACCTCTAATACTGTGTTCAGGTTTGGGCCCCTCACTAGAAGACAGACATTGAAGTTCTGCAGCATGTCCAAAGAAGGGCAACAAAGCGGATGAAGGGTCTAGAGCACAAGTCTTATGAGGAGCAGCTGAGGGAACTGAGGGTGTTTAGCTCAGAAAGGGAGGCTCAAGGGAGACCTTATCACTCTGTACAACTACCTGAAAGGAGGCTGTAGCCAGCTGGGGCTTGGTCTCTTCTCCCTGGTTACACGTGTTGAGATGAAGCATCCTCAGGTTGCACCAGGGCGGGTTTAGGTTGGACATTAGGAAAAACATTTTCACTAAAAGTGTTGTTAAGCATTGGAACAGGCTGCCTGGGGAGGTGGTGGAATCACCATGGTTGGATGTATTTAAAAGACATGTAGGTGCTTAGGGTCATGTTTTAGTGTTGGGATTAGCCGTGTTAGGTTATTGGCTGGACTCCTATGATTTTAAAGGTCTTTTCCAAGCCAAATGATTCTATGATTACAATCCATTAATTGAAGGTATGTGGTCAAGTATTTGATCATGCTCTCCAGAGAAGAGATTTTTCAATAGGTTCTTCCTGTGTTTCTGCAGAGTATAGCAACTAAAATTGTTTGAAAAATTAGTTTATCCACAGTAGGTCAGAGTGTTTTGTACTTGACCTAGTCAAATTTATAATCATGATAACTGCTTGCAGAAATCAGAATTAAATCTTGTTTTTGCAAAGATTGTGAAAATAGTAGAATGCAAAGGATTATGGAAAGTTTGTGATGATGTAGCACTTGGATGTATCTTAAATTCCTTGAAAAAATGTGTTGCCATGTAAATTCCCATTTTCTTTTTTTCCGATACCAGACAGGCATATGCAGTTGCTGTTCAAAGGAAGTGGGAATTAGGGATGGCATGGGGAAAAGTGGACTTAGAAAATATAAAAGTTACAGGACTAGGCTTGAAAATTATGATTTACAATGGTCTGACAAGTGTGAAAGCTAGTGATTTATGCCAATCATTAAACTTCCACAGGATGGCAGTGTTGTAACACTTTCATGGTACCGTATAATGATTTACACTGTAGTGAATTCTTCAAAAATTGAGCTTCCTACAGCAAAAATGTATTTCGGTGATATAAGAGGGCATAGATCAGTAGGTAGACCCAGTAGTGCAATAGAGGCCTTTGAAGAATACACCAGAGAAGACAGCAAGTGGTTGGAAGTATCATCCCAATCCCTTCTGTGATTTTTGGAAAGTGCTGTGTACTGAGAGTGTAATCCCCCAGTGAGACCACAGCACCTGCTGTGGAAACAGTAACACTGGGAAATTCCGTGCTCCACAAACCTGGTCTCATGGAGGTTAGCAAAGGATTGTATGAGAACAGGGATCTCCTCATAAGATCAAGGCTGGAACAAAGAAGGTGGTTTGTGATCTGCAGGAGCATTTAAAAATCTGGGAGGTGGATTATTGATGTTTGCCAGTGAAGGAATAAAGATTTTTGGACTTCAGGCTGACTGGTTACTTCAAATGTAATCAGACTCATGGCCGTTCAGAGTTGGTGTATTTCTCTTCCCCTCCCATCTCATCCTCACCCTGGAATACTGAGGAGCAAAATCCTGGTAAAATAAAGTATACGAATCTTCGTGCATATATAATAATCATTCATGTTGTTAATAGTAATACTAACTTTAGTTGTGTTTTTGGCCTCTACTTTCTGGGAGGGTATGAGTCCCTGTGGTTCATAGAGATCCATTAATACACATGCTTAATATTAATTTTTATTTCTCTTCCTTTCTCATTTCTTGGCATGTGTCTGCTCTTCTGGTTAATAAAGACCAAACGTACCTCTAAATAGGGAGTGGATTCTTAAATGTTTTGCTTCTTTGAGGTCTGGCCCCTTCAATTTCTCCTCATATAGAAAGCTTATTTTGTTACTTGTTATTGAAGGGCTCTTCCCCCACCCATAACCTGTGAAAACAAGATGGGAACACAAAACAATTCCCAATCTAGAACATCTTAGGTAGATGGTGTATTTCCCTAGGAGGAAAAAACAACTCAGTACAACAGTACTTGGCTGCTGCCTCTCAAATTGGATGCAACAGGCAGGCTTATTCTAGTCAAAGGAGGAAAAAGTTACCAGGATGGCTGAAAGAATGATACGGTTCTGTTTCAGTGTCACTGAAGTTGAGGGGAAGGGAGGGTGGAGTTTACTATGGAACTAATGTTTTTTGAAATGTGTATATTAATCTTCTTCCCACCTTTCTCTTCCTCCTCTCCCCCCTCCACCCCCCC
>VWZY01001640.1:87648-120077 GCA_013399075.1 Chloroceryle aenea
ACTTTCTACATTGTGGGGTTAATATTATCAATGCAGATACCTTTTGTGGGCTTTCAGCCAATTAGAACAAGTGAACACATGGCAGCTGCAGGTAAGAAAATTAAATGTCTGCTTCCAAACAACCTGCTTAGCCCAGGAAAACCTCAAACCCTTGCGCTTTCTCTACTTATGTTAGAAAGAACACATACAAACCAACCAAATTGTTAAGAGTTACAATGACGTGTCTGTAGGGTAGGGAAGTTTTCTTTCCCATTGACACATTATCCTTCTTTGTGTGAGCTAATGGAGGAGAAATGCCTCCATAAGGGTGGGTCAGTTAAGGATTCTGACAAGTATTTATTTTACACCTTGATCTCTACTGTTTAGCAATATAATGTTGTCTTCAAGCATTTTACAATGGAAACATTCCTTATTGGTAAACACAGTTTTTACTGAGCAATTTGGTTTTCAAGTTGCTAGTCTGTAACTTTTCAAAGTGGGTCAAATATAAATGCCTTAAATTACTGTTTCGGAGGCTAAATTTTAAAACACTGGTTTCAATCTTGTTTGATTATTTATTTAAAGTTAACATTTTTTTAAATAGTCATTAACAGGCACCTTGATTTCTTGACAGCAGTAACCTCTACTAAGACTGACAGGTTGATGTTTAATTGCATACACTGTTTGTGCGATACAGCTTTGTCTGTTAATTCCTTGGGTACATTATTATGTGTTCTCACTTATTAAAATGTGTTTGGGACAACAGTTGGAATATCATTAAAAATTACCAGAAAAATGCTTTCAAAAACTGAGACTTTTTTCATTTTATTTTTTTCCTAACAATCTCAATGTAATGGAAAGAATTAAGATTATCAAACCCACTTACCATCTGAAGAATCTTACATTTATTTAGTGAATGGACTTTGTGGCTTTCTCTGGGAGATCAGAACTAGTGAATTGCAACATTTTGCACCTCAGATTTATTGTTAAATTGAAGAAAGACCATACACTTGAGTTATGCTTTTTTCTTCTGCCAGCTACCAGTGAATTTTCACTTTTGAATGGGCTGATCATTGGATCCATCTGACTACATACATTGAAAGTAATAGCAAGAGAAAAATCATGTCCAAGTTCTGGTTTAATGTTAAACTCTGAACAACATTTTTGATGGTGTGGGGTGCCTACCCAGGGAATTCTGGTGTTTCAGGACTAGCTTTATGTAATTCAGTTGTCAGTATCCCTTCATGCTTGACTGCTGGTTCTGGTTTGGTTGGTTGTGGTGTGGTGTGGTTGTTTTGTTGTTTGTTATTGTTTGGTTTTTTTCTTTCATAAAATCCTTCTGGTTTGTTCAGTAGCTTATTTTTCATATATTTCTACATTAGCCTTGTTTGTGTGTTGCCTGGTGTCTGTGTTTTAAATTTTCACCAGTCCTAGGGATGTTAACCCATATTTTTGTCATAGTGCAGTCTAATTTGCGAATAATTCTTTCCCTTACCCCAATTTAATTTGGGAGCAAAGAGGCAGTGGGCATTGGAGCTCTTGGTATACGAAGCAAAGAATGTCTTGGAGAGTATTTTCTCTTATTGCTAGTTTCTGTCATTGCATGAAAGTATCAACCCTGTTAGATTATTAAAGGCTATTTGTAAGAAAGTGATTTAAAAATAGTTTTTAGATGTAAGGGTATACATTACATTTATTTTCCTAATTCAGATGCAGCTAAAGTAGGCCAATTGCTTTGAGCATTTTAACAGTACCTTTCCTTTTCCTCTAGGTGTTTTTGCACTGCTGCAGGCATATGCATTTTTGCAATATCTGCGAGACAGATTAACAAAGCAAGAATTTCAGACGTTGTTCTTCTTGGGTGTCTCACTAGCTGCTGGTATTGTATTCCTGAGTGTCATCTATTTGACATACACAGGTAAATAAGTGTGAAATTAGTTTACTAATTTTTTTTAGCAGGTAAACCAGATGATCAATGCTTGATTTATTCTGAAGTAGTTGTAGTCAATGCCACAGCAAACCAGTGCCCATGTTACTCTATATTTCTATGCGTTAGAATTCACTGTGCTTTGCTTTCTGGGCTGTGGGGCGGGGGGAAACACCAAAAAAATCACCAACTTTGTGGCATCATTCCAGTATTTTGGGTTTCTCCAAAATCCACATAGTGATGTAAGAAGTCAGGCTGTATGAAGAATGTAACTATAGCCAAAGCATATTATATATACATATATATACACACATATATAGCTAATTCTGAATAGCATTGGCAAGTCAAGGTCAGATTGCCTATGTTCTGAAATACTGGAATCTAATTTCTGTATGACTGGAATTAATCCGTAAGTTCTACATGACTTCTGTGGTTCAGCCTCCAGTCTTCAAGGTAGTTCTGCCCAATCTCACTAGAAGCAGCTTGTCTTTGTTTTGTTGCTGTCCCCAGATGCCTCACTGCCATCTTCCGATTCCATGATCTGGGTGATCTAATACCATACTTGCTTCCTTTGATGAAGTGGCCCCCTTATTTTACTAGCTAAATACATATTACCCATGCAAAGATTGTCTTCTGCTTGGTTTAGATTTCATGATCTTAGTGTTACACCTCAGATACACTTCTGTTTTGTCAGAGGTGTATTTTGGGGGAAAAAAAAAAAAAATGTTTCTATTTTAACTGACTTCTTTCTTGTACTTCTTTTTATCATTGTTTCTGGTGTTTCAGTTTTTAACATTTTTGACTGCTTAATAGCAGGTTTATCTTTTTGTTAGTTATGATTACTTCTATTCTAAAAGAATACTTGGCATCCCTGTTGGTTTGAAAGTCTTAAAACTTGGCTTATGATTTGTTTTTCAGTGTGTATAAGTAGGTCTGTCTAATACTTAGCAAAAATTTTCAGACTGGCTTATCAAAACAAAATTCAGTTTCTAATGTCAGTGAGCAGCAAAGTATGTCTCCTGATGCAGTTCTTGGGAAGTGTTGATTTCAGCTTCTGGATTTCACTGATCAACATCGCTGCTTCACCAGATGGGACAAACCTCGTTCCCTCATCTTCTGGTATGCTGTGTGGTCTGGGCTGCTGACCACCTCACAGCACTCTGATCCCTCCCTGTTTCCTTAATAATCCTCTTACATCTGGACCCTGTGTTCCAGGTGCAGCACCTGGAAGAAGGGGTTTTTGGTTCTGGATTGAAGTCCTGCCTGCCATAAGGCATGTCAGCCCCTCCTCAATTTAAAACAGCTCACTATTCTGGCCTCTGGGATATTTTTGCTTTTTACTAGCCATCAGCTGGATGGTACTACTTTCAGCTTGTCAGGACTGCCAGTTTTCAACCTGTCAAATGGTCTATCTGTCCAGCCCATTCTTCTTCAGCTTATAAATGAGAAATAAGCAAAATGGTTCAAACAGTATTTAATAATGTATTTCGGGAGGCTCTGCTCCATGATCTTTTCAGGGACTCAGGTACTGGCCTGTAGTCTCCTGCATATTCCTCCTTGCCTTTTCCTAGAGGTGTAGCATAAGCCATTTTCCAAGCACCAGGTGCCTCCCTTATCATCCCTATAAAGATGGAATTTATCATTTTGGGTAACTCTTTCAGCACCGCCAGGTGAATGCCATCTAATCCCATGTTTGGATCCCCATGCTGAGAAGACCATTGCTGGTAGTTCCCCATCTGCTTGTGGCTCCCTTTTCATGTTCATGCGGTGGTTTGGGGGCAAGCTTCGCATCCAGAGACGAAAGGGAAAATTATGTCTTGCCATAGAACATTAACCACAATATTTAAATATCTAAACCAAATTTTAAACTAAAACCTTCAGTCAGATTATACTAATTTTAAATATCAGGTAGAGGGAAGACTTACTGTGTCACGCACAAGGACTTGAGTAATAAATAAGAGGATTTAACTTTATTATTGCAGCGTGGCTGCACCTGTCTTCACGGGAAGCTGAAGCAGTTAAAAGGGAAGTGGAAATAAAATTTAAGAAGAATCTTAGTAATAATATTTAATATTTTTTTATCTTTGTTCTGATACTTTTTGTTTACATCTTACGATATCTAAGTTCTTTGTTATAAAAAGAAAATTACCAACATGTCTAGTAGCAGTATTTATATTCCACACCACATGTACGTCCATCATTAAAGAAATAACTCAACAGTAGCGTTTCAGGTGTTACTGTTTTGGCTATAGATGGTTCCTGGTGTCCTGCTCTGGTATTTCAGTACAATTCAGTACCTTCTTATCCAATATGTTTTCTTTTTCCTACACTTCTTCAGAGTATAAGTCACAATCATTATTCTTTGAGAAGTAGTTTCTTTTTTTTTAGTGTTGAATTTCTTTGACTCCTGGAGGTGTGTGTTTTGATACTCACTCAACAGTTACATTGTGATGTTGTAAATGGTGCTGTTCTAAACTAGCTTCATGGGTGGCAGACTTTATAGCCTGCCTAATGCAGGTCTGGTTCACATGTATTGCAGGTTCAGTGAAAGTCTTTGGGTTTGTGCTGTAATTTGAGGGTGTAGAAAAATTACTGCGTTTAAATACCTAGGTAGCAAAACTTTTTTTTTTTCCCCTCTTTCTCCATTTCAGGTTATATTGCTCCTTGGAGTGGCAGATTTTATTCATTGTGGGACACTGGGTAAGTAAGGATAAAGGATTTAAGCATTTAGATATGAATAGCGATCTACTGAAAACTAATCATCTTTTGCTCTCCTTATCCTAAAATCCATTTAGTATTTCTGTCAAGGAGAACGTAGTCAGCTTTAAGCAGTTATCTAAAGAGAGCATTTCATAGTGACTCTTCCATGATCTTTGCAACCATTTCACTAATTTGTCTATTAAATTTCTTGCTTCTTTGGCAGTCTTTGAACATGCAATGGTATGTTTTTCTGTAAGAACTTGTAGTGCTTCTCAGCATAAAATAAGGAAAAATTGTACCAACGCTTCAGAACATGTTTAAAAACAGCTGAGAGCCTTCATCTTAAGACTGTTTTCGTTGCACAACATTGCACGAAATCACAAAGGTGTTGCACATATGATCTTGCATGTTGCCTGTTTATTACTTTCATACATCTGTTTTGTGTATACAGATGTCTGCTCTGACCAATTCTGACTTCTTCATGTGTGTTTTCACAGGAAAAACCTGTGTTAGTTAATCTTTTGCTTTAGTTAACCTTTAAAAATCCACTGCTGGATTCTTTAGTGAGCCAGGAGAAAAGGAACAAAACTGAATATATTCTTCTCAGATAAATGTACTTGAGGTGAAATTCAGTTGGTACTTGTTTTTTTTCCAAGATTAAAGTGGGGAAAAGAGCTTTGGACTGTTGCAGTTCAGGTTTTTTTTCGGGCTCCAAAGTCTAGCTCATATAGGATTCTGCACCAACTCTGTAATAAATATAGTAGAACAGATGTTAGATTTGCTTGAAGAACATACAGATGTTCTTTGCATATAAATGAAATGAGATATATAGATATATATACAAAAGCATTAAACTTTTGAGGGCTTGTCTACATTAGAAAAATCATATTGTATGAAAAGACACAGTGCAGTTTTGAATGAGAACTAGATCTCAGTGAAGAAAAGGACATATGCTTGACACCTCATCATCTGGTCCTGTAGCACCCCGGGTTAGGTCCGTATGTATAGCTGTCTTTAAGATAGAACACAGTTTTGTTCTTGTCTGCACTGAGTGTTTGACATGTTGTTTTAATTGACACGTATTTCCAAGTGTAGACAAGGCCTGATTTTTTTTCAGCATCTAAAAGAATGTGGGGCTATCAGTAAGTGATCTGCTATTTAGACTGTAACTTCCTGTACTAAGAAAATGGAGGTGATCTCTTTAGTGGGGGGGGGTTAGAAATACAGTGTTGAAAATTTATGGGACTTACTGGCGTGGATGATTATGGTTCAAAATGAAATGATGGGGCTTCCATAGCAGTGCATTTTCATTTTGGTGATTTGGCTTCATACTTAGCCATAATAAGACAAAACATCCATCATTTTCATTCTTTTCATTAATACAGAAATAATGCTTTATATTGGTGTTTTAAATAACTCTATACACCAAATACATTTTGGTATAAAAGCTTCATCAAATTTCTGCTGAGTAGACCACTTGTCATTTTAAATCAAAATGTTTCCTTTGAAATGAATTTCAGAATTCCTGATGTTTAAAAGTTTTTAATAACTTTATCTTTTCAAAATAATTTGAACTGAATTTTTTTTAAAAAAGGTATGCGAAAATTCACATCCCGATCATTGCCTCTGTGTCTGAGCATCAGCCTACAACATGGGTTTCCTTCTTTTTTGATCTGCATATTCTCGTGTGTACTTTCCCAGCAGGGCTGTGGTTCTGTATCAAAAACATCAATGATGAAAGAGTCTTTGGTAAGAGAAAATATTTTAAAATTGTTTTGAAAAGTCTTGCCTTCAGTTTGATTCTATTTTATTATTATCGCTTGTTCTAAGAAAGCTTTTAAAGTGATGTAGTTAAAGATGATTATTAAAAGTTGCCTGCACGCAGCAGCATTTAAAACTATATAAAATTCAGAGATTGGTGAATGGTGGTGGACTGTCACCCGAAGAGGTGGGGCTGCAGTGTGTGTCGGTACGGTTCTGCTCCGCGGCTGGAGTTGCATGCTCTGTTCAGATGCTGATCTGGCAAACCATGCCTGGGGGTGCAGTTCCACAGTACACTTCAGCCAGATAAACTGCTCTGTGTAAAGGGAAGATCCCTGCCTTTTGCAAGCTGCAAGACCCTTCCCTGGGTGTCTGGCACTCAATCCCATCACAAATGATGATTCAGAATGCCTTTTCTTTCCAGATTTTTCTGCTGTTTTAGTCAACAGAATCACTTGCTGTTGAGCAAGTGCTAGATAAGGCACAAGCCTTAAATAGAGATGTGGATCTCCCTGTGTCAGTGACAGCACATTGTTTATTTGTAGTAAGCAGTGCTGTGAAAGCAGACTTCTAAAATTATGAATGAGGCTGGTAACGACGTATTTTGAAGCTGTAGCCAGTATTGAGCAGTGAAGATCACTCAGGCCTTGGCTTCTATAGGGACAGGAGGCTTCAGCCTAATATAACTGCCTCTTAGGATAACCTAAGAGGCATGTGGGGAACGGGAATATTTACTGTGTTAAATCCAGTGACTCGGATATCCCGTGCAATGTCACTTAGAGTGACTCTTTGTCAAGACCAGTGCCTCCTACTGCTGCACCGTCCAGGTCATCATGTGGATGAGAACAGAGTGCCATATTACTTCTTTACAAAGTAGAAAATATTTATGTAATGTAATCTAATAAATTGGTGTCACTTCACTATTTACGTGGAAAATCTTTCACAAAAGTGTATTGTTAAACTGTAGCAGACAAGGAATAACTATTACTTGAATAATAATGGTCCTAACCAGTGGATACAGGTTTGTTTGGTTTTCTCCTTCTAAGAAAAGTGTTCTGAATATTTCTCACTACTCAGAAAATCTTGGTTGGTTTGTTTAGGGGGAGAGTGGGGATAATACTGCTCAGGAAAACTTGTTTCAGAATAGGGCTCACAGTAACATGTTATTTATCTGTATGGAAATATAATGTAGACAAGCCCCCAATTTGTCCACAGGTAACTCTTAAATTAGAATTTAATAATTATGTGAAATTCTATCACTCCCTTTTGCTTTTCCAGTTTCAGTAACTTGTTTGATCTAGGGCTTTCTGATCTTTTTAATCAAATGATGCTACCTGTTATTCCAGTAGTAGTTGTGGTGTGTGATACTAATTATCACTAATAATGTATCTTCTGACACGTTATCAGTGAATATGAAAATGGCATTGTGGTGTTGGTAACAGCTGTCAAGATCAACTTCCGGAAGGGTTTGAGGCTTAAAAGGAATGCATATTAATTGAACTGCATCTCTAAATTAAAAAGCAGTGGAATGCAAGATGGATACTCAAGTCTACATATACACAGGTGCTCAATCCACTTGCAGTAGTTTCACAGAGAGCACGTACTGGGGCGGTCAGAGCGCGTGCCACTTCCTAAACGTCATCGGTAGTTCTGTTTCCTTGCAGTTGCTCTGTATGCCATCAGTGCCGTTTACTTTGCTGGTGTGATGGTCCGGCTCATGCTCACGTTGACTCCAGTGGTGTGTATGCTCTCTGCAATTGCTTTCTCCAACGTCTTTGAGCGTTATTTGGGTGATGACATGAAGAGGGAAAATCCACCAATCGAGGACAGCAGTGATGAGGATGACAAAAGAAACCCTGGCAACCTGTATGATAAGGTATGGGGAGGGAGCAAAAGTTAAAAGTCAGAAACCAGCTTATTTTTACTATTTAATTTTCTTTTCTTTTGACCAGAATATTTTAAATGCCACTAGAAGTCTGAATCACTAGCATTTAAATTTAGAACAAGTATTGATGTTCTCCAGTAAGGTTTAACTGATGTCCTGAAAGAAAAAATAAACCTGGCGTCAGTGTAGAAGTGGTTTCTTCTATCTTGGTCAGTGATGGGCCTTAATCTTGAAGCTGTTGACTGAGCTTTCTATACGGGGGATGGCAGACAAGTTGTTTGCTCTCCTTAACCGGTTATAGCAGTTGTAGTCAATGAATATTTCCCTCGTATATTGCCTCTAAGACACGGTGAAATCAGCGAAAAAGCCTTTCTGGTCATAAACTTGCATCCTCTCCTCATCACGCAGGAAATGCTGTTAGGTGCTATTGTGCTTTATCTTGGGCTTTGTTACCCTGACAACGCATGGATCTTGGGCTTCCTCCTTTCATCGCAGTAAATATTTGTGCCTTTCTCTTTTCTACACGGCCTTAAAGGGCATCGTCAAACTGAGCCAAACCAAGGAACTCATGCATTGACCCTCAAATAATAGTTTTTCTTCTGAAAGAGGCTTTCAAGGAATCATCCATTTTTACAAGCTGCTGGACTGTCAAAATATTCTTGTGCATACCCAGTTATTTGCTCTACACCTCGGTCTACCTTTATAGTATCCTCTGGCATTTATGGGGTGCATGTGGCGAAGAAAAAGACATGGGTTCTATTGTCTAGGGTGGTGGAAGTTACCGTAACAGAGATATTTGTGTTCGTTTAGGCAGGCAAAGTGAGAAAACATGTATCTGAACAGGAAAAAACAGAAGAAGGACTGGGTCCCAATATCAAAAACATTGTTACTATGCTGATGCTGATGTTGTTGATGATGTTTGCTGTTCACTGTACCTGGGTCACTAGCAATGCATACTCCAGTCCCAGCGTTGTTCTTGCTTCCTATAACCATGATGGGTAAGTACGGTCTGCAGGCCTGAAAATAATTAAAGGGCAAAAGTCTTTTTATTTCCTTTGCGTTAGCAGTTTGCCTCACCTTCTTTCAGTCACTTGATATAATAAGGCAGAATTGTCACCTGAATTTAAAAAAAAATCTTAGTACTTTAATTTTCAAAAAGACACGAGATTTTAAAGAAATATTTAATGTAAATACATATCCTATTTAAAGCCAATAAACATGAGTTCAGCTTCTGGCTATTGACTGGATCAAACCACCAACTGCTGGTGATCGAGTCCCTCAAAGGGAGCTAAACACAAAAGAAAGCCCTTAATTTGTAAACCCAGATTTGTCATGGTGCAGTTAATTTGTTCCTAGTATTTGTACCATTGTGAACAAAACAAACTCTGTTTTCCAGCACTCGGAATATCCTAGATGACTTCAGAGAAGCCTACTACTGGCTGAGACAAAACACAGACGAGCACGCCAGAGTGATGTCATGGTGGGACTATGGTTATCAGATAGCAGGAATGGCCAACCGAACGACCTTGGTTGATAACAACACATGGAACAACAGCCATATAGCCCTGGTAGGGGTGGCAGTTTTCTATGGAGTAAAAACCAAAATGTTTACATTGCAGTCGAGTATGACATTGTAAATCTGTTTACAGATAGTATGATATTAAGGAAAAATTCCCGAGAGTCGGAAAAACAGAGATGGAAGAAACATAATTGTTGCATTTATTAGAATTAAAATATAAAGAGTTTTGGGGCCGGAAGGGATCAATTTTGCTTTTGGAGTTTCTGTTTTGTTGACTTGGCATTTCCAAAATTTCACTTCCAGTTCAGTTTCTCTTCTTTGTGGGAGGCTAGACAAAATTTAATGTAACCATTCCCCTTGTGACAGCTTACCTGGTGCCACTACTTACTGGCACTATCCAAACAGGGATCACTTTAGTTCCAGTCTTTGCTGACTGGATTTTTGAATGGCATATAAAAAGTGACTACACGAAACAACAAATAATCAGGTATCTTGGCAGTTAGCTTATGAATAGCGAGGGAAGTGTTGCAGATTTGATGCAATTCTGTCTTCTCAAATTTGCCATTAGACAAAATATCTGTACATTTAATTTCATTAATTTCTGAGGCATGCAGTCCTGAAGAGTACATTTAAGCTTTGTGCACGTGCTTAAAAGCAGGGTTTAGCATTGCCTCTGGTTACAGAGGTACCACCCTGGGCAAGTTAAACCTTTTTTAGAAACAAAAAAATGCTCTGTATTGTAGCTGGGCTGCCCTCTTACTAAGTGCTGTGTAATGACTCGTCACTCATCATCACTCCGTGGCCTCCTTTTCCCAGCAGACCAGTGTCATGCTTCACGGGCAGAATGGGAATGGCTGCTTGTCTGCTGTCAGCAGCTAGGGCAGTAGTTTGTTCAAAGTCAACAAATGAATCAGGCTGTGCTTTCAGCGTGCAAAGACTGTATTGGGGAACAGGGGATGACACATACATGTTTGTGGCAGGCAGGGAGCTCACATGAGCCAAAAGAACACTTGGGAAATTATTGTTGGCGCTGATATCCGTGAACAAGCCTTCCGACGTATTCTAAGGCACTTTTCTCTTACTTTGGTTGTTGACCTGACAGTGTTGGTGTGTTCTAATGGACGTTCAACTCTGACAGCAGTATCTGCTGCCCTCTTCTACAAGTGGAAGTGCAGATACAGTTTCTAAACCAGTGGATCCCTGCAGGACAAGGTGCATCATGTGAATAGAGAGGCTGTGGAAGTCATCTGCATAAGCGCAGTAACCATACACAGTAGAGTAGTGAGCAGTGATGGGTTTTAATGGATACCAGTTGTGACTGCTGGCCCTGTCAGATTCCATTTTGGAATGAATACTCCATATAAAGGGGGACCCAAGCTATAAATGAGTGTGGTGGTGAATGCCTGAACTTGTGCTCTAAATGAGGTGAGCCTTGCAGGCGTATCCAGATCACTTTGTCCTGCACAGAAATGGGGATCAAACACCCTAATCAATGTGAGGGTAATGGCCAAGAAGCTCAGGTTCTCTGTCTTTTTGACACATTGCAGCCTAAGCTTCATGTTTTCTAATTATGTTCTTAACCGAATGCTACCACTTGGGATGCAGTATTATTTATATTTTAAGTTACTCCCTTTTACTACAACTCTGTGGTGTTGTGCCTTAAGTAAAAGAGCTCCAGTAGCAACCAAAACTACCAAACTCAATTCACTTAGGTCAGTAACTGGCATTAAGTGTGGGAAGTGTATGGAAGAGGTTCTGGATACAGCTTTAAAAAGTTTTTCAAGGCCAGAACTATGTTATGCTTTTAACTCAAGGATGGCTCTATTTCTGGCATTTTCTCAGCATTCAATTCAGGGTAAATTTATGCAGAGGGTGCCTGTATGCTACTGAGTACAATACAGCATGGCTGCATCATTAGTGAAGGACAGAGCTTAAGAAAAGAAACTCAGTAAATTATTGGCTTTTCAGATATTTTATTCACTTTGACTGAAGCTTTGAAAGTAATTTGTAATTACTTAGTTTTCTGTAACACTGCCTTTTTGGAAATGCAGCTGTAACTTGAGAAATCTGTACGTTCCGCAAAAGGACAACCCTTATTGCTGCATTTTAGACTCAAAATGCTCATTTCAGCAGACAGCACTTCTCTTACAGGGGAGAAAATACTACAGGTTAGGTTGGGCTTTTGATTTTCTGAATATTCACAGTGGGTTTCCTTTATCTAGCAAGAAAATGGGTTCTTCAGTGGTTGGCCAGGAAGTCGTCGTGGGCTTTGATGTTTCGGGTGTTGCTCTGTGGATCTGTTTGGTCGGCAGATATTTAAGATATTTTTGCTGTGATACAGGTGGGAAAGGCAATGTCATCGAATGAGTCGGCAGCATATGAGATCATGAGAAGCCTGGATGTGGATTATGTTTTGATTATTTTTGGTGGTGTGATTGGCTACTCTGGTGATGATATTAATAAGTTCCTGTGGATGGTGAGAATAGCAGAGGGGGAACATCCCAAAGATATTCGGGTAAGTGGAAACATACACAGGAAAACTGAAGCAGAAGGGTGCTATATTTCTGTATGGTTATCTCTACGTTTTTTTATTTCTTTAAAAACCTTTATATTTTTGTTTTTCTGGTAGTGCTCATTACAGTGGAGGGAAATATCTACTGCTTACTGCAGTGTTATTTGAAAAATGACACAATTACGGGTTGTTTTCCTACAACAGTAGGAGTGCAGAGGCCTGTTAGCCTAGGTTCTTTCAGTATTTCTGGTTTAGAAAGGTCAGTAACTTCAAAAGCTTTTCCCTTTTTTTGCCTGATGCTCAAAGTACAGGATATCTTTTGTAATTCTTGCGTGTCTCACGGCACACTGCCGTATTTTTAAAAAGTATGAGTGTTCAGACTGTTTAAATATTTGGCATTAGAAATTTATACAGTTATTGTAAAAGTGGGATACTTAAAGTGTTAATGTTGATTTATGTAGAGCTTCATGGTTTGGGTTTTCTCAGAAATTGCAAAAGCCTGTAGTGATATTTTCTTAAGCCTAATGGAACCTTCTAGATATTGAGAACAGGCTTAAGGGAGTCGCCCATGTGCAGAGTTTCATCTTGTCCTGGAGATAAAAAAGGCAGAATTTTTTGTTTAAACACTGCACATATAAAGGTCATGGTAACACTGCAGACCTCATGAATTAACAATATAGTGCTTGTTCACCTTTCTGAGGTATAATTTTGATAGATGCCCAACTAACTTTGAGGTTTTTGCTAAGTGCTTGCTGTGAAGTGACAAAAGTGGTACCAGCACAGTAATATGGCAGATCGATCCACTGAGGTCTGGGTTACAGCCTATTTTACCTTTTAATAAGCACTATAATTTTCTGGTTTAAGACTATCTTAAATCAGTTCTTAAACAGTAAAAGTCAGCTTAGATTTTTTATTAAGGTATTTTTAGTGGAGAAGGGAATGAGAAATGACCTTAAGTAGCAGCTTAGTTTATTTGGTCTCTCTGTAACTTTTTTTTCTTCTTTTTTTAGGAAAGTGATTACTTTACCCCTCAGGGAGAATTCCGGGTAGACAAGGCAGGTTCTCCAACTTTGCTGAACTGCCTTATGTATAAAATGTCCTATTACAGATTTGGAGAGATGCAGGTTAGTGCTACAGCCTCTACAGAATCTTAATTGAAATGTGAGAAAACAAATGTTGTTTTGATGTATTTTCCATCTTTTAGATTGAGTGTTTCTTGTAGTAGCAGAAGTGGAGGTAAGAGTCAGCTTTACAAATTAAAACACCTCTAGGCATGGTCTACTCTGTCCGACCTTCAGAAAAAAAAGCGTTTCTGCTGCTAGCCTACCCTTGTACTTAGCTTTTTGCTGTCCTTCACAGTGCCCCAGGTGAGCATCTTAATGCCACTATGCAGTGCGCTTGCTAAAGCATTAACTGCTGTGTACAGCTTAAGGCTTGGTTTTTTGTAACAGCAACACAGAAGTGGAATTGTTAATTGACTGTTTGGTATCTGTGAGAACCTACCCTGTCACATCACTGGATTAAACAGTGCTACACTTGTGTAATAAGGGTGTGATTCTCAGAACTCTCGCTCCCATTTGGGATCATCAAGCACATATATGTAGCTAAGTCTACCTTGTTTGATTTTTTATTTTTTTTTTAATTCTCTTCTTTATTTNACTAATATGTAACTTTAATTTTTATAGCTGGATTTTCGGACACCCCCAGGATTCGATCGTACACGCAATGCTGAGATAGGCAACAAAGACATTAAGTTTAAACATCTGGAAGAAGCCTTTACCTCAGAGCACTGGCTTGTTAGAATATACAAGGTGAAACAGCTAGAAAACAGAGAGACATTGGATCATAAACCTAGAGTAACCAACATTGTACCGAAACAGAAGTATTTGTCAAAGAAGGTGGGTTCCCAGTAAAGTAACTGAAAGGGGTGAGGAGATGGCAGTTTACCAGTGAATCACAAAGCTGGTGAATGATGTTTTTCCACGAGCCAGAATGTTATGGATACTGTTCTCGTTAGTGTCCAATATCAGACCTGCCTGCTGGTAATAATTGTTAATTTACTGTCTGCTTAACTTAAAAGCATGTGAAGACACAAGGCTAGATTTTTATTTTATATTTTTTTTAGGCAGAATGCTAACTGGAAATAGAGTGTGTCACTGGCTTTTACAGCTCTTAAGTCTTCATGTAACTGGATGTATAATCTCTAAAGTACATCAATTCATGTTTCAGTAACTATGGCTCACTAAGTAAATAATGTGGAAGTTGCTTTCTGACTTTGTTTGAAAGTAGTGATGCCTAGGAGTTTAAAAATGGCAATTTTGTATGAAATAAATTAAATATGAAACTTTTGTTGACGGAACTTTAGTGTCTGACTGCTTACTGTTTGAAGTCATCTTCATGGTTTCAACTTTTGATCTGAACTGAGAAACAAGGCCGTATTTATTGATGATAGNTAGAGCTTAAGGCTTGGTTTTTTGTAACAGCAACACAGAAGTGGAATTGTTAATTGACTGTTTGGTATCTGTGAGAACCTACCCTGTCACATCACTGGATTAAACAGTGCTACACTTGTGTAATAAGGGTGTGATTCTCAGAACTCTCGCTCCCATTTGGGATCATCAAGCACATATATGTAGCTAAGTCTACCTTGTTTGATTTTTTATTTTTTTTTTAATTCTCTTCTTTATTTCCTGTTCTGCCCTCCCACCTTCATTCTGATGTTAGTACAATAATCCTTTATTCAGCTAAAATGGAGGCCAGTGTAACACAAGGGGGTCAGATTTAACTGATATGCATGAACTATTTTGGGTTTTTATGGAAAACCACAGAAGTGCAAATTCTTGCACTATAAAAGAGACCACACCAGGGAACAGCTGTGCTAAAAAGCCACCCCAGGCTGCTGCACCTCAAGATTTCCACTTGCGTAGTTTCATCTCTGAATGCCCAGTATTTCTGTTGATACATTAAGTACCATCTCCTACAACATTTGTAGGAGTAACAATGAATTTGTCTCCCATTTGTAGAAATAAATTGGGTTTTTTTTCTGTGTAGTAATAGCCAGAGAAGTGTTGTCCTTCAACTGGACTGGCTGAAAGCGTTGCCTTGTACAAAGGACCACACTTTGNGCTAGATTTTTATTTTATATTTTTTTTAGGCAGAATGCTAACTGGAAATAGAGTGTGTCACTGGCTTTTACAGCTCTTAAGTCTTCATGTAACTGGATGTATAATCTCTAAAGTACATCAATTCATGTTTCAGTAACTATGGCTCACTAAGTAAATAATGTGGAAGTTGCTTTCTGACTTTGTTTGAAAGTAGTGATGCCTAGGAGTTTAAAAATGGCAATTTTGTATGAAATAAATTAAATATGAAACTTTTGTTGACGGAACTTTAGTGTCTGACTGCTTACTGTTTGAAGTCATCTTCATGGTTTCAACTTTTGATCTGAACTGAGAAACAAGGCCGTATTTATTGATGATAGTGCACTGACCCCACTTAAGCTGTGGATGTGTTGGTTCTTTGTCTAAAGGCAGGATAAAAGCCGATTCAAATTCTGATCCATCACCAGTTCTTGCAATACAAAGAGTCTTTACTTCCTGCTAAGGAGTTGGAGAACCAGCAAAGAACATGAGGCACGTGTCTAAACCAGCATTTCTTAAATGCATTCTGAGGGCTGCTTAGGAGCCACAAGTTCTCAGCAGTTGCTCCCTTACTGGGAATTCAGTCCACTTCCTATCCCTCTTCCACGTTAGCAGTGACATTCCTCAAGCTCAGAGGTAGAACGTCTGAGTATTACTATTATAAAATGAGATAGACACAAACTAATGTGTATAATTGTTGTTGCTGTTACTAAAAGTTGAACAGTTCTATTTGATTGACAGAATAGAGCCTGCACAGGTAAGCACAGCAAAGTGCAGCAAGGGTGGGAGCTGCCTACAGTCCCATTCGTTGCGGCAGGCGCCTTAAAGCTACGATTCTGCCCGCCACCAACTACCTCTCTTTGTGTAGTGTTACCTAAGACTAATATTAATGCTTCCCCTGCATTACTACCTTCATAAAAACTTCTCTAAAATATTTTAATGTGATACCAATAGCACAGGACTAAAGACAGCAATGTGACGCTGGTTGTCTCTTACTTTCAAAAAATGCTGCTTTAAGCAACTATTTCTATCCCCTTGCTAACTTCTGAGAGGCTCAAATAGTGCAAAAGATGCTAGAAGGTATTTCCAAACAAACCAAACACTACACCCCTTCTGCTCTTTGGGAGTATTGGAGCTTTATCCTGTTAGCTCATTATTAATTTTGCCTCAGCACAACCTTTGAAAACAACTCCACAGATCTGGCAGATGGGCCTTGCAAACACTACACCTTGTGCAGAAGCGAATGTTGGGCAGGAAGTAACAATCCCAGCTTTAAAAATAACTGGCTAATACCTAGTTGACAGTTTACCATTTAAGCTCTTTAAAAATCAGTCTAAAGATCAGGCATTGAAATGCACATCATTAAACCGTGGTCAAAACGAAATCATTAACTAATACATTTTATTCTGTTTTTCTTTTTAGACCTCCAAAAGGAAGCGTGGCTACATTAAGAATAAACTAATTTTAAAGAAAGGCAAGAGGCCCAACAGGAAGACAGTTTAAATACACTGTTCTGATTGCTAATACGAAGCAGTTGTCCTTGAGATAACCAGTCTTTGCCTTTAGCTCAAGTCATGTTTCACAGCAACATGAGGGTACAGAACCATCATTGGTCCAGAGTATTGTACAAAATTTTCAGGCAATGTCTGATTAAAAATATTGGCTTATTGAGAACAGCTGTTTTAGATTTGTAATGTGAAGCAAGACAGAGCTGCTATCCAAGTCTAGCAGCCTTTTTTTATTGGTACATATTATCCTTCAAAACTGTTGAGAATTTGGACTGACTGCACCAAAGAACCCTGTAATTTGGTCCTTGGCACATGCATACTTGTCAATCTTTTTTGGAAAACACTGTTCAGCTGAATAGCGGTGGTATGGAAACTGGAAGGGGAGATCTAAAAACTACTTGTTTTCAACAATTGAGAGGAAGCAGAGCTTTCTGAAATTAAGCTTTCCAAAGAAGTTACTCCCAAGATGTTTCATTGTCCTTTTGCTGCAGGATGGTTTTGATCTGGAGCGTAAGAAACAAAGCTGCAGTTTTCACAGGAGAGGACAGGACAGAGGAATTGGATGCCAGTTTAGAGGGGCCAGGCTGCTTTTGCTTAACATGGAATTGCAGTGCTGCTGCCTTACACTGTCATTCACAAGGTAGTCAAGGCAAATCTTGCACACTGTAGATTCAAGGGCTAAATCTGTATCCTGAAAAATCTGGGCTGACCATAATGAATGCAACAGTCACATACAGCTGAGTACCAGTAGGGGCTGGTGCTTCAGAACAGAAATTTTAAGTGTTTACATTGGTAAAACAAGTATCACCTGGGGTGGGGTGTTTAAAAAGGTTGACAGGTATACAAATCTCCTTTCTGTGGCTATCAGAGGTAGAGGATTTGCAAACCTCTTCCCCCCCTCACTGCCTTTCTTGTGAGGGGAGAAGTTTTTCTGGACATCTGTTTATCTGCATTTTTATTTAGAGTGCTTAAATCAATTGAAGAAATTCCTGCTATAGTGCTGTTTGCTCTGTCTGTCTTTTATACTGTTTGTTGTTTTGGTTTGGGTTTTTTGTTTTGTTTTTAAAAAGGTGGTGAAAGCTGTCAGATGAAATGCACTAAAATATAAATGGAGACTGAACATGTTCACTTTCCAGCTATAGGAAAACTTTATACAGACTTGAAAATTTTCTTTAATGACAAGGAAAGGGTTTTGCAGTTTGTTTTCCTGCCACAGGTTGTAACTTTTTATAGAAACAAAGCCTGCATCAATAATTTGATGTACACTGCAGAATAGTATGTACCTTTCATGAAGAAAATGTAAATTTACAGTGTTCCGTGAGAATGTTACTGCTGACTTCTCTCCCAAGGTGTAGAATATTTTTTTGATTTATGAACTCAATTTTGACTCCTGATGGTTTATACAGACCAACAATACAGCTGCAACATTTTCACAAAGGTGATTAAATCTGGATTTCTGGCCCCCTGTCGTTCGGAGATTTTATTTTGTTGCTTTAAAGCTCAATGCAGACCAGTTGTTGACTGTAGGGGAAAATAAAGTTAAATCAAGTTTTGTGTTAAGGTTGTTGTGTCAGTTTTCTTGTGATTAACTAACTTGGTAACATGTTTTTTATACTGAAGTCATTTGGACCCCATAATGCAAATCTGCTGACCTCATGACATTGATGTAATGAAGTCACAGCACCTACTAAATGTCCTTTCAGTCTAAATTTGATAAGCTAAACGTAGGGCCTCTGCTGTGATGAAAATAAGGTGGCTGTAATATTTTCAGAGACCAGCAGCCATGGTTCCCAAACATACATGTTGCAGTGAATCCTCCTAGCACCTGGAGAAGCTCAGGCTATGAACTGTTGCTTACCCATAAGCAGCAGCAGTGGTTCTGCGATACCTCATTTGTAGCACCTGAATTCTTCAAGCAAATCTGCATCCTCCTCCTTCACCCGAGGTAAGAAATACGCAATCTAACATTTGGAAAAACATCTGAAATGCATCAGAACAGATGCTGCTGGTCAATCTGTGGTTTGGCAGTAAAAAAAAAAAAAAGTAAAGTTGCCCTCCTCTCTTTAAGTATCTTTACAGTTCTCCATCAGATTGTTTTCCATCTTAGCCTGACAGTGTTCTCTTAAACAGATCAGAAATAACCCAAACTTGTTCACTTCTATAGCATTTGTAAAGCTACGTGAAAGAAAAATAAGCTAACTCCAGAAATCTTAGCCAGCCTGGGCTTAAGTTTCTGACCACTTACCTGAGCTTTAAGTCTAACTTTATTTCAAGGCTCTGCCAGTATTCTACATTTAAAATAAAATGAAAAGTTGGAGTCATTATGGCAGCCCCTTAGAAAAAAACAAGTAGCAAAGTAGTACTTGCAGCACTGCATCACCTTCCCTGGTTCCTCAGGAACCTGCATGCGGGGTAGCTTGCCCAGTTCTCCACCTGCATCCTAGAACCACGCTTGTACCAGCAAAGAATACGGGCAACGGAAACTGTTACCAAACACCTCTCTCCCTAAGAGTTTATTTCCCCAGCTACAGCCCTCCCTTCTCTACTAGGTCAAATTCCGAAGATTTTGAAGCTTAAGTCACTGCCACAAAACGGCAAAATCTGAAGTAAAAAATTTTCTCTAAGACAGGGTCTGGTCTTGCAGTTTTAGTTCCTTAGCAACTGAAGTGTAGAAGGCAGGAGGGTGCGAGCTCTGTATCATTTCATCATTACTGTTGAAAGCAGCAAGGGCAGGCAGTACTGTTGGTAATCCCAGAAGAAATATTTTGACTCGTGGAAGTAATTCCGTAACAGAGGAGGAGAAAAGTCATATTAAATATCTTACTAGATTTAGTCTTTAAAAAGGAGTTAAAATCTTTGACTCAGCCCTCTCTACCTACCCATCCCACTAAGAGTAAAAACTGAAAAGAAATCCTGTTTGGCTATGACTAAAAGTCAGTTATGTCTTTAAACCAACCGTAGCGAGTGCTCCAAGCCGTGGCATTGAAGCAGTGCCATGGACGGCAGGGAACGTGCCTGGGCAGTGTTTCCTCTCCTCCTCAGAGCCACTGTCAGTTTCTGTTTGGCATAAAACCAAAAGTGTTCTGACACGACACTTTCCGACACTGTGGATGAATGTTTCAAATAAACCAGAACTGCGTTATCTTAACACTTCAACCACTTTCCTTTTTATTTGTCAAAATAAGGCATATGCTCCCCAGCCTCTCCTAGAGCTGTGATGCTGCCCAGCCCTCTTTTCCTGGTGTAGTCCTGCCCAGCTTAAACAAACACTTACCCATAGAGTTTCCAGCAGTATGAAGAGGGCAGAAAAAAACCCCACACCAAACCAGATTCAGCTGACAAGCTGCTTCAGTCAGAACCCCGTGAACAGCTCACACGTGCCCTGTGTGTTGTACGCACGATGCTCCTGGACATCCCTGTAACTGTTACCGAGTTACCTAATGCCTCAGGGGAAAGAGAAAGGGCATCCCACTACTAAAGGAAACAAATCTTTTATTCATGAGCATTGTCATTTTAAATTCACAAATTAAAGGAAGGCAAATCAGAAGAGACTGCCAGAGCATCTTTTAACTGGTAAAGGTATAAATTTTCTCTCTGAACAATTCAAATTTAAGAAAGAAAAATGTTGCATAGGCTTTCTACAGGTGTGCACAAAAAAAAAAAAAAGATACATGGAGTTTTTCCCATTACAATTCTGAGAGTACATTGGCTACTTTAAAAGGAAAATACCTACTTGCAAGTCCAAGACAGCTATTGGAACCACCTACAGAATAAGGCTTATGAATAGTTACTTTTCAGTCCTGTAAAATAGACTGCACACATAACTATCAGAAAAATAAAATGACACTTGTGAATCTTGTTCTGGAATCTCTTGCTGATGGGATCTTTTCAGAAAGGGCTGTTTTTACCTTTGCCTCTCCCAAGATACTTTGAAAAATAAACAGTGGTGATGGCATCAGGGGATTACTCACAACATCAAAACAAAACATTTATCAGAGCACAAGTGGAATGATCTCAGCATGCAGAAACAACCAACCATGCAGACAAAAAAAATCTTCAATAAATTACAAGCATTAAATTATTCAAATCTCTCCTTAAAAGAATGGCTACAGCATCTTTGTAGCCTTGACAGTCATACCATTGGAGCTGAAAGAGGTCCACTCTTTCAGGAGTGCAGGCCTGTGTGCCTGACACACAGAGGTTTTCAATGGCTACTTTCAGTAAGCGTGTGGCTTGTTCTTTGGTGTGTGATAGTCAACATTCTGGGAGGATGCTCCAGGTGTTAAATTCTGCATTTTCGAGTGTTATCTGCAGTGATGGTACAAACTCTGTGAATACCTCTAGTTACTTATCAGACTGACCGCTAGAACAAGACTGGATCCTTTCCAGGGTTAATTCTTGCAAGTGATAAATGTACATGTTTTCCTGGTCAGAGGTGGTAGCAGTTCAGTGATTACTACAACAGCATCACTTGGGTTTTGTTACAGGAAAACATCAGCTAGTCCTAAAAATAAGACTTTTTTCCTCCTTAAAAAAAAAGGACAGTTAAAAAACCAAGCTCATAACAGTCCCAATTTGTTTTGTTTTGGTTTTTTACATAGGCTTTAAATAACTTATGACATGAACATAGGACACAGGAACAGACAAAACAGCATTCAGGAGGAAAAAGGAGCAATGCCTTCATTAAATAGGGATCTGAAGTTCAGATGTAAAGATCTATTACATACTCTGCCCACATGAACAACTCGTGGCATGTTTCCTTATGTACACTCCTCTGTAGCCTTTTGAGTTGCTCAAGCAATTTTAACAGCTATCAAAAAAACCAATTCTAAAACACAGGCTGCATGAGAAGAGATAGAAGCAGTGCTTTCACCTAAACCTGTCTGTGTAATATCTACAAAGCATGAATTATTACAAAAGCAGACAAAAGGCACAAAATTAATCAGCACTACAGAAAGGTAGGCAACCATGCTACTGTATTTTAGAAACATGGTGGTTTCTTTATGGGGCACTGTCAGAAAGAAGCACTGAGCAGAAGTCACATTTGACAGTTTCCTTTGTTGCAACCTCTCAAAAACATCTTCATTGTCAACAAATATGAACTAAAAAGCAAAAAAGCCTTAATTCACTTTTAGTCCACCTTCTTAGTGTCACAGTGGTTACCTTAAAGCACGATCAAGCTACAGGAGTGTGGACTTGGTTTTGTCCTTAACTTTACAAAGCAAATTGTATGCCATGTTGTTTGTTTTTATTAATAAAGTTCTCGTTTCAGTGTAATACCTTACTACGGTTCCTTGTACATCAGAAAATTATTCATCTGAGAAGACCATCCAAACATTCACCCAGAATCAATCAACTGGGCCAATAGCAACAGAAATCAAAATACAGGTGGTCTGCTTGGAGCCTTCCTACAGAATTAAGAGCTCTTCATCTCCCAGAGCAGTCTCCCCCTCAGCCGGTGAGGAAGGTTCACACCCCTCACAGCCACACTCCACGACAGGGCTCCTGCCGGCCGCACGTGCCTCAGTGCACAGCCTGGCATTCCAGTGTGAGCACAACAGCCGGGGTTAACTTAAAGGCAAGGCTGTGGAGGGGAGTGCCTCAGGCACGGCTGTGCTAGTGGAGGTGGAGAGCTGAGGCAAGAGTAAGCTGGAACACCACTGCTACATCTGCCGGAAGGGATTTAGCAGAACATGTAACCCAAAAGCATTGTCATGAAAGTAGCCAGAGAACATCACATAGCCAGATCAAAATTACCAGAGCAGCTGGCTCATTGGTGACCAGAGATCTGTTAAACAGCTGGAAGTAGGAACAAAAAAATTAAAAAAAGAGCCAGGACACAACAGGTTAGGGCGAACAAGGTTCTTGAGAAGGTATTGCTACTTCTTATAAGATGGCAGAAAATTCACACTCATGGCAAGAAATACGCTCTTAAATCAGTATCCCAAAGAGTGCGCTGTCAGTGTCTCATTCTTCTGTCAGAGTGAGTTAATGACTGTTTAGACAGAATGGCTGCCATTAAGTGACACATCACATTTTAAGTGCAAAACATTTTTGGCAAAAGTGAAAAATAGAAAAACCTTAACCAGTACTAATAAAAAAGTATTTTCTTAAATACTAGCACAGGGCCTGATCCTGCAAGCACACAACTCAAGGAACCCCAACCGAGTCCAGCTGGAGTTCTGTGCACTGATAATTAGAGGAAAAGGTGTTTCAATCACTGTTAGTGTTTATACTTGTTTACATGTAGTGTAAATAATACGTACACAAACACATACACACCGTGTGTGTACATATAGGTGTGTGTATCGATGTGCGCGTGTGTTTGTGTATCCATAAACACAAAACGGCTCCTGAATAAACTTGAGCTTGTTATTTTGAGATGCATCATTCACAGTGTACAGCTGCTCGTTTGTATCTTCTGATAACAGGACCTATTCAATGACATCTTGAAATTATCTACTGTATCATTTCAATGCCTTTAAGGGAAAGTTAGGAGGCAATTGCTCTATCCCGTCAATGGGTCTTCCAGAGAGGATTCAAGTATAGCCAACCATCGCCCTGCAAGAAAATTAGGGAGTGTTTAAAAACGAGGTTTATACATACTGGAACTGTGCATGTCCAAATAAAAGCTACAATAATAATAATCAACACAAGAAATCGACCCTGACATCCGAAAATTCTGTGCTTAATAAATGAAGGTAACCTGGGCGGAGGAAAAAAAAACTTCCAAGGAGGAAGAGAAGCACTGGGAAGATGCAACAGATGAACTGCTGGTTTAAACAGCTGCACGTACTGGCTAATGTGAGAACACAGCCACAGCGTAATTCCCCCAGGCAGTGTTTTTTCCCTTCCCCCTCTCCTCTATGAAGTGCAAAAAACAAACTTAGTAAAATTTCTTTCATTTTAAGAAACAAGACTGTTTAAGATGTCCACACTCACCTGCGCTGGATAAATACCCTTGGTCATGTTCACTTTAGCATGCTGAGATCAAGGTTAGTAGTGGATGTGAGCACACAGCATTTGCAAATTAAGGTGTGGATTTTTGCTTTATAGCTTTAAGTATCTAACATTAAGTACAAAAAAATCCAGGTTAAAATAGATCTCACTGAAGCAAAGTGAGCAGTATGAACATGGAAAAATCCACTGTTTTTCTTTAAGACCCAGACTCTGGCAAATACAGAATTTAAAACAATGAGTGGTGTGTAAAAACACTAGCCCGTGATAAAAACCACAGCCAAAGTCATTTGTACCAAATTTGTCCCCAATGATGTACGCAGAAACATGCTATAGGCCCTTTAAAATAAGACAATGAAAGTACCTCTTTGGTAAAATATTTTGGTTTCCACGGTGTCATAAGAGCCAGGCGTTGCCTCTCCTCTGCTCGCTGCCTCTCTTCGAGGCGGTGCTTGTGTTCTGTCGCTGCATCAATATTGCCCTCTTTCAGAGAGCTGGTGACGTGCTGCCAAAGGTGCCTGCAGGGTGGGGAAGGAGGACAAGAGTGAGGACACTGCTGCTGTGGGGTGCCTGGCTAGACAGCAGCGTGGCGAGAAGGCAGACTGCTGCTGGCTACCCCGTGACACTTCTGCAAGTCAAACAGGTCGCGAACCATCGCTCTCCGGAGATTTTCACTGCATTTGCAGACCAGAGTTTCACATTTGCTCAGTTCCCAGGATTCTGCAAGTTAACTTTCTCAATAGCTTTTGGTCATGTTCCTGACTCCTCATAACCTGAGCTTTTTTTTCAAAGCAGATGGATTTATTTTTATAATTTTCTGTTCCCATTCTTCACCGATGAGCACTACAAATGGCACGCATTTATTCTCAGTTACGTGCCTGAATTACAAGGGGATGTTAGCCAACAGCCAAGAGTACATTAAATTGGGATACCAACTGTTTCCACCAGGTTACTAACAGAGGAACTGATGCTCTGATTCTGTGGAGCTCTTCTAGGTCTGTGGTCCCAGTTAATGGTAATTATCAGCACATAACCAGACTTGTTTTTCACATGACTGACTGCATTCAGATGCAATGCCTCCTCACACAGTGTTAGCCTAGCAGAAACTTTGCCCTGAAAAATACTCAGAAGAAACTGACTGCAGCTTTCCCATATTTCCAGGGCCATTTAAATGAGTTTCTGTTTGCAATCCTTTGAATTGCATATCCTGCAGAAACACTGGATAGTTGGAATTTGCTTACTAGTATCCAAAAAATAAAATACATTGCAGAGCTATTGCTTTCCGTATTTACTCCAACCTTCCTGTTCCAGAACTACAGGGGGAAAATGAGTTTGTGATAAGCATGTCCAGAAAGCAGGAAAATGATACCTGACACTGCACAATGACTCAAGACACACCTTTGTACAAAAAAGAGAACATTTTTACAGGTAACAAAATGAAGCCTTAAACCCAGGGTTTTAAATTCTCCCATAAAATGTTCTTACATTCACTGAGAAAATTGATATTTTCTGAAGACAGACATCAACCATTATTGACAGTGAATAACAGAACAAGTTTTTTCTAATGTACCTAGTCAGAGTTAGGCACATGATGTGGGTGCTGAGAGCTGTAAGACCACGGATGTCTCTCTCACACTGAATCACATTTTACATATTTTTAATACATATATATATTCTGAAATATATTAAACGTGAAACTCTAGTGTAAATTACAAGATGCAACATTACTTGCAACAACCTAATTTGACTACCATGTTACCATCAGCCAAAGGCGCAGCTGGGAACACTGCATTACCATTTTCCAAATGCTCATTAAAACACACACAAGTATTTTCCCCTTCTACAAAATTGATGCACTTGTCACTACAATGTAATTTACGTTCCAAAGACCCAACACGCAGCTTCAGCTATTTGCGCCTAGATTAATGTGCTGTAGGAAGCAAGGCATTTTGGGACCACACCATTTATAACTTCAGTGTGCTTCCCTGTTCTGTTGCCATCTGAAGTCCTGAAGCAGAACAGTGTAGTGCCTGTGCCCTTACCTTGATTCCAGTGGGCCTTGCTTTTCTATTGGTCTGATCTTTTTCCTGATAACTGGCAGTTTGTTAGTGTCAATCACTTTGGTTTCTCCATTGCTGTAAGTAAATTCCAGCATTCCATTCCATTCTCCCTGTGCCTTGCATACAATGGTGTTAGTGGGATTGTGTTTCACTTCAGCTGTAACCCTAATTCAGGAGGGAAGAAAAAAAGACCAGAGAAATAACTGTTACCATTTATTGCCAGCATATTAAACACTACCACAGTCAGGGCTACAATCAGCGTTCTGCATCTACAAAGTGATTTAAGCACAGTAGTGATGCTGTCTCCAAAAAGAAAGACTCAACCCAAGAAAGCTCTGCTAACACAGAAATAGCTTTTGGATGACATTCACCAAAAGTACAGGTGTTTTTAACCCGAGTTAAAAATCTGACACTCGGCTCTAACGCAGAACTGCTTACCTCATTAGCTTGAAAAACAACAACTTTTTGTTATTTTCACACCTAACATAAAGCTGTCAGATACTTATGTTGAAACCTTCAGGTGCCTTCATTTTCTTCTTCTGCTCTGCAAGTTTACTTCTCAGCTGCTGAGAGGCAACGACCAAAGCTACCTCAGTGGTCCAAGAACTGGTCTGAGAGCGAGCAAAATGCCTAGCTAGGGCTGGAAAACCAAAACGCAGGGAGCAGTTTCACGTGTGTCCCTATGAACGTGCACACACATGCTTCAGCAAACAATGTCAAGTAATCTGTAAACTGTTTTATGGAACTAACGCAACACAACCTTCCCCAGTTCTCACTTACCCTCGTGGCACCAGTCATTAATCTACACCTTTTAGAAAAACCCCTGTCAAAACAGCCCGTGTTGGCAGTTGCCTGAACACAGCATTGAAACGGTTGGATAACTAAAATAAAAGAGAGGCTGCTGTGCACCATGCACAGCCTTCTCACATACACTGCCACAGTCCACAGCAGGGCAGGAAAGGGTCTCTGTACATTAATGACTGGAGCATGGAAGTAAGACAGCAAGCTACCTTGAACAATGCCTCTTCACACCCTTAATAAAGGGGAATCAAAGAGACAAACAGTATTTTCATCATCTGGAATTTCAGTGCAGGCACGGGAGTCCTCAGAAGGGAGCTATCATTATGGGCAGGGACAATTTGCTTCTCTCCTCCTTACAGGAGGCTCCACCTGGAACACCAGTTCATCTGTAAGACTCACACTGAAAAAGCAGATGCTGTAGCTGAAATATCATCTTTTCTATGTACAGTTTTCTGATCCTGCACTTAGGAATATTTACAAGCAAAAAAGCCTGGAAGAACACATTCACTTCAGTTTCATGAGAGAAATGTATTGAAATCAGTTAAATGATATAAATGTCTAACCACAATAAACTGTGCTCTAAAGCTGTACAGCATCTCAGACACTAATAGGAAAAAAAATTCAGATATCCATTTATAAAATAGTCCCACAGAAGATCTGAACAGATGCCCAAGAATATTTCCATTGAAATCCAGTAGCAGGTAAAAAGAATAAGACATTAATTCCCATACCTGTGGACCTTCCCTCCATAGAACGGCTTGGTGTGGAATGTGACTGTAGCAGAATAGCCTGTTCTGGCACAGTTGATGTTGACTTTCCCTCCAAGCTCTACCCATGGGATGGTAAGTATCGAACGAGCATAAGCACTAGGCAGGGTGAAAACATACTCTTCTTCATGTTCCATCAAGTAAAGAACCCCTACAGAAGAAGAAGGTTGAAAGTGAAATGATAAAAGTTCACTGGCAGTCACTGACCAATTACTGTCATCAAAATCTACCTGCAGAGAAAGCACAACATGCAACTTGCCTTGAAGAAGGGTAATTGAGTCTCTGCTCAGAAAAAAAAAGAGTCTGCCCCCTGGAACAAGATTTCTTACAAGAAACAGTTTTCAAAAGCACATCATTTGAATATGTACCCTGGGGTCCTTCAGGGTACCAAATGGCTTATCAGAAAATCCAAGTGGATTACTTATTTTGTGTTACTGACAAGCAATAAACTGTTAAAGCTGAAAAAAAAAACAAAAAACCCCACCACCAAACCCAAACATTTGCTTGCAAAATGCTATACTGAATATTCAGAAGCTCACTCAGTGTCATATCATAATCTTTCTTCAGAAGAAGTCTGGCCATGGACAAAGGACTTTTCAGTTCTTCATTCAATCAGGCATGACCAGGTCCTCTCTGCTCATTTCTTACCGGTGCATTTGCTAGTGGGACTGAAAGGCTTTCTCTAGGTCTGCCTGGGTGCAACTGGGAAACATCCTTAGGGAAGCCATCTAGAAATTTCCTTTAAGTTTGCTCCTTCATCTAAAAATGCCAAGTAGCAAAAATTACAGCTTTGAAAATAATTTTTCACACCGGGTATTGAAATACCCTATCACAAGAAGCACTCGGAACCTAGAAATATTGGGGGGGGAGAATCAGAAAAATGATCTTTACATAGTAATGGTATCTGTTAAAAAACAAGATGAGCTTGAACCAATTTGCCTTAAAAGGACTTTGTCTTAAAAGAACGTTTGGTCGTTTTGCCTCAGCAAGTCCAAAGTTCCTCATGTCGTGTGCTGAACCCTCAGCAGCAGGGAACAGCCAGAACAAGGCTAGAGCACACACACACTTTGCCTCAAGCTTCCTCAGCTCCATACCTGCAAGTAACACCAAACTGAACACACTACAGGAAGGCTGAACTACTCAACTCACCCATGACATGCAGCCAGGAAGAATTTTTACTCAAAAAGATGACTCTGGTTACCAAACTCATTAAATGGATGTTATAATATCATTAAATTAAAAAAAAGCAATCAAGAATCCTTTTAACTAGAGGTTGATAATCAACAAGGATCAAGGAAAACAAATGGGTACTTATCAAATGCAGAAAGGAAATCTGACAGTCTGCAGTTGGGCATTTTCAACACGAAGAACCACAACAGGTTTTAGACTCCATTCTGTCAGGTCCCCTTTCTCCTCCTCTCACCATTTATTCTCCACCTTCTTTATTACACTCACAGGAAACAGACAGAGAGAGCAACCAGCTGCAGGAAATGCCCTGTGGCGCTACCCATGCAGCCACATTTCCCCAGAATTCATGGCTTAAGCACGGACACAATCCTCACACAAAAAGCAGTCTGCCTGAAAACATCAGCTTCCAGCATGGAAGTTTTTGTGTTTTGCATTGCTTTTCAAGACCAAAGGTCTAACAGCAGTATGAGCAGCAGTATGGGCCGCTGTGCTGCTCACCACAGGGGGACAGCCTCACTGTGTTTATGAACCAGACCTTCATGTGAGCTTCTCCAGGGCCAGCCAACCTCCTCTGACTGTCACTGCACGCCCCCATGTGAGAGGAAACTGCTACCATAAAGACAATTTCCTTCTGAGCAGGTTTGCTTTTGTGTCTCTGATGGGATCAATAGCTTTTTTCCTCCGTTCTCAAGCATGAGGGACACAGAGCTCTCTCTAATGAATGCTGCCAAGCACCCTGGAAAGTAACAGCAGTGGCCTTCAATGTAAATATTGAAACAGCACAGCAGGTTAGATATTACAAACTGAACACAGCCCTCTTGACAGTATTTTTAGCAACAACTAGCATATTTCTTTGAATTCCTTAAACACCTGAATAAATACATTTTCAATTAAGTGCTATCTCACTTGATATATCATCACTCCAGCTCAATAACTATCATCTGAAAAAGAATAAAGGGAGTCTTTGAAACAGCCACAACTTGGTACTACTTTTAGTATTCATGTGAATGTTAGATTTGCATTCTGTCATTTGCAGAGTCCAGATGAAGATTGCAGCCTCACCACCACATCTGAACTGAAACTTGTGCTCTCTAAGGGAAGAGGGAGCCGAAATGACACTGAGAGTCAACATCTCGACCACAGCCTGAATTCCTGACGAGTTTAATTTCTCAAGATTTAAAGACAGAAAACCTAAAATCTGTTCTTTTTAGAAGTGCTGTGCATTTCTAAGATCTGCTTATTACTGATTACATTGTGACTGCTGGAAATACACAAGCTCTTCATCCCATTGTGACGGCTGGAAATACACAAGCTCTTCATCCCACTGTATGGGATGATTTAGTTTTAGTTTTGAAATGGCTGTAAGTAAATATACATGAAAAGCTGCAGAATAATTCTCCCATTTTCAGCAACATTTCCTCCTCTCACATCAAAAAATTATTTCAGAACCTGAAAATTCGTTTTAAAAAGTCTTCAGTATTTATTGGCAGACATTATGCATGGAAGAATGCACCAAATAAGTCCTCTGGGAGGAACAGTGTATTTAGTAAACTAGTTTATTAGGAAAAAAATATACACCAAAGGGTGAATCTTTTATAAACAAGTGTGGAAATTTTAAATCCCCCCTTGAAATGTCCTCAACACCATTTACTCTTCTTTTGACTAAGGCAACATATTCACAGTTATGCTCCTTTCCGTGACGACTCAGCCCGAGTTAAAGGAAGTGATATACACAGCACAGAATTTCTCCTGTTTGACTATTACATGTCCTTCACTGATGCTGCAGCTTTGTGAATTGATTTTCCAGTAACACATATTGACAAAATACCCAGAGGAGGCTCTGGATCGATAAGCTGCAGAAGAGGCGTATGAAATGTAATGCTCCCACTGATTGTATGGAGATCAATCTGAAGAGCAAATGGTATGTGGGACACAAACTGCCCAGGGCAGTTTCCCAGTTTAACAGGCTCTTCATTCTGCATTATTTGTAACCGGGTACAGGCAGGAGCCAGTTAGGTGCGGGATGAACCCCACACAGGCGCGGTGCATCACCAGCTGAGCAGATGCACATGGGACAACATGAGATGCCAGAACTAGGCTCTTAGCACCTCAGAAACATTCCAGCGAACAGCACTGCTCATTTTTTGAGGACTGAAGCCATTTGCTAAATTAATTAATGAGTGCCGTGCCATATGGAAACTGTTCTGAAACCACTGGGCCAAAAAATACTAACGCAAAAATTAGTATTAGGAAAATATTTAGGTAGCTCTAGTTGCATGGAAGAGTCAGTCTTCAGGACTGGTAAACTGAAAATTCACTAATGCCTCAGGAAGAGAAATTATAGACATGCACATCTATAAACACATCCTCTACTATGAATGTATGAACAGAAAAGGAAAAAAAGAAAGAAAAGAAAAAAACATTCATTGCTTTCATTTAGATTTACCCTGGAAAGAGCACTGAACCTTTTCCCTACCTATCAAATCTTTTCTAGATTGATTTCAATTTAAAAAATAACTTCGGAAGCCTGAACACCTCACTAGTTTTAAAAACATTTGAAATAGCAGGAGTGAAAACACAAGACATAACTAGCCACTTGATAACAGAGAGCAATCCACTTAAACATACTTCATGGTCTGCAAAATGAACCCATGAATCAAAGGGATTTTGCTGCTTTAGAACAAAAGGAAACCCCAGAGCGCACACTGAGGTGTGCTCACCCCAGCCTTTTTTGCTAGAGCACTCTTCTTCTGCAGCCAGAATCTGTTTGAAGATTCTCTGGACCATGTGAAAACCATTAAATATTTACACTGACTCTTCCATCCCTTGCTAATTTTAAATCTTAATGTGATGCTATTCATTACATTCTCTTCTCCTCCCTCATTTTCTCATTAGTACATAATTAACATTAACTAGAATTAGGGACTGAATGTGCAACATGAATTCTTTTATTCAAAATTCTCTTCTCTTCAGGGTAGTTTTCTCATGAGAAAACTCAGTGCTGACTACTCTGAAGAATGGGGGCTTTGTTACATAGTGAAGAAAAAGATGAGACATTTCATTAGCAAGCCAGATTTAGACCCCTGATACAGAATCACAGAATTGTCCCAGTTGGAAAAGACCTCGAAAATCACTGCATCCAACTGTCAAACAAAACCAAACCAAACCAAACAAAAACATCACCTCACCACCCCACTATAGCACGACCTGAAGTGCCTCATCTACACGTTTTTTGAACGCCTCTAGGGATGGTGACTCCACCACCTCCCTGGGCAACCCAATCCAGTGCTCGACTACCTTTCAATAAAGAAATTCTTCCCAATATCTGTTCTAAACCCCTCCTGGTGCAACTTCAGACCATTTCNCAGCCACCAAATGGATTTGACTCTGTTCACTACAACTCCCTGGGCCCAGACAGACAGATAGTTTTTTACTCAGCAAAGAGTCCACCTGTCTATGCCATGAGCCATAAAGGTTCTCTAGGAGAATGCTGTGGNAAGTTGTACAGAGCAATAAGTTCTCCCCTCAGCCTCCTTTTCTCCAAACTAAACAATCCCAATTCCCTCAGCCTCTCCTCCTCATAGTACTGGTTCTCCAGACACCTCACCAGATCGGTTGCCTTTCTCTGAACTTGCTCCATCAATTCAGTGTCTTTCTTGTGGTGAGGGGCTCAGAACTCAACACAGTACTCAAGGTGCAGCTCACCAGTGCTGAGTACAGGGGCA
>VWZY01001640.1:123514-161480 GCA_013399075.1 Chloroceryle aenea
GACTATAAATTAGTAAACCCGAACCTCCTTCCATCATAAAGACAGGAGCAAGTCTTGCAATAAAAGTGCACCACTGCAGGTGATCCCCAAAAGCCTGCCTCCACTCCTGGGATATCTCCAGCATCATGAAAAAAATAAAAGGGGTATAGGGGAGAACTTATTCTCACAAACACACACTAAACAGTGCTTGGGGTAGGGAAGCATTTAATTCCTAGACCCTTCTATCTCAAAACTAAGACACATCAGAACTTTGAAGTCTTAAATAATCCTCACAGTACACACCATCAATGCCAGGGAACTGTGTGTGCCAGCAGCAAGAAAAAGAAACTTTCCTACTCCTATGTTAGTGACTTTCTGTTTAATTTCATTTCCATTAAATAGCTCCCTTCACTGAGAAAAAAAAAGTACTAGAAATGAATATGTACCAGAAAAATGTAGCAAGTCACACCAGTGACTCAGGCTGGCAGCAGTACAGTCAGAAGACAGACAGAAAGACCAACTTCCCTGCTGACACTCCCTTCCCAATGCACTGAACTCTGTATTAAAAGCCAAGTATCTAAATAATATGAAGAAGGAAACAGTCGTGCCATTATCGACTTTAACTGTCACAACATCAAAACCAGTAGTAAGGAAGTTTCCTGGCTCTTCTACAAAAAAGGGGATGGATTGCCATCAGGAAAGAAGCTACTACAATCCTTTCTACTGATTGAGTTTGTTCTTGAGTTCTAGCTAGCAAAATCACAGAATTGCTACAGCTGGAAAAGACCTTTAAGATCATCAAGTCCAACCATTATCAAACTCTACCAGTGACACTACTACACCATATCCTTAAGAACTGCATCTTTTAAATACATATGGTGATGGTGTTTCAACCACTTCCTGGGCAGCCTGTTCCAGTCTTGGATAACCCTTTTTTGTAAAGAATTTTTTCCTAATATCCAACCAAAACCTCACCTGGCAAAACTTGATACCATTTCCTCTTGTCCTAGCAGTTGTGACTTGTAAGAAGAGACCAACAGGCACCTCTCTACAGCCTCCTTTCAGGTAGTTGTAGATAGTGATAAGGTCTCCCCTCGGGCTCCTTTTTTTCAGATTAAACAACCCCAGCTCCCTCAGCGAATCTTCACAAGACTTATCCTCAAAACCCTCCACCAGCTTCATTGCCCTTCTTACCCTTTATCTTTCTTTCCTGCAGTGCCCAAAACTGAACACAGTACTCAAGGTGCTGCTTCACCAGTGCTGAGTGCAGTGGGACAATCACTTCCCTCGTCCTGCTGGCCACACTATTGCTGATACAGGCCAGGATGCTGCTGACCTCCTTGGCCACCTGGGCACACTGCTGGCTCAGGTTCAGATGGCTTTCAATTGACACCCCCGGGTTCCTTTCCAAAGGGCAACTTTCCACCCACACCTCCCCAGGTCTATAGCATTGCCTGGGGTTGTCGTGGCCCAAGTGCAGGACCTGGCACTCGGCCTTGTTGAAGCTCATGTGATTGGCCTCAGAACCAGAAACAGAAAGAACAGAACACGGCTCTACGTTTCCATAACTGTTGTGCTGCTATTTACAAGCAAACCCAATCACTACATTTCCCACTGTACTTTTTTATCACCTTTAATACTTAACATAATGATGACAAAAAGGAGCAGGTACTATTAAGTAACTTTGTAAACACTACAACAGAAACCATGATTCTTTGCAGTAACCATGAAAAAAGAATGTTAGACTTCAGTAAAAACCTGCTTTTTTTCCTATGGCTTTGTTCCAGTGGTGAAACTGTCTAATACTGAATTACATATTACTTTAAAAGGAGCAAGACAAATAAAAATGTTCTTATTGAATAGGCTGTCAGTAGCCATTTGCTACTGCAACATAACTGTATATGAAGTACAGTCATATACAGATCCATATAAATATAAACACACATTTATATATGTAATGTGTGTCTTGCATTCAGTCTGGACAGAAAAAAATTACATGAACCCTACAGTTTTAATTCCAAATTTCACAAAAGCAAATAACCACAAGGTTCAAGTGAAGGGTCAGAGGGAGATCAAGCAGGGACATATTGAGATTTCTGTTGTGCTGACACCCACAATATTAGCCTAAAAAAAACCCAAACAAGCAAACAAACAAATAAAATAAAAGCACATTTCTTACCTTCACCTACCATAGAAACACCTATTGACATGCCCATAAACTTGCTTTTGGTCCACACGTGAGCGTTCACGCACATTTTCTTCTCTTTGCACTCACAGTAAAAGCAAGATACTGGTGGATGGTGGGATACTTGTTCAGCTACAAACCTCAGCTTGTAGCACGAGGACTGTTCCTGGCCAAACTCCTTGGTTGGGTCCTTAGAAACCACGGAGGCACCGTTAGTTCTGAATGCTTTCACTTTATCTTTAGGCACATCCCATGAGCAATGAAACGTTTCACCAATTATAGGGTTATAGGGCTTCTTGGCAACTGCTCCCTTTCGGCCTTCGTGAAAAGCTGTTAGATAATACTCCACAAAGCAGATAATTCTTTCCTCAGGAGTGGCTCCAGCTGCAATTGACAAAAACAGGTCTGGATGGGCCATGAAATTTGCATACATCTCCAGCAGGGATCTTTTCTCCAAAATAAATGTTGGAAGCACTACCTGTATGCAAAGCAGACAAAGGCAGATATGATTTCCCCATGATCATACTACCACAGGGGAAGGAGGGGAGAACAGTTAAGACAGCTGCAATTCTGGCCCTGCCAAGTTCCAGGACAGTACATTTTCCTCCCCTGCCAAAGCAATTTCATTTCCTTTGCAGTGTAAATAACAAGCGAAGGAAAAAGCAGCAGCCTTGGTAGCCGTGCAGGCTGCTTCCTATTTCATTAGGAGTCTCAACAGCAGCTCACACAGCAGGGGTGGCTGTTCTGCCTGTGTGGAAAGCTGCCCTTTCCTTTCCTCTCAGTTAACAAACCAACCATTGTTCTCCTTATATACAGGACAGAAAAACAGACTTTGATGTAAATTACTTTACATCAAACATCAACATATCCAATGAATCATAACATTCTGAAACAGAAGGGGTACACCCTCCCACAACACTAGCAGATGATTATGTTAGAGAAACATGAACAGCACCAACCTGTAAGTGGTGGAGAGTGTAAGGGGTACATCTACCCATTCTGTCAAACATCTGGGCTCCCAGTTTCACTCCTCGGCCCTCAACCACCAACTGCATATGTATTGGGTCCCTTCCACCCTCTAACAAACCAAGCCAACTAGCTTCAACCAAACCTAAATCCCAGGTGCATTTCCAAGGATAAACCCATGCCAAGGACCTTTCTCAAGAGGCTATAGGCAAAAAACTGCTCCCATTTGACTCCCTCTGCCCTACAATGTCATCATATGTGTCAAATATATGTCCCACCTCCCAAGTCAAATAAATACCTTGCCACCTCTACAGTCTCCTGTCACTCCCAGGCACACAGCATATGCCCTCAGTTTGAGATCATACTACACTACTGTGGTGAGCCCCTGCATGCTTTCACCTTATTTCAGACAAGTTGAAACAAACAAAAACTGCACGAACTGTTGTATTAGTGTCCTGGGGCTACAGAGGTTCCCAGGGGGCCAAAAAAAAAAAAAATCTGAGTACTAGGTAGTCTGCACTGGAGGGAGTCAGCCCTGAGTGATTTAGATGCAGTCTCAGGTGGCTTATCTAGCCACCCACTTATGAATAACACTTTGTTAAAAGTTTCTAGTGAAACATCCTGGAGTGTGCTGCAAGATAGACAAGGGCTACAGGACCTAAAGTAATTTATTTCCCTCCCTTCCTTCACCCCCATGCTCCAGACCTTGTGCAAGGACCATCCCAGAGAGGCTCAGAGGTCACTCCTGCATAAGCAACGAGGAACTTTTGGCACATATACATTTGTCTAGAATCACTGCAGCTCAGTGATGACAAAGGCATGCCAACAGCTGTCCCCTATTAAAGTGATTCTGCTCTTTCTTTAATTCTTCATTGCATTTACTTATTCCCTTTCCCAAAAGCAAGGGTTATTAATGGCAAGCAGGGAGCCACCCTTCAATCATAAATATGTTTGCTCTTCCCCCTGCTATCCCACTGAAGCACACCTCAGTCCTTTTGGATCCCATGGATAATGAAATAGATGATGTCAAACTTTTATTTACCATTTAGTTCTTCTCAAAGAAAACTTGTAAACATGAAAAAAATAATAATCCAGTCACAACGGATCAAATGCAGTCTTAACATCTACATAGCACAACTGCAAAAAAGACAACATAGTACAACTGCAAAAAAGGCAACTGTTTCATTTGGTAACATACATGCTCATTTGCTCTTTCCTGTGTATTATTTACATATAGATATTTTTTTGGTAGGCTAACAATTTTTACAAGTTTAGATATAAATCAAGCAAAGTTCCATCTGTGCTATGCCTCTGACCCTACTCTGTAAGCCTTGAGAACTCTACGTGGTCTCTGCTACCAGCCTAATGAGGCCCCAGAAGATGCAGGACCTTAATTTTACACTATGTGTGGCAAATTAATGAGTGCTAACGACAGCCTACAGTGCCCGTGGTGGTGTGATAGTGAGGGGCTGAGGAGATGGGTTTTTACAAGCGAAATCTAAAACTTTGGAAGGCAAAGTGGAATGGCAGAAGGTTTTCTTAGGGTATTTTTAGCTCTTTAAACAATTTTGCCTTACTTGCAGCATTCTCCTTCTGCCCAAATATTCATCGTCTGATATAATCTTAAAAATGCAATTCAGCATTACTGACCCTCAATATAGGAAGTCATTTTAATATAAATTGCACACTCAAAGATCAGGTTATCAAAGGGCAAACTGACAGCAAAGCACATTAAAAAACCCCACCATCGCTTCTGTCTAGAAATACTGGTAGTGACTATCATCAGTTCACTGCACAAACTTGAAAGGGCACAGAAAACTCATTTGAATAAACAGCGCTCTGCATTTCCTTACGTCCAAGTGTGTCTCTCTAAAAAGCGACCTTTATTAGCACAAATGAGGGAAGAAAACTCCAGACCACACTTAAGATAATGTAAATTTAATGGTATAATAGTAAGACTGCTGTGGTTTCATCCTGTTGACTTGATCACATAGTCCTCGTATCTACTCTTTCAAGTACTGGCTATGTGCTTTGCAGCTACATACTTAATACAGCTACACCAACACAGCCACTAAATGAGATGTCAACAAATCACTGGACTCCTATTGCTCCATTTCAGGATCAACTTAAAATGTGAATAGAGTCTGAACTTCAGTTCAAGTGATCCGGCTTTAACAGCCCAAAATGGAAACTGCTCCCTTAATTGTAGAAGAAATGGTTCCACTGTAAAACACGGAGTAATTGAATTGTTTCCACAAAATGAGGCAGAACTATCTGTGAAAAATGTCTGAGTTTTGAAGCTTACACAACTCCAGTATTACAAAGTATGCCTAGAAAACATTGCCTTTTACTAAATAATCTCACATCCTCAAAGTTGAAACTTTGAGGCAACACCACCATACACTAACATAGTAATAAATAAATTATCACAGTCTACTGTTTTTCAATTGGCCCTATCTTGCTTTGTGCTGAAATAAGGAAAACAGAAATAAACAAATCTGGAAGTGTTTGGCATTCTTCTTGCCAGCACTGGACTGTCACAGACTTGTGCAGGTCCAAAGGAATGGAGTTTTCAACTCTTCCACAGCCAAACAGAATGCACTGTACAGAATAATGCACTCGAGACCTATGGTCTTTTCACTGGTTTTGGACTGGGCTACACTAATAACTTTTTTTAGTCATTACTTAAATAGTCAAAACTGCTTATTTTTCCTCTGAGAAAAATCCAGCATAACAGCCATATGGACAAAAAAAAAGTCTCACTAGAGTAAACAGCAACTTGCTAAACCGCTGACACACAAAACACCTCCTGCTTATATTCTAAAATGTTAGAATAGTCTCTGTTCTTGTTCCTTCTCAGGCTTCAGGTGAGAAGGAAGCCATTTAACAGACATTACTCTCTTTTCATTGAGGCTAAAAGAGGCTATTGGTTCAAAGCTTGATCATCATCTCCTAGGTTTGAATTCCCCTATACTTAATTATATCTGAATGCAACAGAGAAAAGTAAGAGCATGACTTCTTAAGAACAGAGATATTTATCCCCATTGCTATTTGCCGTGGGGCAAAACATGGCTGTCAGCACCATTCCCTATTTTTTTCAGAAAACTGACCAAGGCACCCCATGCTGCCATAACCTTCTCCTAGAGGTACAAAAGCTTTCTGCTGTCATCTGTGTCACCAAGGGAATAAAAAAAGCTACTTTCATCCCACTTGTATTTTAAATTTACAGGCTAAAAGCACATTGACATGCAAAATAAAAACTTATGACACTGTGAACAAAGTACAATGTTAATTTACAAGAGGTTGATATTCTGCAGAATTACTGGCAGCCCTTTTACACCAAATGGCAGCCCTTTATTTTTAGCACATATTTACTGTGTAGGGAGGGTGAGGGAATGCAGGGGAGTGATACTCATCTGTACAAACTGTTAGCATTAATTACAATCCATTAGATGCCATTTGCCAACAAATTTATCAGACTGTCAGAGGTTTTGGTGCTATTTTTCATTTCTAAAAGTCTAGAGAACAAACAACTTAGAAACCTTTTTTTTTCCCCAGCAATTCCAGTTTTAAATTAGGTTTAAAGTCCTAGCCCAGCACGAGGCATCAGTTTTGTACCATGTTCTGCTGCTGTGAACTGCTCCCTCACCCAAATTTCTCTAGCAGTTGTTGAAGTCTATTTGGCCACCATGCAGTCTACCCTAGTCCAGCAAAACCCCACACAGATTTAATGCTTCATTGCAGGTGTTTTCCTTTACAGAAGGTTTTTATTGTTAAACTCCTCATTAAAAGGCATAGCAGCATGACATATTTCAAAGTGAAGCACCTCTGCAACATTAAATGTGGCTGTCATCACCATGGGAAACTGATGTCAGCACAGGCAAGGCCAAGATTAAAATAAGCAATCACCCTTAGAAAAAGGAAAAGGTGCTGTTTCCTCTAATAGGTACATGAAGGTAACAATGACGCTTCCAGAACCATCAAGGGCTTAGAAGAACATGTTTGTTCATGTTACCATGTTACAAACAATAGCTCACAAAATTAACCAAAGAAACAACCCTAGGGAACAAGGCACAGGAAAATGAAAACATATAAAACATTCCATGATGATACCAACTACTGTGCCACAACCACTTCCAGCAGAAGCTGGCTAGCATCAAGGCTATCTGAAATCTGACTTTCAGAGGAATAATGAAAAAATAGAAGAGGTGCATCCAACAAACCAAGCTTTATTATCACATGTCTGTGGCCCTAAAGGCCTCGTGTCAGTAAGTAAACTTATTTAAAAAAAGAGGCAGCCAGCTGTCTTGTGATTTTATTTTTTTTTAATCCTCAAAATGGTCAGAAGAGTGATGTGCACATGTGGCATGTCTCATTAATACTCATCATATGTGTATTCATGCATCACACAGACTAGAGATAGATCTAACTCTGCCATATGCCTGTTCCTCATTTCAGACTGGGGAGGTATTATATACACATTCATGCATGCTTGTATTTTGCCATGCCATAGATTTGATAATATTTGTCATTATCCTCACAAGCTATGCTCTAAGAACACTATGCAAGAAATAGGTTACCATAGATATCTACCTTGCAACTTTTCTTATTGTCTATGTTCTAATTGTCTATGCTCCTCTTATTTACAGGAATTTACTGAATTTGCACATTAACTGTGTGTCTTTGAGGCTCCTTTGCCATGACAAAAAGATAGACAAGGGAAGAAAAATCTTGTTCATTACCCAAGACAAAATGCTTTGAAGACACAAGAACAGATAACTAATCCTATTCTAGTTTAAACATTACGAACTCTGACAGCCTTAGCAAATCAATACTGAAAAGAGGTATCAAAAAATTGAGTAATGCAAGAAAAACAGAATTAAAAAACATAACTGTACATAAACCCAGACTTATTAAGAAGTGACAAGTATAAATTATTCACAAATTCTAAGACTTTTTTTTCTATTTAGAACAAAACATTAATTTCTGTGCAGCTATTCAATAGCTACACTTAGCAACAGATCATGGGATTGCTCAGTCTTAAAAATATAAGTATTTTTAAATACTGTCAGTTGTTCTAGAGGAAGCAGAAAAGACTACATTGAGAAAGCCTTGGTTTGTAATTATGTGATAGTAAAAATAGATATGATTAATATGTAAGATCAAAAGGAAAGCAGATGAATTCTTCAGAAGACCAAAATGCCCACGAGAAGAATATCCTGCAAAGCTACTTCGTGCACAAGGGAAATTCTCTGGTCATTCAAAACTTTTTTTTAATTTGTGAAAGGTGTGTCAGAATGATTTTTTTTTTATTTTTGGGAATTGGGTTATAGGGGTTTTAGTCATTTTTTTAAGTAGAAAACTGTTGTGGAAGGAAATGGTATTCCGTATTCTTACAAAAAAACCTGCTTGATTATTTAAGTTCCATGCAAAGGTTTCACTGGAATGTAGGACTATTCAAAAGAAGGCACTCCCTGCTAAACACAGATGAGAAATTTCTCAGATACTGTAACTTCTCTTATCATATCAGTATTTGGATAAGCTCATAACAATGCTGGTTCCAGGACCAGAAGGATGCACAGAAAGTTAAACTGGCAAGCTGCTTAGCACAGGTAAGAACAGTGATACATTGAAGACTGTAGTTTCTTTACCATCATGTTTTAAGTTTCCAAGTAATGAAATGCACTCCAATCCACAATGCAGTAACTTGAGCACGTATCTCCTTCATCCGTACAATTGCCATTATTGTTCCTCAGTGCACCCTGACTTCACATACATATGGGATACATACACAGCATAGAGTTGCTTTCAAAGACTTATAAAAAAATTTAAGGAAGAGTTTCAGGGGGGATTTCTTCTTTTTTTTTTCCCTTCTCCCGACCCCATCCACCAATCCCTAAAATTCCCAATGTGGTCACTTCATGTGAAAATCTGGCTAGCAGGAGATGGCACTCCATAGCTCTCTTGAACCACACCTTTGAGAAGAAACAAACTTCCTTGCCCACAGGGGAAAAACATGCTCACAGGAATCGAATGTGTGCATGCACACACACACACAGAAAGATGAGAAGAAGAAAAAATAATGAACAATTATAAAAGATATACAGTATCTGTACCCTGGTAAGGTCCATGCCAAGTTTGAGCTGAGAGATGAGATGAAGAATTACACTACGTTGATCATCCATGACTCCTAAATCCTCCTCTTCATTATCTTCAGTATCTGTCATTTCATCTTCAACCAGGATCAACTCAGAAGCTGAATACTGAAATGAAAAGAAACATCATCTGGACAAAAAGTTACGAGATGGTTTTCCCCACTGTATATGTTTAAAAATTGAGCTGACTCAGTGAAACCAAAACCAGCCTCTATTAATAACTTTAAATGATATAAATTCAAACAAAACAAAAAATCCAGTGATGAGTCTATGGAGCATGTTGATCCTGTCGTCAGAATAAAAGCACTAAGTATCAGATGCTAATTTACACATAATTTTCCTATATTTATACTTAGTAGTGCCAGACAAAAATCATAGAATATTAAAGTAACAGGTCTTCTATTTATTAAATAGATGTGAACAACTGATAATGAGTTTTTGGGAGGTTGTTTCATAAGTCTCTCCAGCAGATATTCATACTTCATACTAGATGTAGCATGACCTGATTTCACACTTTTTTTCCCCCCTTTCTTTTATCCAACTTCCTAGTTATATACCTAAGAAAGTAAAGACTGTTAGCCGAAGGAGATAAAATGAAGACTATAATTAAAGTGCACACTTCTGAAAATGAACTAAAGACATTAGATTTTGGGGGGTAAGGTGATGCCATGAGTCTTTATGACATTTGCAACACTGCTCTGCTTGACAGCACAATGCCAATACTGCCCAGTTTCCAGACCTAAGAGCTGAAAATCAACAGAGGCATCCACACATTTTGCCTTTAAGAGGAACTTTATAGCAGAAAGAGATAACGACCTGTCATATTTTATTTCTCCGCAGAGTTTACAATATATTACTATCAATAACCAAAACAGGTGGCAGTTATTTTGTCCAATCCATTGAAACCATTCTATGAGCCTTCCAGATGTGTATTCAGTTACGCTTTTTGTACTTTAAAAGTTGGGTTATATAGCTGAAAGATTTACAGCCCAGTATTTCATTATTTGCCCAAGGACTCCATGCTGTGACACACCACTACCTGCAAAAATTAGCACTTCTTCAGGATAAACAGCATTTCTGCAGAAACAGCTATTTCATCAAATAAAATGAGAAAATTTTTATGTCACCATTAAAGTCTTTGCAACTGAGAAGTTTCATTAAAACCAGCTGATATTCAGAATTAGGTTTCAAATAAATATTTCTGAATGATCACATTAGAGGCCCCTCAGGAAACAGCAGCTTGTATAAGGAATAGCTATTTGATGAAATCCAAAGGCATTGGAAAGACACTTTACAATTACTTTATTTAGTAAGCAGAATATGTAGATTACATAAACCAGAAACTGATGAGCTGTAACCTCATCAGCTTAGAGCTTTTCAAAAAGACAAAACCACATTTTCTTCTTCCCACTCCCTCAGAAAAAAAAAGGATAGAACAATAAGCTCTTTCCTCCCAAAATGCACAGCATTAGTACTCAACTGACATCTTACTGACAAGCTCAATTAACACAGAACTTGACAAACGCATACAGAATTACCAGCTGGGGAGACATAAAGCACAGAATCCTGTCTCAGTTGTACGGGGTACAATTCATTTAGAGGCAGCTTGGAAAAAGCAGTGTCAGAACTTACAGTAGATGCTTCCACAGGAGGTTTCCCTTTCATCCAGCTTGACCTCATTGAGAGCACTGAGCTACTGAATAAGTGCTGCTGCTTCTGCTACTGGCATGAACTGAGCTTGCAGCAAACAAGCTCCAGCAGGAATTAATAGTGCTGAAAAAAAAAAACCAACCAAGGGAACCCCCCCTCCCCCCTCCCCCTCTCTTTTTTTTTTTTTTTCTGTTATCCGAGTTGGAGTGCGTGCACCGGATGTCAATCTGCATGTTGCGTTTCTAGTCACATGGCATGGAGATGAGTGAGCTTAACCGCACGCACACAGCTCCAACTGGGAAATGGTGCTGCTGTTCCCAAAGGATGTCCCGGCTGAGACAGGAGGGAGGGGGCAACAGTGTGTATTAGTGTGCACAAGTGTAAGACAGAGAGAACACGCTAGCAGCGCGGGTAACGTGCTTTCAAGTGAACATGTAACAGTTACATAAGCTTTAGTTGGTAACAGCATCAGAAAATGAACAAATCTGTCATTTGTCAACAAGTTCACAGACTAAAACAAGTATTTAGGATTTTCTTTTTCTCCTTAAGATTGCATATTCATCCAGGGACAGAAAGCTGTCTGTCTTTCCTGCTAAAATAGGTAATAGGTTTTCCATGCCTTTCAACATGATACTAACAAAAAAACCAACTGCCTCTTATTACTACTGCACAGAACATGCACAGTATTTAATGACCATTCAGCAATAAAGACTATAATTTTAATTATCTTAACTATCTTCTACTTTAAGTATAGGTACAAGGGTGCCAAAAATCTCACAACTCTACTATTAGTTATCAACATACTAGTGATGTCCAGTGCATGTAGGACTACATCAGTTGTCTGCATCTTTTCTCACTTTCCAAGAAAATAAGTAGCAGATTACAATTTATGTCCCAGAAACTGAACGGCCATCATCTTCAGTAAGTAAAATCCTTTCTGTATTTTTCCTGTCTTCTCATTAGCTCTTCTAGATAATACTGAACTGCTTTTTAAAAGCACAGAAAATAGACATTTCCTTTTTTAAAACATCTTTTCGAAAAGAAACCCAAAAAACCACAAAACAAACACCACCATATAAGCACAAGACAGGGCTGTGTGGTCATACAACCACAAAACACAAAGCCACCATATGCTTAGCATCATAGAAGTCCAGTGAGGTTTTTAAATCCTTTTTCCACAGAAAGAGCATGCAGTTTTGTAGTAACTAATGTGGAAGCATTCAGTAGAACATAAAATATTACAGTGAGAGATTATCCTTTAATAGCAGCTTTTCCGAATTATCAGAGACAGGCATACATTACCCCCCAACCCCCAGAAAATACAACTGCAAATCTGAACTAGGAAAGGAGGGATTTGCTCCATTGCTGGGTGGCTGGAGTATAGTGTAAAAAGTACTGAGCTGCTATGCACAGCTCAGCCTGGGAACAAGCAGATAGCTAGGCTTGGGTGCTAACCCTGAGAATCAAATACTGAACCGGTTACAAACAAGCACCAAAAAGGGGCTTATATTTGAAATCTTTTTCATCAAAGTGAGTGTCCAGCACTGGGATGAAGTACCATGTTTTTTAAGAAAAATAGGAATAGAAAACAATAGATGCCCTCCAGAAATTCCATGAAGGGATTCACTTCAAAGTTTAAAGGCCAAAGACATGAAAACACACACTGTCAGAGACCTATTTTGAATGTGTCACTTCATTAGAACTGGGATCTATTACTTTAGGGAGGTCACCTGCTGGGATGCAAAACTGATGTTCTAGTCATCAGTCCTCATCATAAAAGATGACGACTCCTTTTTAATAGATGAAACTGGTAAGAGAAAGAAATTATTTCTGAAGGAAACATTCTGCTTTTTAAAAAATGTCTTCAGAAAAAAAGACACTTGCAAAGGCTGGGATAGAATCACAGAATTAAAAGCTACATTTCTGTAAAAGGTCAAATCTGTCTCTTCTAATTTTTTTAATTATCTTCCACTAGTTAATTTTTCAAACTGACTGCCATGCTGGAAATTAATTTATAGATAATTATTGCAGTTATAAGGCTCAAAGCTTGGTTTTCCAACATACTTGCACAAACCACATCAACTGTCAGGCATTACGTGAATCTCATCTTGCTTCCTTGTTGCAGGGAGAAAGGAATATACAGAATCATGGTATCATCTAGGTTGGAATGGACTTCCTGAGAACACCTTGTCCCACACCCTGCTCAAGCAAGGACACCTAGAATCAGTTACCAAGGGCCACGTCCAGATAGATTTTGTGTATCTGCAAGGATGAAGATTTCACGACCTCTCTAGGCAATCTGTGTCAGTGTTCAACTATCTTCACTGCAAAAACACATTTTCTGATGTTCAGACTTCCATGTTCCCACAGCCTCTTGTTCTGTCGCTAGGCACACTGAGAAGAATCTATCTCACTGGTCTGCACTCCCTCCCATCAGGCATTTGTACAGCTCCCCTGAACTTTCTCTTCTCCAGGCTAAACAGTCCCAGTTCTCTCAGCCTATACTCATGGGAAGGACACTTCATCACCTTTGTGAACCTGTGCTGAACTTATTCCAGTAAGTCCACTTGAATGGGGGAGCCTAGAACTGCACACACCACCACAGATGTGGCCTCACCTTTGCCAATTAGAGGAGAAGGATCACCTCCCTCCACTGTCTGGCAGTGCTCTTCCTAATGCAGCCCAGGACACCACTGGCCTTCTTTGCCACAAAAGTGCATTGCCAGCTCATGGTCAGCTTGTTGTCCGTCAAGATCCCAAGGTCTTCTCTGCAGAACTCTTTCCAGTCAATTGGCCCCCAGCCTGTACTGATGCAAGGGCTTAGCCTCAGATATCCCTTGATGAAGGGCTTTGCATTTCCCTGTGTTGAACTTGGTAAGATTCCTCTCTGTCCAGCCTCTTGAAGTCCCTACCCATGGCAGCACTGCCTTCTGGCCCATCAGCCACTCTTTGCAGGTTTTTTTAATCAGTCTGCAGACTTGCTGAGGGTGTCTATCATCCAGGTTATTAATGAAGATGTTGAACAGTATTTGCCCCAGGATTTACCCCCGGGGTACTCCACTAGTGTCTGGCTTCCAACTACACCTCATACCACAGATCTGGGCCTGGCCATTCAGACAGTCTGTAATCCACCTCACTGCCTATTTATCCATGGTCTATCAGCTTGTCTATGAAGATGTTATGGAACACAGGATCAAAAGATCACAAGGACCTTAATAATGTCAAAGCAAACAACATCCACTGCTCTCCTTGCATGCGCCAAGATAGTCACTCCATCGTAGAGTACTATGAAGTTGATTAAGCATGATTTCTCCGTTGTATAAATGTATGCTGACTACTGCTGATCACATTCTTGTACTTCATACATTTGGAAATGCTTTCCAGGTTCAGTCAGTCCACAACCTTCCCAAGTATTGAGGCTGACCAACCTGCAGCTCCCCAGATGTTACCTGACACATCCACAGATGTTCCTTCTGGAGGACAGGAGTGACATTTGCTTTTCTTCCAGTTTTCACGAACTTCTCCCCAGAGCCATGATCTTTTAAAGACGGTGGCCTTGCAATAACATTGCTCAACTCCCTCCATGCTCATAGGTTCATCCCATCAGGTCCCAGAGAGTTATTATGTATGTGCATCTTAAGAGCTACCTAATCTGTTCCTCTTCCACCACAGATAAGCCTTCCTTCAGACCTTTCCTCTGATCTCAGAGGCGTGGGACTCCTGAAAGCTGATGTCACCAGTAAAGACTGAGGCAAAGAGGCCTTGTGCAATTCACCTTAGCATCACAGTAATAAGCAGAGACAGTATGTATCCTGACAGGCGGACACTGAGGACTTGTGCAGGACTCACAGGCAATTCTTCATATAGTCACACCAAAATATTCTAAGAAATTTCATTAAGGCATGGAAAAGTTTTTTGTAGTACAGAGAGGACTGTACTCAGGAGCAAGAGGACGAATCTTAGGAACTGCAAACATCTGGATAACAAGACATTTAATAATATTACAAGGGATGTAGTTCTTAAGCATTTCTACATTCAAAAACTTGCAAAAGATACTAAAAAAATAACAGCGCATGAAATATTTCTGCATTGAGAGAAAGACTGAGCAAATTACTTGCAGGGCTTGTTCAGAAGCAACATTGAACTGAATTAGCATTTTAAGATTAGGCAAGGATTGCCATATTTTCTCTAGAATAACCTAATTACAATTACTTCTACTACAGCACATAAAAGTCAAAGGCCTCATTTTGATTTTCAGATTCCCTGCGTTAATGACAGAGATTTGCAAGCATCATTTACACTTGCATAACTTGAGAGCTTGCAAACAGGCTTTCTGTGGGTGTCAGATTAAATATAACTCTGTAAGGACAGAGCACTTTAGCACATTTACACTAACGTGACAAATTGGCCCCATAAGATTTTCACCAGCCTCAGTATCAAAGTTAGAATTCTCTTTATAAAGTAGACACAGTAAGAATACCTACTGCACGGCACGAATTACTTACACAGTAATATATAATGATCTGTTAGCTACTTTCAGGACTTGTCACTGTATCAGAATTGACAAAACTGCACTAATTTGCACATGTCACTTGTCTTTTCTTCCAGCATGTACACATTCAAGATATTTAATTGCATTTACTACCAGCTATGGCATGCACCTGATATAAAAACATAGAATCACAGAATGGTTTCGGTTGGAAAGGACCTTTAAAGATCACCTAGTCCAACCCACCTGCAGTATGCAGGGACATCTTTAAATCCAGCAGGCTGTGCAGAGCCTCATCTAACCCGGCCTTGAACACTTCCATGCAGGGGACACACACAAATTCTCTGGTCACTGAGTCACTGAACACAACTCTTTGAATGTGACCAACCAGCCAAATCCACATCCATCAAGTGGTTTGCCCATCAAATCCATTTCTTTCCAATTTAGATGCAAGGATATTGTGCAGGACAGTATCAAATGCTTTCACAAGTCCAAGTAGGTAACGTGCAAGCTTACTGCATGTAACCCTAATTAACAGTGGTTTAAATCTCAAATGTTGCTTGTCCAGCACTGGTGTATTAGCATGCCATTGGGGCAGATTGCCCCTGGCTAGAAGCGAGGTCCCTACTAAAGGTTCTCTATTACTCTCCCTCAGCTTGGAGAGAAAATACAACAAAAATTTCCTGGGTGAAGATAAGGACAGGGAAAGATCATTCACCAATTATCATCATGGGTAAACTAGACCCATCTTAGCAAAATTAGCTTATTACCAATCAAATCAGTAGGATAATATGAAATAAAATGAAACTAAATCTCAAAGTATTTTACACACACACGCCCCTTCCTCCTGGGCTTAACTTGATTACCGAGTGGCGCAAGGGTGACAGGGCTTGTGGTCACTTCATCAGGTTTCTGCTGCTCCTTCCTCCTCAAAGGGAGGTCTGCTTCCTCTCCAGAGGACCCATTCAGCCCCCACAGCTCCATGATTCTATGATTCCTCACACTTTTCCTGCTCTGGTGTAGCAGTCCTCCGTGAACTTCTCCAACCCAAGTCCTTCCTGCACACTGCAGTTCTTCACAAACCACTCCAGCATGAGTCCCTTCAACAGGGTATAGTACTTCAGGAACAGACTGCTCCGATGTGGATCTCCCACAGAATCACAAGTCCTGCCAGCAAACCTGCTCCAGCATGGGCTCCAGTCTACATGGCTCCACAGGTCCTGCCAGGACCCAGTGTGGACTTCCCATGGGGTCCTCCATGGGCTGGAGGTGAGTATCTGCTCCACCAGAGTAACCTGCACACCCCTCCTGTGGGGGGACAGCCTACCCCACCACAGTCTTCACCAAAGGCCACAGGCAAATGTCTGCTTTGGCACCTGGATCACCTCCTCCCACTCCATTCTTCCTTAGTGTCTGCAGTGTTGTTTCTCTCACACATTCTCACCCCTCTCTTCAGCTGCTTTTGTGCGCCAGGTTTTTCCTTCTTAAATATGTTATCACAGTATCACAGGGTCTCAGGGGTTGGAAGAGGCCTTTGAGATCTTCAAGTCCAACTCCCCTCTCAGAGCAGGGTCATATAATCCAGCAAAGGTCACAAAGGAATGCATCCAGGCGGATTTTGAAAATCTCCAGAGGAGACTCCACAACCTCTCTGGGGAGCCTGTTCCAGTGCTCTGTGACCTTTACAGTAAAGAAGTTCTTCCTCATGTTAAAGTGGAACCTCTTGTGCTCCAGCTTACATCCATTCTCCCTTGTCCTATCACAGGGCATGAGTGAGAAGAGGCTGTCCCTTTCCTCTTGACACTCAGCCCTCATATAATTATAACCATTCAGTCTTCTCCAGACTAGAGAGCCCGAGGTCTCTCAGCCTTTCCTCATAAGGCATGTGTTCCAGTCCCTTCGTCATCCTTGTAGGCCTCTGTTGGGCTCTCTTGAGCAGATCCCTGTCTCTCTTGAACTGAGGAGCCCAGAACACAGAGGTACTGACACTGATCATCTCAGTTTTTGCCAGTAGTGGGTCTGTCTTGGAACCATATGGTGCTGGCTCTATAGGACACAGGGGAAGCTTCTAACAGCTTCTCACAAAAGCTACCCCTGTAGCCCCAGCCCCCCTTCCAAAACCTTGCCATACAAGGAGGAGTAACTCCCATATAGAAAACTGAAATGAATGTACTAGAAATGAAACAGAATTATAGAATCATAGGANAGGTACTGACACTGATCATCTCAGTTTTTGCCAGTAGTGGGTCTGTCTTGGAACCATATGGTGCTGGCTCTATAGGACACAGGGGAAGCTTCTAACAGCTTCTCACAAAAGCTACCCCTGTAGCCCCAGCCCCCCTTCCAAAACCTTGCCATACAAGGAGGAGTAACTCCCATATAGAAAACTGAAATGAATGTACTAGAAATGAAACAGAATTATAGAATCATAGGACCTTAATGATCATCTAGTTCTAATCACACCTCCCACTAGACCAGCTTGCTTAAAGCCCCATCCAGCCAGGTCTTGAACACTTCCACTGATGGAGCATCCACAACATCAGGAAACCTGTTCCAGTGTCTCACCACCCTCAAAGTGAAAAGCTTCTTCCTAATTTCTCATCTAAATCTATCCTATTCCCATATGAAGCCATTACCCTGCATCCTATCACTACAAGCTCTTCTAAAATGTCCCTCTCCAGCTTTCAGGGAGGCCCCCTTTAAGTACTAGAAAGCCAGAATAAGGTCTCCCTGGAGCCTTCTCTTCTCCAAGGCTGAACAACCCCAACTGTTACAGCTTGTCCTCACGGAAGAAGGGTTCCAGCACCCTGATTGTCTTCATGACCCTCCTCTACATCCTGCCTCCAACAGGGCTCTGGGGGATCCAGAGCTGTATGGAGTACTCTGGTGGGGTCTCACAAGAGCAGAGCTCTTCTACCCCCCTCAACTTGCTGGCCACAATTCTCTTGATGCAGTCCAGGATATGGTTGGCTTTCTGGGCTGCACTCACACATTGTTGGCTCATGCTGACCTTTTCATTAACCACACCCTCTAATCTGCCCTAGTTAGACCACATGTGGAATATTGTGTCCAGTTTTGGGCTCNGGACATTGAGCTGTTGACCGCAACTCTTCTGAGTGCGATCATCTAGCTAATTCCTTACCCACTGACTGGTCCATCCTTCAAATCCATGTCTTTCCAATTCAGAGACCAGGATGTCATGCAGGACAGTGTCAAAGGCTTTACAGAAGTCCAGGTAGATGACATCAGCTGCTCTGCCCTGACCCACTAACGCTGTAACTCCATTGTAAAAGGCTACCAAGTTTATCAGACATGGTTTGGCCTTGGTGAAGCCATGTTGGTTGCCACCAATCTCTTCTTCATTTTCCATATGTCTTAACAGAGCCTTGCACCATGATCTTTCTCGGCACAGATGTGACTCTGACTGGCCTGTAGGTTCCCAGGTCTTCCTCTTTTCCTTTTTTGAAAATAGGGGTTATGTTTCCCCTTTTCCAGTCATTGGGAACTTCACCAGGCTGCCATGACTTTTCAAATATGATGGAAAGTGGTTTAGTAACTTCATCCATCAGTTGTCACAGGAGCCACAGATGGATCTTCTCAGGTCCTATCAAGGTTTACACCTTCAAGTTCTTTAGATGGTCTTGAACCTGGTCTTTACTTACAATAGGTGGATCTTCCCTCTCCAAGTCCCCGCCTTTGCCTTCTGCAACTTGGGAGGTGTAGCTGGAGCCCTTGTTAATGAAGACTGAGGCAAAGAAGTCATTGAGTACCTCAGCTTTCTACGTAATACAGAATATAGAAATAACTGAAATAGAAAATTTCAGTTTACTCCAACCTAAATCTTGAGACAAAATTAACAAAAGTCCCAAGACATTTACTTCAAACCCATGGTAAAGACTGAAAATCATCATCTGTGCACTTCTCTAACTTCCAAATGCATTGTGATTTACAGGTTAGCAACTTTAAGCTTAACTGTAAGGTAGCAACATTTTTTATATATCCAACAAGCTCCTGCACCTTTTTATATAAGCGTAACTAGTCTTCAAGAAAAAGTCAAATAAAACAAAATAGAAAATACTCTTCTTAACATTTACCACCACACCGCTACACCATGTGAGCAGAGGAAGAAAAAAAAGTGAGTTAGGAAAGCAGTGGTACAATGAGCTCCAGTCATTGCTTCAGCCCTGGCCTTCGTGTTACTGTAGTCTTATTTATGCTTTGCTCCTGGTAGCTCTGTGACCGATCACTGCAAAAAATAAGAATTAAAAAAAAAAAAAAGGCAGATTGAAGATAAAACCTCAAGCACACAGACGTGCCATCCACACATGGGAAAATTTTTGCCATAATATTAATATGCAAATAGTCTACCACCTCAAGGAGGAAACCATTCCCCCACCTCAAAGCAAACACATAGTCACACTTTTCCTAGCATTCAGCCATTATAGTTTAAATATAACAATCATGAGACAAAATTAAGATATTTGTTTTGATATCTTAAAAGTTAACAGAGGATGACAATCAAATGAGAAGGATTTTACAATTAAAAAGTGAGCACAGTATAATTTATACACAACAATGCTATGAGCAAGCACAAATAGCCCTTCCTTTTCTCTTTGTTATTGTCATCTACATTCAGATCCAGCTGGCAAGACAGTTTCTCCTTCATACAACTGGATGAAGGAAAAATGGCATAACAAGTAGATTTTCTACTTACTTTAAAGTATGCGTACCAAGAAAAATAATTCAGGCGTCTCTATCTGGATAGATAAGTAACTGCTGCACCAGACTTTGTGATGTGGGAGAGTAGGGTCAAAGCTTTAATTTAATTTTTGATACCTCTTTCGTTATTGATAGATGAAGCCATAGTATATGTGGTAGAAAAGCCTGCACTGGGAGAGAATGTCTACAAATTGCCCAGAAATTCATCATACCAAATTTGTTATTTGTGTTTGGTAATTCAGGTCTCCACAGAAAACAAGATTGTTCAAACTAGGACTATCAATGACTAAAACATCTTGTGTGTGTGTACAGATAATTTATATGTATGTTGTGGTTGTTTGAGTTTTTGCAATTAAAAATGCTGAGCAGTCTGGATATTCCAAAAATCTCTCTAGCTAGGGACAAGTGCAAAGGACCAAAGTGTGGCAGTGTGAGCAAACTGTCTATCAAAAAAGATTAATTGGATACAACATATAACTGCAATGTCATCTACTGAACTAAGTAATATTTAGATCTCTAGGAGATTCTTCCTTCACTACAAAGGAAGTAAGCAGAGCAGAAACATGTCTTGATACTTCATTAATACAGTCAGGTCAACATATAAATGATGCAAGCAAAGAAAATAATCACAAAACCTGTATCTTAAGTGACAAACAGGTCTGCAATCTTTTTCCTTCCCAACAAAACCAATCTGCCAGGCATCTGGAGGCAAGCAGTTAACCAGACGTTCAATATCGTGACAGTTTTACTAATGCTTTTTTGTTCCTGTTTTGTGGTAGTATTTCTGGGAACAGAAGTCTTTTCATCCTTTAAGAAATAGCTCAGATATCTTCCTTCTCCTACACTGCAGATGTGCTTAACTCTGACCTGTGACAATACTTAGGTGTAAACATAAGAATATAGCACCAGAACACAGAAGAGATTTAAGAAGAAAAAAGTTGGTTTGCTGTTTGAAGAATAGGGGAAAAAATGCATTTAACATGAAACAAAGGGCTTCTATGTTTATGTTGTTATACAGCCTGTGTAAGCTTTCAAAAAAAAAATATTGGAAACTAACCATGTGATTATGTTTAAGAATAAAGAATCAGTCACTTAACACAGATGTAGATCCCTGTTTAAAAGGATGTCTACAGCACTGTAATCCTGTTACACACCAACTAATATTTGTTACAGAACTTTTTTCCATACATGTTCATATCTTCTTAAGAAAATTCCTCTTGCAAATTTAGATTTTCAAAAACCTAAATTAGTCAGTTCTGAAAAGCAGCTAATTCCCAAGCACAGCCTCCACGGGAAAATATTAAGTACCAGTAACAGTCCACACATTTTGTGAGCATCTTTCAGGAAATGAGGGCTGCTGAAGTACAGCACTATTTAACCAGAATCCTAAAACACAAGAGGACTTTGGGGTATTGCAGAAATTCAGTAATAACCGTGAATAATTATTTTTCATCACTTGTCTCATCAGAAAGAAACAGCAACATCAGACTACAAAAAATTGTGGAAAGAGAAAAGCCCCATGGACTTGTCCTATATTCAAGCAAAAAAATCTCAAAGGCCAGCACAACAGTAAATTTTATGCTAACCTAAAACCACAAGAAATACAGAATCACATCATAAACATTTTTAACAAAACCTATTCCTAATGCAATACAGATACTAGTGAAAAACAATTCCCTGAAAAATACTCCATTTTGCTTTGAGAATCAAACTTTTTAGAAGAAAGATGGCCATAAAAATGCAGCATCTGACACTATCCAAACTAAGCTCAGAATTTACAAGCTTACAAACCACAGAGTGTGGCAGGACAGATTACCATCACTAGCCAGGCAGGAGTTCAGAGATTGTGAGGAGTATGAAAGTCACCACAATTGTAACTTCCGGTGAGCTAAAGACAAAAGACTGCACTGAGCTGCAGATTGGTGAGGGAGACTCACAAAAGTATGGCAGAAGGCTATACTGTCTAGACAGCCCCGTGTAGTACAAGGGATTCTCTCTAGAATGAGATCCTTGGGGAGAAACATGAAGAACTAGAAGCAAATTGCCTCACACTCCCACAGAGAAGGGAAAGACAAACACTTTTTGATAAGGGACCCAGCAAGCAATTTTAGTCACTCACCAGACAGTACAGCATGCTGATAAGGAAAGGCATCAATCACACTCAAACAAACCTTTGCTCCCATTGATAAAATCCCTAAAGAAACTGCAACAGTTTGTGCACAGGGGTTGTGGGACCTCCAGTGTTTGAGGTGTTTAAGACTTGACTGGACGTGACCCTGAGCAAGCTGACCTGATTAACTCTGTTTTGAGCACAGTGTCAAGCTGCAGTACCTCCAGAGGTCCCTTCCAGTCTGGAGTACTCTCTGATTTCATGATTCTGCTTGTGAAGTCCATGTAACTGAGAAGTTAGAAAGTAACAGAACTGAAGTCACTTAGCCAGCTGTAATTCTCTTCTGTCACTTTGTATGGCAGTTAAGTAAATTTATGTCAGAAAAATGCTACCACATTAGTCAATATTATACCACTCACACAAATTGGGAACAAGAAGATACAACTACAAAATTAACCTTTAGAATCAGCTGGTCTTGCAATACCAATCTACATGTGACTCCTGTTCTCACGGTGCTATTTTCTGTATGCAGTAACACACGGCAATGTATTTATAAGAGGACAGAAATGGTAAAGACATGTTCATACAAGCAGTACTAACCATCTTTGCTCAAGGCAACAGGCAGGAAGAGTCAAAATGTGTTAATAAGCAGTTTCTTGTCCCACCCACATGCACACATAAATAAATGAAGACAGGCTCATATCTTTGAACAGAAAAATAAATTATTATAAATAATGCTAGGAAAACATTCAATGTATATGTGAAACAAATCGAGCCTGGAAGACTGTTAACTTTTATACAGCTAATTTCCTGAGGCCAGTAGAACCTTCTATTTGAAGAGCTTCTAAGACTTTCCTCAGCCTGATGGATCACTTGGTCCGTCTCAGACTGTGAACATGACTGCCCAGTCTCTCTACACTGTGATGTAAAAGAGTCCCAGCTCTTTTATCTTCTCCTTCCAACTCCTCCTCTGAGATAAAGCTTTATAATTAAATACTTTCATCCCAGCTGTTTACACATTCAGGGTTTTTCAAATAAAGAATCACTAGAAATCATCGCCCTGTTTTTTTTCTAGCAGGGCCAGATGGAACAGCTGAAACCAGATTGGATGATGCTTCACTAAGCAAGATAAAGCAATTTCAACCTGAGAAAAATAATCATTTTGAAGAGTTCAGTCCAACTTACTAAAGTCTAGCTAAGTTATTGACAGTCTTAGAGACAGATAAGCTTACTAATGGGCAGGAGTGCCAAACACACATCTATAAAAATACTAGGAAATAAAACTCACAGCACAAAGCAAATCAATTGGCACAAAACAAATCAATTAGCACACAATCCTGAAATAAAATTAACTTTGGCTTCAGAGTTCATTTAGCAGAGGGCACAGGTTTATAACATATACAGCAGAGTAAGCAACTGATCCATTTTAACCCACTCTTTAAGCTTTACTGCAAGGGAACCCAGGCTCTTTATGCTCTAATAATTAGTTTTCATTGAATTTTACTGGAATGCCACATGAGCCTGAGCCTCATGTTTATTCAAAATAGATGCAAATTTTATAATAAAGCTTCATATTTTTGTCTTAAGTAGAATATTACACTCAAATATATTATATAGATAGCAGATGGAATACATGCATTTTGTAGGTGGGAGTGACTCAACAAAATGCAGTAGCTTTGTCTGGAGCTAAATTTTTACAATTTGCATAAACAGCTCTACTAGAGACTATTTGCTGACACAGTCACTATTCCAGAAAACTAGAAAAAAAAAAATCAAATCACTTCAAAATTAACTAGATTACCTTAGTCATTGTCAGTGCCACTGTAGCAGGCTTAGGGTCATTTAATTCTACTTTTTCTGTAATTGCACTTTTAATCCCTAAATATACCTTCCCTCAATTATCCTTAAATATACCTTCAAATTGATTATCTCAGATTTAATTTTTTAGATGGTCTGCTAGTGAATGGATTAACTGGTACCATCTTTGCCTGGAGATTAATTTCTCTATCCAAGTCATTACAGGCCATTTACTGTGCTCTTCGGCCCAAAAAGTACTTAATCATGCAAAAGGCAAAAAGCAGAGCACATTCAGAAATCCTGTAATGTCTGTACTAAACAGTGAAAAGGGACTCTGTATTACTACAAATGTTTCTTTCCCATCCTGATCTCTTCTCTTTCCATCACTGCACTTGTGGCTAGCACTGTATGGCTGTGACCAAACTGATCTCCCGACACCAGTGACAATCTGAAGTCAGGTACAAAAAGGAACTAAGAAAGAATAGGAACAATTTGCAATAGAGAACAGTCACAGTCCTGGACAAGTCTGCTGAGACACAGACACATAAAGAACTGAATTAGAAATTATTTCTTGTATTTAGCTTAGTTTCTAAAATTGCAGGAGCATTTTTAAAATTATTTCTTTGCATCTCTAACCCATTCTGTAATAGCTGTAAAGGCTGTTATACCCTCTGTTGTCCTGGTTTGAGCTAGAACAGAACTAACTTCCCATTCAGTGAATTTACTCTTCAGCTCAGTCTCTTCNTCACTCAAGCTGGTTTACTTTTTTTTTTTCCAACTCATAAGTCTCCTTATGGGAGAAGGGTTAATAAGAGAGCATCTGCCATTATTTAGTGGCCTGCCCAGCCTTAACCCATGACATCTGTAAAGGATGACTTATCATCATATTAGGATGTATGCTAAACTAGAGAGAGAGAGAGAGAGAGTGCACAACTTCACCTTGAAAGTGACTATTACCTGAAGAGNCTCAGAAAGTGTCTGCTTCTAGAAAAGTGAGAGAACTTGATGATTATAGTTACTAGAAAGGATTGGTATGCAGAAAGGCTCTTGATTATACTTGCTCCTGTAGAAATCAAGGTCACTTCAAAATCTTGTGTGCCACACTGGAGCGCCATAAGTAAGTAAAAAGGTCATACTTGCAGGGAGAAGCAGAGAGAACAAGTGACTCAAACCTGACTAACAAGGTATTCCATTCCATGTATGTCATACTCAGTACAAAGCTGAGAGTTTGGCTCTCTTCTTCTATGGCTGGCTTCCAAGGAGGCCTCTGTTCATCCTTCTGCCTTCTGTGAGTTCTCAAATCCAATTCCTGTCTGTCACTGAATCCTGTCTGGACTCTGGTGGAATTTGGTNAGCCTTAACCCATGACATCTGTAAAGGATGACTTATCATCATATTAGGATGTATGCTAAACTAGAGAGAGAGAGAGAGAGAGTGCACAACTTCACCTTGAAAGTGACTATTACCTGAAGAGATTGGACAAAAAACACATTATCTTTTAAAATTCAGAGCCTAACAATTTGGTACCTTCTGCACAGTTCTTTCATGCAGTTGCAAACATCAAGGTTCAGATCATCTAGGGGACCAAAATATCTTTAATAACCTGGACTTGACTGCCCTTGCAATCACTATCACAATTAAAACCTGGTTTAGCAGTTAGATAATCAGAGCTAAAGCCTCAATCCTACAGAGCTAAAACTTCAATCCTATTAAAAAGACACTTCAATATGAAGCATGTGCAGTTTCTCATGTGCTCAAGCAAGGGAAAGCTAGGGACTGGAAGCGGAGAGACTGCACAGAGACCAGATCCACAGGATGGAAAGAATCAGCTGGCATGGCATTTTAAGGCATAAAAATTACATGAAGAGAGTAACATTGCAGATGTAGCTACAGCATGATTTTTATATTAATTCTTAACTGAACTGTTAGCTCAGAAAAAAGTTATTCCTTCCCTTTCACATCCTGCGTAAGAACAGCCCGCTTCCCATTTTTATTTGGCTGGCAGGGGTAGCATTTGGCCTACAAGTCACATTTTGTCAGCTCAGAAGGGGAATTCTCACACCCAAAATGACAGTTAGTTGAACTGCAACAATAGCTCACTTTATCCTCCTTAGGCACCAAGTTCATTACAAACAAATTTACTATGAAATGCAGTATTTTAAAACTAATAAATTTTAGCTTTTCCTGAATTTCAAAATTATAAACCCTCAAATGAAGGAAGCAGCATTCCATTTACATCACCCCTCTGAAGAGTGTAATCTGGCGTGTTCCATGTTGTCCTGTTCTGCATTAAGGGAAAAACTCTAAATAATAGCTTTGAAATTATAACAGAGCTTACACCAAAAACTCCAAACTGGTTCACGAGGAGATGCACAAAAGTATTTTACATCAACTCACATCAGATGAAGAATAGTTCTGTTTATCTCAGCCCTTATCCCTGATTCAGCCTGTAGTTTCAGGTGGACAGACCAAAGCAATCCAAACTAGGATACTAACTAAAACTTGAAGGCACATATTTAGCAAAACACAAACAAAGAATAACCGAATGGCATGAAAAATAAAAGACAATGGTGCTTGAGCTGGCATGTCACTGTCAAGCATTACTTCTTTCAGTGAATACAGTAAGCTTTAACTTCATGTTGTCCTATATCACAATCCTAAAAGAAAACTTCTTTGGGAAGACAAAACAGTAACACCAAGAAAGCATTTGAAAGCAAGCACCCTAAATACCAAAGAAGACAAACACCAACGCATTATCTAAAGAGAATCTTCAGCTGCTACATAGTTTCACCAGGAGAAACACTGCATTCCTGAAACCCTGCCTGACAGTGTGACAGACCCAAAAGAAAAATTGTACTCTTTTGCTCTTCTGTTGTATCAAATCTCAAAGCCAGAACTTATCCCTCGAGAATGTTTATGTATTGAAAGAAAATTCCATCGGATGAATCTTGTTATTCCGGAGGAGTATCACAAAGATCCATGCTTCTTCATAAACACACAAAAAATACAGCAGAAAACAAGTCATTGGTTTGTTAGTGAGGTTGATTAATGCACTGCTGTGAATGTCTACGTGCTGTGCTGAGAATTAACGCAGCTATCACTAAACACATTCAGCCACTTGGTCATGTTGCCAGGAAACTGCTGCCTCTAGCTGCCAGCTGTATGAGAAGGATTCCACAGCAGTCATCCCACCCCAAACCCATGTAACAAACATCTGTTTTCTTTTTAAAACCATCACTGATCCACGTACTTAAAATTATTTTCCCTTATAAACAGCATTCTATAATACAAGCAGCTGAGTTGGTTGTTCCTCAAGGGTAGTAATTTAATGGCTTTTTCTATTTCAGACTACAGGTCAAGTCACAATTCACATCTCCAATATTATACTGAGTGTTAGCTAAAAAGCACTCTTCCATACCTTTAGGGTATACCTTTTGACTCAGAGATAGAGGTTATATCATAAAAAGCACAGATTTTGAAAAAAGAAGACCTAGGCCTAGTCAAAAAAGAAACTGGAATTAATTTTGATAGCATTGATAGAGGAAACAGCAGTTTCTTCTCACAACTTCTGTAAAAGCAAGGGTCACTTCTTTTGGCAGGTATAGCTTGAAAACTAAGCTCCATTAATAAACTATCAACTTTTTCAGAAATAAGAACCATCCAGTACCTAATTTGAGGTTTTGTTTTTTAAAGAAAATCATTAAGACAAGTAAGCTTCATTTGAATGTCACCGGTGGATTCTTCCTTTCTTCTACATCTAAAAGAAGCTCCCAGTTAAAAAGAATAAATTAGTGTATTCAATGTCAAAATTTTGCCAAACAGTGACATCCAGATGCATTTTCTCATTCACTGCTGCTGTCACCACAGTTATTAACAATGTATCTGGACTATGAAACAAGTGTAGTGTGATGTTTTGCAGTTGCTTTTACTTATAATTACACATAATAAGTAATTAGCCCAGTCAGTGCTTTTATAACTTTGAAAATGAACTGGCTACTCAGTACCAAACCTAGGCTTCTGCCTTGGACACACAACAGGCCAGAATATATTTAAAAAATATGCTTAAATCCTGCACACAGAATTATTAAAGTGTGTTAAGTCAAACATTTCTGGTAACTTTAGAGGGCATCAGGCATCATCTCCTGCCTACTGGTCTCAGACAGGATCCTTAGCCAGGTAACAGTTATGTTGCTCAAAAGTTTTCTCTCATTTTCAAAGCCTGTTCTCTTCACTCTTCTTTCTCTAGTCACATCAAAAAGGAGCTCCAAATTCCCATTCAACACTTCAGCTCAGACAGCTGCACAGAACCTGCAGTACTTTAGGAAAACTTCACTTCCTCTCCCAGAAAATTATCAGACCACAACGGCCAAGAGGTGTAACCTCTGTAACTGGGCATGACAACTTGCTTTGTATCTGAAGATGAATATGAAAACACAAAAACTCCAACTTCTGTGAGATGCAACTGTTCACCTCTTCCTCAGTTCATGTTTTGTGCTTCAGTCTTCCAATGAGGCATTGATATCTTGATGAAAATTGAAAAATGTATCAGCTACATTTAAAAGAGCTGAGTGACCAAAGTAGTGACTCCCAAACCAATATTCTTAAATAGTCTCTTGTCTTAAAAACACCCTACAAGAACCGCAGTTCGCTTATCTGAAAAACGTTACACAACTTCCTAATTACAGGTAATTCAAACATTGTGATGAATGGACACTAGGAATAACAGAGTTTGAAACTGTTTTCTAAGGACAGATCTGCAAGAGGATCAAAGTAAAACATCATATTAAAAAAAAAGAAGTCTGTTTTATCCTTGGATTTTTTGAACTATATTCAATTCAAGATATTACCAAAAGAACTGGAAAAATGAACAGCTTTATTGAAGCCCCCAGCCATTACACTTTGGTTAAAGGCAATATAATTTAATTTAAGTCTTTCCAGCTGCCAGATCATTCACTAGTAGAAAAGGGTTTCTTCAGCTCTCAAAAACGTCTTCCCAGTTCTCCAGGTGTCATGTGCTCCAGATGCCCTAAGATCTGTGGGGTCTCAGAGTGAAGTGTTTTCCTGGTGGGCAGCACTGCTAACTGAAGCAGACAGTAGAAGCTGAAGAAGTTTGGCATGGTGAGACTTTCAATGTATGAGATGCCCAATACACAGCTGTAAGCCTCCTCGAAGAGTCAATGCTTCAGAACTGCCCTTTACCAAGTAAAGGCCACAAAAGCACAAATCAACAGGCTGGTGAAGGATGATGTGGACAAGTTCTGCCCATAATCACTCAAGAGATAAAGGCGTCAGAAAAAACAGTTTTCCAACTCTAAGAGCAGTCAGCTATACTTAATATACACCCAAGAGCAAACAGCAGGATGGAAAAACAAAGAGGATACTATAAAGTACAATAATTAATTAAGAAAAGCATCCATCGTGATACATGGTTTGCACCTAACCAATGTCAAGAAACGGCCTGCAGAGACCTAGCATGCTTACCTCTGTATTTGGCTGTAGTGCCTGTCCATCCTGGGCTGCAGATGGTACTATTGCCCACGTGATGTTGGCACTAGCAGATGATAAGGAACTGAGTGCACCATTTTTCAGTTGCTCTGCGGAGTGCGACTTGGGCCCAGGCCATCCCAGGATACCTTCTGAAGAAGAAGATGGGTGTCAGCTTCCAATAGACAGACTGCCTATTTCTTTCCTTCATCTCATCATTCTACTAATATTAATGAAATGCTCTCTCTTTGCTCCCATGCACAGTTTCACCTTAGCTAACAAGAATACTCTAACATTTTCTATGCCAATTTATCTGTGAAAAGTCAAAGAAGGAAGATTTTTAAAACATTATGTATAAATGTATCTGGTGGTAGGAGTAAAGACTATACAGTCTGACACACCTTGGTAATTAAGCAAGTATTCTCTATGCAATACTTTCATAGTTATTAAGTTATCCAAGAAAATCCTGTATTTCTTCTGCCTGAAATCAGAGTTTTAAGCTTAGCAGCTGTACTTTATTTCTATCTGTACTATTAAGAGCTCTTTCTAGATTAAGCACTATGATGATTTCCTGGTCCCAAAGCCACAGTTTAGAAGAGGTCTCATTAGAAAAGATACATATTAAATATGAATCAAATAGAGCTAGACATCAGAACAACCTTTATTTCTAGGTGCATCTGATTTGCAGGATGGACCAGTACTTAAAGATGCCAAGACAGAAAGAATGATCTAAGGCAACTAACTGCACGTTTGTTCCTCCCTTGCTGTTCTAAAGCATAGTATCAATGTTCCAATCAGTAGCCCTCAGCACAGGGCTTAAATTTCAGCTATTAATTACACACTGCTATAAAAGGCAGAGATATGGATAAGAAAGTCTCAGCTCTTCAGTCATTACTGTAATTTGCATGTGAAAATACAGTCAGTGCCACAGGGAGGATCTCTTCTCATCACTGACAGTTTTTTTAAGATGGCCCAAATCACCACAAAGTACATTAAAGAACCTGCAATTTACCCTCACCAGGGGTTATCAGAGGTTATCTAATTAAGGTAAACAGTTTGATCTGGTGAGGTAATGCTGTATACTGTTACACTAGCATTTATATTATTAAAAATGGACCACAAATCCTACAGCTGACCTCCTAACAAATGCTGAAAAGATAAAATTACAGAACATGCCTCTCATCTAAAACAGCACTAGGTTACAATGACATTACAAAACTTGGGGTCTACTTGCTTAGAGTGATTCTGTGGCACCACCTTTTACTGAAGAAAGCATAAGCAAATAGATAAGTAAAAAAGAAGCCTACTTCACACAGTGACTCAAATTTCCTGTTGCCAGAGGAGGAACACTTCTGTGGCTCTGCTGTCAGGCCACATACTGCAAAAGATTTTGGGTTTCAATGACTTTGAGGACTATGCCAGCAGATGTAAATCCTGGTGTAATTCTGCAGATCATGTGAGAAACTGCAAGTACCAAACAAATAGCCATTTTCCTGGATTGGCTCTACACGGTGGTCCCTCACGTAGGGAAACGAGCAGCTGCCCCCATTCCAAAGATGGAGTTAAATTTACACACAGTGTTGGGATACATGGCTAGAAATGAAGCACTCAGTGACTGTAGTCATGTCATAGTATCTTCTCAAGTCTTGAGCAATTTGCTGCTAGGAACAAAAGATAATTCCAGACCCCTCAACACAAGCTCTGATTCAGAGGATAATCTGAAGATTGTTTCAGCGGGTCCAAAAATGGACTCTGATCACACTAGAGGAAGGAAGCATACCATCAGCATAAACAATGGGACTAAACTGGAAAATTTCAAACTGAATTGTTGGCTCAAAAGAAACGTGTTTCATTTCCCTAACACATGTGCACACAGCAGGAGGGAGTGAAATTCTCCCCAAAGAGAAGGTTTACAGGAGATTTTTTAGTTAAGCAAGGTTGGTAATTTTCTTTTGTTGCTTCTGATTTTCTAGGTACCGGATGTACTTTCAAACGACATTTCTGCATAATTGCTGCATGAAATAGACTTAACACCTATTTCAATTCTGTAACAAAACCCTTTCTATTTTTAAGTCCTCTGGTCTTGGTTTACAGACTAAAAACACTGTTTTTTCCTGGCACAATTATAAAAAAAAATCTATTGATAAAAATCTTACAGTATAACATAAATGTGCTGTAACAAATATTCTCTTATCCTCTATGAGAGGCCAAGATTATATCTAGATTCCTTTCCCTGCCAGGGATGGAGGCAGCAGTTTTGTGTCTGTGCTGAATCCTACAGCAGGTTGAACCAGCAAAAGCAAGTGGCAGCTGCACATCCACTTCTCAGATTAGAAAGATGATACTGTATTTGCTAATGCTGTGCGGGAACTAGAAAATAATGTTATCTGCCCAAGAGAAAAGAACATAAAAGGAATAATGTATTAGCATTTAGGTTGAGCTGCAAATTGTTTGTTATGTTTTTGACAGAAGAAAATCTAGCGATGATTCATTTAAGGGAGACCTGACTGATCGTGCCAAGCTTAGCAAATTACACCATTAACAAAGGGTACATTCTCCCTTGTCTTCTTTCCTCATCTTTCTCTGCCCACAGCCATTTGGGTGGGTGTCAGGGTGTGTGCATTAAGCAAGAAAGAGGATTCCTCATTCTTCTCTCTTCCTGCCACCTCAACTGTAGGAGAATCCCTAGCTGGCATTTGAACTGTCAGTTGAAAGCATCTAGATTTTGTCTTTCCTGTCCATTTATTTTCTCCAAAAAGGAAGCAAAAGAGAATCTGCTAATAACAGCAAAATTTAAAGTTGGAAATGAAGACAAAAAATTCTTCACCATGTATTTATTTTAAAAGGCACTTATTCCCAGTCTGCATGCTAAATGAACTCAGCCTTGTCACAAAGGCACTTAATGCTGAATAGTAAATACTTCACATGTACGTAAGTTGTGACATTGTTGGCCAGTAAGAAAATCCTTGACATTTTTCTCCCTCCCACAAAAAGAGCAAAATTTCCAAATCCAAAGAAGCTTGTATAAATGCAATCCTTCATCCCCCACTCACATTACACAAAACCAACATTTTCAGCTAATAATATCCTTCTCCAGCACATTTTTCAATGAAAGAAGAGAAGTTACAAATAATTCAGCCATTGATCAATGCACGTACCTTTAATAACAACACCTAGAAATGAATTTGATATTGTTTGCCAGTATTTTGACTCAAAAGTGGAAAAGGGCAGTATTTGCTTCACTGTTTCTTGTTGATGCACTTCCAAAATCAAGCACTAACAAAAAAGACAATCACAAAACCCTTCCTTGAATCTTTAGAGTAGAAATGAAACATGCGTTGACACCACACGTCAAGACAAGATTGAAAACTTCAGTTTAGTCTTCATGTCTGCTTGTAGGCTTGACATCTAAGACTGACAACTCACGAGAATTATCAAAATGAAGAGGAAAAATCATGTCATCCTTAAATTATTCCATGACAAAGGAAGCCATAAAATATTTAACATAAAGACTTAAAGTCAGAAATTCTCATCTATTGAGCTTTAGAAGTAGTGAAACTGTAAGGCTTAAAGCACAGAGAAGTCATCAGCAATCCTCGCATAACTGGCCATAGACTTCAAGGGCACAAGCAGAGCAAAGGTACAGAGAAAGCCAAGAAAGTATACAACTCTCCTTTTCAGGCAGAGACATAACACCAAGAGCTTTTGATGCTGAAGGAAGGTAAATGCAAGGGTAAGTTCAAATCACCAAAGTTAAGCCATTGATTATTTCTCACACTCCACACGAGCAGGACTATGCTGCTTTCATGCTAGACTGCTTTTCAGGCTAGAAGCATGGAAGTAAGTTATCAAATTCCTATCTTGACTCTCTCTACAAATTTCTGTGGATCCTGCCCCACAGTGCTCCCTGGCATCTTGGACATCATGCAGCAGGTAATGAGACAGCACTGGGATGGAAACATTCGGCAAGAAATTGCACAGGGCCACTGTATCTCAGAGAAAGGGCACCTGAGACTTCTTATCAGAGGAGCATACAGTTCTTCAATTAACAAGACTCATTATAACCTGACAGTACCAACAAGTGACAGTAAAGGTCATCTTATGATTGCACCTCCTGGGTATGAAATTTAAAAGAAAAAAAAAAAAAAAAAAAAAAAAGAAAAAAAAAGAAAAAAAAAGAGGAAAAAAAAAAATCTGGAGGACACAGAATCAAAAAGAAACATATAATCTCTGAGAGTTTGCTAGAGGATTACTTAAAGGCATTACTCTTATTAGGTATGAGTTTATGCTGCTTTGATGACTCTGAAACTCTACTGACTCAGCAGAAATGTTAAATCTATCAAAGTACACCCGGACAAGACTGTGTGTAGGAAAATCAGGAATCAAGACTTGGAAGGACAGGTTCTTTCAAGCAGTTGTGTTGCATAACAAGGTCTAAGGAAAAGAGGGGGGGAAATAAATAGTTTCACAGACGTTCAGGGAGAAGAGACTAAATATTTCAGTAGCTTTTAGTTACTGTCTTTTTATTTTTCCTAAGTTTCATACCAAAGAATAAGCACACATACACACTGAAGAATTAACTGCATTCAGTTTCTCATCCTTACACCAAAGATGCTGCTGTAAACAGAGTCTTGATTCTTGAAAAGATTCTCATACAAGTTTAAAAATCTTAGGAGGAACAAACAAAAACATTTATTAAATTTTATTTTGTATCTTATAGCCATGGCTTTCCACTTTTTTTTTTTAAAAAAAATATGAGATTCTCCTTCAGCAATTAGTAATGTTATTCTTGCTTTTTCTCTGTTCTTGTGCACAGATCCTCAGAAGTCATTATCAAGTCAAAATACAGACACAGGTTTAACAGAAGACTGTACACAGATTCAAGGACATGACTCAGGTCATCTCTCACAGTTTGCCTAGATCACGTGGTGTCCTGGGTTCAGCTAGGAGACGGTTAATTTTCACAAAAAGCTGGGAGATGCTACAGCCAGGAGAGCCAACTGAACCACCCAATGGGCTATTCGGTACCACACTGATGCTATGCCCACTACATAAGGGGAGAGCTGGCTGGGGACGGGCACACGATCAGAGCAAGCTGTTCCATATCCCTCACTGTATGTATGATTTAATTAGTATGATCACTATCACTGTTGTTTCTTCTCTCTGTGTTGTTATAGTAAACTGTCAACCCACAGGATTTTACCTCTTTCTCCTGATTCTCCTTCCCATCCCACAGGGGTCTGGGGATGAGCGAGGAAGCAGCTGCATGGTAGGTATACTGAGTTGCTAGCTGAGGTTAAGCTACAATACACAGACATGAAAAACAACCTTCGGGAACTTTGAAACTAGAAAGTGACTTTTCTTTGAAGGATGCTTTTCATCTTTCTTTCAAACCATTCAGAGAACTAAAGGTCCAACTTCTGACATTATGGACAGAGATGCAGAACTGGGTGAACTGAAAAAAAACTGAGCTACAGTAGACTGAGACATTCAGGTCTGCAAAGCCCAGTGAAGAATCACATTTTAGGCTCATAAAAATTTGCCACCTTTTTTTTTTTTTTTATTTTAAATAGCAGCATGGAGAACACTTTCCAGATTTAAAGAAAACAAGAGCCTGGAATAAATCTGCCTCAGCAGCATCCTACTACGTAGAAAAGTAGAAATATGATTTTCACTGTAGCATTGCATAATGTTAAATGCATTTTTATCAAACAAATCTTTATGTGATTTCAATCTAAAAAAAAAGAAGAAAAAAAAAAAGGGGCAAAACAAACCAAAGGTGGTTCTGCACCACTGGTTCGCACCATTGGTCTGCACAGGCCTATCTACCTGTTCTACACACCCTTTGGGTTTGGTGGTGGTTTTTTGTTTTTTTTTTTGTTTTGTTTTTCTTTGATCTTGCTGTCTTCAGAACCTAATTTCTCTGAGAAGACTTAGGCCAACCTCTTTTCCTTCTCTCCTCTGGTTTCAATAGATTTTTCATCTTTTCTTAGGCAAAGAAAGAAATTATGATACTCAGTGCTGTAGAAGCTTATAATCTGCTCACTCCAAGTTGCTTCTGATGATTTGTTAATTTTGCCTTCTTCAGTATCATAATAAAAAGTGTTTGGCACATAAAACAATACCGAGGAAGTCCTGTGCTAACCTGATGACAGTGTCCTGTTATGATGCTGGCCCACTTGATGCATGCTTTGCTGTAATAGAGTCAGGCATTCTCCAAGGCAGCTCAAGGTGGCAGCAGAGGTAGCTTTTAAAAGCAGCAAGTCCTGATCCAAGGCAGAAAGGGGTCCAGAACTTGGGAGAGCTTCAATGGCTTGTACAAGATTCTTCTGTTGTCCCTCAACTTGGCTCATGATCTGTAAAAGTCCAAAAGCATCTGCTGTCACAGGAAATATCACTATGCAGCTGTTACATTGTTATGGGTTGATATCGTGACTAAATGTTAAAAACTACCACAAATGGATGTTAATGTTCTGATCCAAACATACCATATACTTACCTACAAAAATGAAGAGCTTGAGACTACCAAAGTCCTGTAAAAATGTCAAGACTATGTTAGAGAAAATTGTCTCTTAAAATAGTAGGTTCATAGTAGACAATAGTGTGACATACTTTCAGAAAACTCTTCATAAGGAATAGCATAAAAAACCCTACTTCTCCATTATTAATTTAGGCTTATATTTGCTTCCCTTCATATATGATCTGAGACACCAAAGGAAGCTACATTGTTGTTACTCCTCCTCCTTTCATACATAAAGTGTCTCATCATAATTTAAGAATTTTTCATTTCTCAAGCATCAGTGAGGAACTGTGTTTACAAAATAATGTAATTTAACAGACAGGAGCATAGGATGCAACTTAGAGTACTTATTTACTAACCAGCTATGTATACCAGCTGTCAGGGAGGAAGTTAATCTGTTTCTAGATTTGGACAATCCAGATGAAGATGAAATGCATGTTGGTATACCAGATAAAAACAGTATTATTTGAGCAGGCTGTTCTTTAAACAAATTGGCAAACTTCCTAAAGTCAAACGAAAAGGGTTCTCTAAGCAAAAAACTTCTCTCTCCATTTTTTAAGCCTGAAGAAAATTATACATGCACATGACAAGCCTCTTTTCTTACACTTACCTTGCTAAAAAAAACTTATTGCAAAAATGTATAGGTTCGTACGTGAGGTGTTCAAAGCTTTCAGAAAAAGTATCTGATGACTTTGTAAGCAACAAAGATTCAAGCTCCATCTATCCAAGCTATTACACTGTAAAAATGTATTATGAACTTTATTATTATTATTATGAACTTATTTAGTATCATTATTGTATTTTCAAAGTATGGTGTGCTTCCTGTAGCCTCCCTGTGCTGTGATATAGAGACTCATTTAAAAGATGTGGGTTGAGCACAACAAAAAGCAAGAAAGTAAACAGAACTCAAAGATGCAAATAACCACTCTTGCAAATAGGAGCAGAATTAAGCAAAAAGTTGTTGTCGCAATGTTTATAGGAAATGTAGTGAAATGCCTTGCTGAAGGTTACAATAATGACATTTAATAGTCAACATTTAAAACAGAGGCCAAAGTTTCAGTAGAAGCCATAGTCAATTTTAATTCCCCTTGACAGAAAATAAGATCAGTCAGAAATTGTAACACAGACCCCCACAATTGGCAGCTTCAGGGAACCGCTAGAACCCGCTCTGTTCTGAGGGGTCACACACCAGGTAAACGAGCTCCACACTGCAGACAGAGGGTTGCTTCAAACATAAAAGAAAAACAAGAACACCACAGACACACAGAATGTCTCATTCTAGAAAAGTTGTGAAGTTGTTCACAGAACAACTCTGGCAAAGGAGGAAGGAAATAATGTGTGTTTTATTAACTGAACTATATTCACATGCTTGCCAGTATTTGTTTTCTTAAAAAGTCATTGACAAAACATTTTAAAAGAGCTGAAGTGTGGTTGCTCTAAAGAGAGTATATCAAAAAGGAGAAATACAAAAACACCAAATCATTTGCTCTGTTGGACACAGAGGAAGCTTCTAGCAGCTTCTCAGAGAAGCCACCCCTGTAGCCCCTCTGGTACCAAAATCTTGCCATGCTAACCCAATACAATTCTTCTGAATAACACTACCCTCAAATAAATGGACCACCCAATGACACCCTCACAGAAGACTGAGTGCAAGAAGAATAATTTCTGATGTTTTCCTCAGCAGGTCACCTGCTCTCTACCACTCACCCCAAAACAGCCAATTCCCAGATGCTGTTGCTACCTGCTTCCTTGTCTCCCTGCCTCACCTTAAGGTCCTGTGGGATTGGCAGAAGAGCTTGCCAAGCCGCTCTCCATCACCTTCCAACAGTCCTGGCTCACTGGGGAGGTCCCGTACGACTGGAAGTTGGCAAATATCACCCCAATCCCTAAAAAAGGCTGCAAGGCTGACCCT